>CM053980.1:4648131-5210538 GCA_028641955.1 Protonibea diacanthus | reverse complement strand
AATGCCCATTTTGTGCAGTAATGGTCCTTTAAAAGAATTCCAAGCTATCCTGTGAGCTCAGATCTTTATATTATGAAGCTCCAGAATGAGATCAAGTCATATTTATGCAGAAATCATCTTTCATTAACTGCATTTGGCCTTCAATCAATTTTTGGCAGGTGAAAATGCCAATTTTTGGCAGGTGAAAATACCCATTTTGTGTTGTAATGGTCTAATCTTATCTTATCCTATCCTATCCTATCCTAAGATACCTCTGAACAAGTCGATGAGCACCTTCATTCTTTCGAACTCTGCGAAGAGCACAGAGATCTGTGCCTTCCGGTTCTGGTTAACCTGTGTTCTCAATCGGGATGCTGTGGCCTGCTCTTGTTGAAGGACTTCTATTCTATACACAAGCACACTCAAGTATATATAGTATACATACATACCCATAGACATATCACTGAGGACATTGTTTCAAACTTAACCACTCTAGAATGTGGATTAAAAAGCAGCACATTACATACAGCACTATAGCCCACAAACAATGCACTTGCTACAGATTAACAGAAGCAGTTCATTAAAATACATATGAATTGAATACATTTACATGATTTGTATTACCTGTATTTAAAGATTTAAAGAAAACATATACCCTTTGAACTTATCAGACAGTCGTTTTTTGAATGCCATGGGTGTTCATATAACTGGCATGCTGATTGGAAACAGAGAGTTTCGTCAAAGCAGTTTTATCAACCGCTAACTTTTTACAGAGATCTACCAGCGGTTGAGCAATCGTGAATGATAAATCGTATTTAGCAATGAACGCACACACACATATTTTCAACTCACAAACACGATCTGTCATTGGCACCTGTACGTCAGCTGTGGCTGTTGCTCCAGGCAAACGACTTGTGTGTTGAAGAGCGCGAACAGCAGCTCTATGGCCGGGAAACTCCCCTCTGCTCATCTGTGTCGTCCTAGTGTCAGGCAGGTAATGACAAGGAGTCAAGAAAAAGACGATTAGGATATATAGTTACTCCCCTCTCAGGAATAAATCAGCAGCATGGAAATATTTTGGATTTCTGAGAAAATACTCGTCAACAGACAGAGCACATGTCCTATGTAAACAATGCTATTAAGAGAGGAAATACCGGCATCTCATCGTCATCTAACTTGTTGCTCTCGCTACAGTAATGCTATACTGCAAAAACGTTCATGCAGCTGTGAGTCAGAAAACTGAAATAATGTGTGTCGTTTGTTGCTGCTGTGAGGAGAGGAAAAGTCCGCTAGCCGCTAGGCTAATTTGTGCAAGGTAAAATACAATGAGTTTAAGCTAATGTTGACAAGCCAAAAACTGTTAGGACAATAAAATACTATTTTTGTTTATTTATTTATTTATTTTTTAAAATTCCAGCAGGTGCCTGCTATAATTGGTGAGGATGCAGCCTCTATTGAGAGCCATGTGCATGACCTACATATGCAGTATGAAAAAATGCAACCAGACAGCTCTGTGGTCAAAGACCGGATGCAGCGTACTTTTGCATGGCGTTGAAAAGAGATCATGGATGGCCTGACAGTTGAGGATGTACTGAGGAAATACCCTTTCCTGAGAACACCTTCAGGCGTAACTGATACAAAATCATGCCACTTGGAACATTTTAACTGTATTTCATAGTTACATTAGTGTTTTATAATGTAACTTCATGAAATACAGTTAAAATGCTTTAATTTTTACTTGCCTTGTGCGTGAATGTTGAGATTACTAGGTTAAATGAGAAAATTTCCCTTCTCTATTAACTCTTTCAGCTGTGGGAAGAGGTTGACAGGATCCATCCATCTGCTCTGAACTTGTGCCATCGCTGGAAAGAGGGCTTCACCTACATAGTGCCAAAGATGATCAAACTGGTGGAAGGAAAATCCACATTGGCCAAAATTTATGCTGAAGCTAGGGAGGAACTGCTGGCAGAATAACTACCAGTTACTATTTTGTTTTGTGTCTGCGGGTAATTTATTTTTTTAAACTAACTTACTTATTAAAGATACTAATGTTAATTTACTAAGATCCACTAAGGTGACTTTAAAGACATTTCATTGTCTCCACTTACAGAGGCTGACTTTCGTGCGGCGCTAATCTTGCTGCCCATCATCTTTAAAGAGAAAGTGGACCACTTCATTACAATAGGACAGGTAATGTAGCCCATTTTAATGATTGATAATGAAGCTGAATCTGGTTAATTTATCTGCTTCACTGTTGTTTGACATTTTTTTGCAGTGTAACTGTCAGAGTCCCTATCCAACTGTACAACTGGGAGACAGTGACTGGAAAATGGCCTTTACCAGGAAGGTTCCGGTTTCAGTCAGGGTGGACGGTGTGGATCTGTGCCAAGGAACAGGAGTTGAAGAAGGGCTAATTGCAGCCTTCTGTGCCTACTTTGTTTTCAACCTGGCTTACCCACCCTACATGAAGAAGACGCTGACCTTTCTCCAACACACTATACTGAACATTACTGATGTGGGTGACAAGGCCCTTCCAGTCACTGTCACTCGAACAATCAATCTACTCTTCTAAATATGCCTCAACCATATAGATGTCCCAAGTGTAGAAGAACCACCTTCACCTTAATGAAACTGATTCAACATGTTGGTCTTATCCATGCACATGAATCCAACTTTAATATCAGTTGTGGACTAAATGACTGTAAAACATCTTTTACATTATATGAGTCCTACAGGCGTCATGTGTACTGTAAGCACAGGGAACATGTGCTACCTGAGAGCAACAGCAATGACGCTGACCTAAACAACAGAAATGACACTGACCTAAGTGATGGAGTGATGGACAATGATTTGCAGCCTCAGGCAGAAGTACCACCTAATATGGATGCACTATTTAGAAACTTTAAAGAAAATCTTTGTAGCTTTATTCTTAAATGTAGAGAAAAAAATAACATGCCACAGGCTGTCCAGCAGGAAATTTTAAATGATATAAATTGTCTGTTTAGTTATTTTAAGGAAAATTATGATGCTTTTATTACATACCATCTTCTAGAAAATGGGTTCAATATTTTGGAGTATCCTGAACTAAGTGAGGTGATACAATCAAATGACTTTTTTGAAAAAGCTTCAGCAGCTGTCAAATCGCCATACATTTTGAAAGAACACTGTAAGTCTAAGCTAAATTTGGTTGAACCTGTGCATCACATTTTGAGGTCAGAAAGTGGACACAAAATAGGTACATATTCTTATGTGCCCATCACAGACGTTTTAGCACGCTACTGTTCACATGAGGACATATTTGATGAAATTCAGGCCAACAGGCATATGGAAAGAGATTACTGATTACCTGATTACTTGAGCAACTTCTCTGATGGTACTTACTTCATGGAACATCCCTTCTTCAAAGTTAATCCAAATGCATTACGTCTTCATTTTTATGAAGATGAATTTGAAGTGTGCAATCCTATAGGCTCAAAGCGAACCAAGCATAAGCTATGCGCTTTCTACTATACTATAGGCAACCTTAATAACAAACATCAGTCAAAGCTCAAGTATATCCATCTTCCTCTTTTAGTTCGTCAAACATTTGTGAAATGTTGTGGTTTACAAACTATTTTAAAACCTATGTTAGACGATCTTAAAAAACTTGAAAGAGATGGCGTCACTATCACAGTTTATGGAATTGAACAGACTTTATATGCTGCAATAGCAACATTTTCAGCTGATAACCTTTCAGCCCACGTTAGGTGGTTTTACTTTGTCATTTAACTCACACAGAGTTTGTCGTTTTTGCATCGCAACTTACACAGATATTAAAGAAAAATTCAATGAGAGTGACTTTGTCTTGAGAAGCCCGGAGGCACACAAGTATCATCTGAAATCGTGTACTGAAATCCCTGAACATAAAGTGACATATGGAGTAAATGGTCCTTCTCCTTTGAGTGAGTTAAACTATTTTGATGTGACAAAGGCATTTCCGCCTGATATAATGCATGACTTGTTAGAGGGAGTCATCTCACTTGTACTGAAACTAGTTGTGTGCCAAGCACACAAAGAGAAACACATAACTATACAAGAAATCAGCGAAGAACTACAACATCTAGCAATTGGTCAAAATGACAAAAAAAACAGACCAGTACAACTGTCAGAGCGACTAATGCAGGGCTCAGGAATTTCAGGGTCTGCTGCTCAGAAATGGTGTCTTTTTAGGCTGCTGCCTTTTTTAATAGCGCACTGTGTTCCACCCAGTTGCAGTTATTGGGATGTATTCCTGCTCTGTCGTGACATAGTTGATATAGTAATTGCCTCTAAAATAAAAAGGGAGAGTTTGTCTGTTTTGAACTTGCTTGTTTGTGAATTTATGACAAAACTTAAGGATGTTTTTGGAAATGTCATCACTCCAAAATGCCACTATATGACACATTATGCAAGACTTATAGCCATGTACGGCCCTCTACGAAGGGTATGGTGCATGCGCTTTGAGGCAAAGCACCAATATTTTAAGAGTGTTGTGAGTAGCTGCAGAAATTTTATCAATGTAGCAAAAACTTTAAGTGACAGGCACCAGATGCGACAATGCTGGGAGTTTTCCCAAACAAACATTCTTAATGAATTTGAGATTGTGACAGGGACAAGTACACATACCCCACTCTCATCTCTCCCACTTGGGCTACGGAGGTGTCTTGTTGATATACAAGGGAGTGAGGATGCATTTATAAACATGCAGCGTGTTTCAGGGGTCTTTGTTGATAGTGTAAAATATGCGTGTAAAGATGTTTTTATTGTTGATTACTTACATGCAGAGGATATTCCTCTTTTTTTCCTGATCAAATATATTTTAAATGTTAACACACTGTGGTTTCTGTGTGGAAAGCTTCTTATCCCAACTGTTTATGATTCACACCTGCATGCATACAGAGTCAGTGTTGATCTGGACTGGAGTGTAATCAAACCAGGACAAGAAATGGACTTTCAGTCCCTTGATTTGTACCATATTGAGGACAAGTTGTATGTCACCCTGAGAAATGTTTGAAGCTGGGGGAGGATTTATAAATGTGATCTAATCTTAAAAAAAAAAAGTGAAATGGATTGTTTTGGGTTGCAAATTCTTGCATTAAGAAATGATTAATGGAGTTTTAAATACAATTAGAAATATGACATTGTAGTGGCATTTGTGTTTTTTAACAATTGTAACGACATTCTGTAATGAAATGTTACTTTGGGAAAAAGTGATTATTTAATATGTTAAAACTATTTTTAGATTAATAAACTGGATGAAATATTTTTTGATGATTTTGTGTTGTTTTGAGTACAAATTTGCCATCATAAGGTACAAACAGGTTTGTCACTGGGGTAGTACCCCTTAGAGACTAAATTTTAGTCCCTAGTGCATTAAAGTCCATTTTTGTACCCTAGGGTGCATAAATGTCCCCATGAGGTACTAATAGTAAAGGTACGAAAATGTTCCCATGTTAAGGGGTACAATAGGCGTACCTTTGAGGGTACTGCCCCAGTGACAAGCCGTTGGACCTTAAAAGGTACAAATTTAACACATTATTTCTGAGAGTGCACTCGGAGGTAACCAAGAGATCATAATCTACACACTACAGATTAAGTCGGAGGAGAAACACGAAGTGTGGCATATTGTCACTATCCACTGAACACTGACCTATGCAGCAGCAATTTATGCTTATTTTGGAAGAAGATGAATATATGTGTAATTTCCGAGTTTGACGCTGTTCAATTCATTTTCCACAATTTACAGCCTGTTTTTCCCCGAGTTGTCTGGAACGCATCAACTGCTGCTGGTGGTGGTGATGGTTACTATTGCTATGTCTGTCACAACCTTCTGAGTACATTCATGGTCAGTAGCGGAGTAGTTGGACGGTAGCGGTTTGAGGGAGGGCCTTGACAGTATCCCGTATCAATAGGTTTTTTTTTGCCAGAGATCTGGCACGGTGCCGGAATACTTTAAGCCCTGGGGGACTGACGTAAAAGCATGTATCATCTTCTCAACGAGCAGTGGGTGTTGCCGTGGGCTCCTCCTCCGTCCCAAAGCACTCACAGGTGGCCCCGTCCTGGCACAGCAGCCCCTCCCAGCTGCAGTCAGAGCAGGAGATGTTTACTGGAGCCCTGCACCCAACGCAAAGTAGTGCAGCGCAGGACAAATTTTGAAAGCTCATGGCGGGCACGGGCAGGAGGGGAGTGCACAATGCGGGAGCAGGCGGGAGAGGTGATAAGCTGCAGTCCCACAAACTAAAAACATGTATAAAATAAAATGTATAAATGATTAATTTATGTCCATCATACATAATTTGTGCTGGATATTTCATTTGGCATTAATAAAAACATTTTAAGATGCCTAAATTTGCGGATGTGGTCTAATCTCCGGTCATGGCAGAAACGCCTGGCACCGCACACCCTCGGTACGTGCGCTAGGTGAAGGATCAGTCCGTGGAGAGCTCAGCTAAGCTCAGCGTGTTTAATTTCCCAAGCCAATGAAAAGAACTGTCGTGAGAAATAACGTCCGCATCAACATTACGTCATGACTGGTGGCCCCAGGTCAGCAGTCAATGAGAGACTAATTGTTGAAGTGGAACAACACACAATAATTTATGACACAACAGATCCTTTTTATAATCTCTCCCACGTCAGAGAAGCAAACTTGACTGTTTGTTGTTGTTTCTTTTATACACAGTTTATCTCTGGGACTCGCATACATTCAGGATTCTTGCGATCTCACATGAATATGGCTGGCGCTACGCTGCCGTTGCGCTACCAGTACACGCCTGGTGTGAATTGACGCCGGGCGGAGGACAGAGCTAAACCGTGGCGCAGCTGTTCCGCAGCGCTTACGTTTTTCTCTCCTGCAACATTACTCCTCTCTCCTACAGTGTCCATTACAACTGTCTTTGTTGTAATGGACAATTGTCTTTCTCGTAACTTTCTTTACTGAAGAGTTGGCAACACTGACAGCATATTCAATTTATGATTCAATACAGTACAGTAAATATCCACATATTGTACCTTTAAGTTCAATTAAAATTAGGAATGAATTAGATTAAAATACTGACAGTCCTAAGGTGTAGAGTCCCCAAAGTGACCCAAAAGAGACACACATTTATTTTAGTGCATTTAAATTTTCGTGGTGGCTTCAATTGATGATTCATTTGCAGTCTGGACTAGTAGTGTGTTGTTCGTGAAAGTTTTGTCCACTTTGAACTAATCTCGGCGATTGATTCGTAATTCTTCACACTGACTGCAGCATGAGTTCTGGGCCACCTGTTAGCACTTTGGGACAGGGGAGGGGCCCATGGCAGCATAAGCTGCTCATGGAGGAGAGTGACCCCGAAAACCCACCGGACATGTCTCTGTCATGTCACGGATGCAATGCTGTTTTGGTACGTGCTGCATGTGACTTCAAAACCCACAAGGAACGTTCCAGAAGCAGAGCGTTTAGCCTGCCAGACTTTGTTTATTTGCTCAGATTTGGCCATTTTCCCAGTGTATGTTATTCTAAGTATGCTTCTACATGTGTAAATATGCTACGTAGTTAATTTGTTTGGCTTTTGTCTGTGTTTTTATGACCGACAGTTTGCACAGTGTATTTTATTTTGAAAATCCACCGGATTCTCTTTGCTTTTTCTGTGCCTGGCTTCCACCTGCTTGAGGTGTTCTGTGTAAATTGACGCGGGCTGCTTGCGTCAAGCATCAAAAATAGAACAGACGCGTATTCAATGCAGAGCCGAAGAGAGAGACACTTTTGAAATGGACCATGGCAGAGCCAGTGGGGTTTGATACATTGACTAGAATGGCCGCGTCTTGCTCATGCTGATGGTGTTGCTAAGTTACTGTAGGTAAAAATATTGTCTCTTCTGATTGTTGTTGGATCAGGGAAAGTGCAAAATATATAGTGAGGTTAATAAGTGAAAAATCCCACTGTGCTCTATCGCACTCTTTTTTAAGTTCATTCTCTTTGTATCATTTTCTCTATTCTGACTTCTCTCCTTGCTTTTTCTTTCTCTCCATCTGCCTTTTTTCATGGATTGTTTTTGGCTCCCATGCTGTGGGATACACACTTTATTATCGCAAAGACCTATAGGCTGCTCATACTGTAGGTTCAAATACATTTTTTTTTTTTTTTTTTAAAGAAACAAGCTGAAAATGTTTTAAATGAAGGTCACGACAAAAGAAATAAACTGGAAATGATTCCTTCAAATTCAACTTAACATTAAGTAACTTAACACTTTTAAATTCTGTACACGGTGACTTATGATGACTTATGGTGTCAGTTGATCCTGGTCCAGTCTGTAGTGTTCATTACATCAGCAGTTCTTTGTTTTCTTTTTTTTTCTTTTTCCAGACACAATAAACCTAAAAAAAAATCAATGAAAACGATGAAACACTGGTCTGTGTAACACCCTGCTATCAAGTAACATAAAAGCAGAAATAAACTTAGCAGTGTGGAGAGTTTGGAGTCATTTCTAAATGTGTTGAGAGATCAGTGCAGCACTCAGACTATCCTGTCACTCCTCTCTCCTCATCTGCTGAAGCCTTTATAGCTGCAGTTAGACCTCAGCGAGTGAAGAAACAGAATGAGGGGGAGGTAGTCAGGAAAAGACAGGTGGACTTGTTGAACTCAGCCAATTTTAATGTTACAAGTGTCCCGGTAACAGACACACAACAGCAGGACCTCCCGCGAGTGGAATGCAGCCATCATTGTGTTTTCTTGACAAGTTATGACAATTAAAAATTTTGCTGTTGGAGCACAATCTCATGATTTACTAAGACACCAAAAAAACAAAGCTCTGCTGCTCATCTGCTCACCCTCACCCATATCTCTCCAGTCCTCCAGAACCTCCACTGGCTCCCAGTCCCACAAAGATCCAGTTCAAAATCCTCCTCACAACATGCCCTCCACAGCCTACCTCACATTACCTGCACCATCACCACCCCATCCTACAGCCTCCGCTCCTCTGATGCAAACCTCCTGACTCCACAGCACAAGACCAAACGCTGAATGTCATCCCTCCTTTTAGTATAGTAGCATTCACTTTAGCGTTCCTACAGTTTGTAAGAATTCATAGTAAAGTTTTCTCTAAGCTTTTATTTTGTAACATTCTTCTGAAATCTCATCTGTTTTAATGTACTTCTGTTTGGGCCTCATGAAACCATGTGAGAGGTTCAGAAGGTTGAGGAACTTTAACCGTTTGAAATGTAACAATGTCTTAATCTGTACACTACATATATACTGCATGTTAAGTAAATGTAATGATGAAGAAGTACAATCAAACAGTACATGGAGGTACAAGAACCTCAACATTATACATGTACCTTGTGTGACCACAGAGTGGCAGTAGAGGTTTACTAATGCGTCCGGAACAGCCGGTACAGCTATAAAATAATCTCTAATAGAATTTTTGCAGCATTGCAGTCTAACCTCTCTCTCTCTCTCTCTCTCTCTCTCTCTCTCTCTCTCTCTCTCTCTCTCTGTATCTGTGTTCTATTTCTCTCCCCATTCATCCCCCCTCTCTTTCTGTGTTTGTTACTTTCTCTGTTCCTCCCTCTCTCATTCTTTTCCTGTCCGTCTCTCTCTGTCACTCTGCCTTTATACTAACAGTACACCCCCCCACGCTGCAGCAGTTTGTCATTTCACACAGCACACATCCAGCTGGCCACAAGTATGGATGTGGTAAAATATGGAGTGTACGTAGTGGGTCTGAGATGGTGTGTGTGTGTGTGTGTGTGTGTGTGTGTGTTTGAGGCTGCTCAGTCTAGCTCTCTTCCTGCTGCAGTCTCCTGGTGTCATACATCATGTCCAGCTGGGCTCATTGCCACTTCCAGTGTCTATACTCTATTAAATAAACAGTCAGTGCAACACTAGCAGCATACTGTACACAGTGTGTGTGTGTAGCTTCACACGTCCCCATCCTCTCCCTCTCCTCACTGTTTATACAGCAGATCCAGCTGTGTCTATAGCCATAGATTATGTCTGTCTTTTTACAATAAGCAACATAAGCAGCTGTACAACCTCAAGCCACGTGAAACCTTTACTGCAACCATTTCATTCAGTCTACACCTCATTTACATTTATAATGTCTATTTATCATCATGTAATGGCCCTATAGACACATTTCATGTTGTTATGTCACCTGTAGGGGCAGTAAAGGAGGTTGTGATTTTCTATGAAACATGTAATAAGACAGACAGAGGATACAAATATAATCATGCTACAATAAATACAGTTTGTAGCATTACACAACATAAAATAATATAAGTGGACTCAGGAGTGGATCTAACTGAATCCATAGAGATGAATACACATGGCCAGTAGAAACATTATCATAATAATTACTCGTCAAAGTAATTAGGGTTAAGGGTACAATTTGTTATATAAAATTATTATATTTGTGGAATTTTACCATAATCTTAACACACACACACTTACACATTACTTACTAACAAATCCCATTTCTCAAGTATAAGTTGTTGTGTATGTATGGCATTGAGTTGTGATTATTTTTTTCATAGACTGAATATAAAGATGGATGATGTGTCTCCAATTACTCCCTCTGTACAAAAATGAAGCCAAAGTTTCCCAAATACAGGGCTGCCATCTCGCACTGGTGGAGCCAGAGTCTGTGTGGTGACTGTGTGGTACTAACATTGACTCATCTCATCTCAACATTGAGTTATTAATTGTCCACGTATAGCAATTATAAGATGGTGGTACAGCAGAGTTCCATTTCATTTTCCAAGACTTACTCAACAATCATCATGAGGTCACCTGACTAAGAGCAAGTGGTACAAGACTGTAAGGAAACATGTCTCCTGATGGGTCATGTGTATGTTTAGTAGTTAAATATTTACAGTAAAGTCAGCAAGCATGGTTAGCCACCATAAGCTACTGACACATAAGACAAAGAAAGGCTGTAATGATCCCTGAGTGTAGTGTACTGATCGATGATGTTTAACTTCTCATTTGTACGAGGACAATGTGTTATTGCTTTAAGCTGTGGTAATAAATATAGCAGACACAGGTGTGGCATACTACTGGCATCCACATTTTTTATAACCATAATTTGACTCATTTCTCAGAGAGCCACCACCATGGCAAAAGCAACATTTTTATCAGTGCAGTTATTATAAAGCCGTTTCTGATTATCTGTGAGCACAAAACAAAAGAATGAGTAAACTAAGTTGTAGCCTAACTGATGATCAGTGCAAGCCACAAGTGTGATAACTTCCTTCAAAGTACACAGCTGTAGTCGTACATCAGCCTGTAAATTAGCATATCTGTGGCGCCACATAAACAGGAGGGTAAAATGGATTTAGGTGGGTTTGCTTCTCTTACACTCTGCCTGTGATACCTGTCAACAGACACACTACAGCCTAGAGTAGACTGATAATTGTTTATTGAATATAAATGGCCATATAGAACACAGTCATTTTCAGAAAGTATTTTATAAAGCGGTGTCATTTTGTCGAGCTCTAATAATTTATTCAAATATTTATAATGGCTAAAACACAAAACAGTCATTTTCAGTCATAGTTTTTCTACAATGAACCGTATGTGCGTGTGTGGTGTGTGTGTGTGTGTGTGTGTGTGTGTGTGGATTTGGGGGATAATGCTGTTAAATTTAAAATAGGGTTGCGTTTAACGTTGAACAATATTACCAGTTAAGCTGTAGCTGATGTGATTGTGCAGGTGTTTGATGCTAATCACCACTAATCGCCATTCAGTGACGCTGCCAGCTTTTCAAGGACCATCAATACACACACACACACACACACACACACACACACACACACACACACACACACACACACACGCACACGCACACACACAATAGCCTATCGGTGCTGCAGTATGTGCAGAACACAGAATTGGATTCTGTTATGCTGACACATGATTCAATTACTGTAAAGTAGAGCGCAGCTATCAAATAATTTTCTGTTACAACAGGAGAATCATCCTGCTGGACAGCTAAAGGGCCAATAAGAACGACTTTTACTGTCAGTAATATCCAGTATCTGTACAGAGCTGAATTATTGATCAATATCGAGGACATTTCCTCCAGCAGCTCGGGGTTGAGAGTTCTTGCTTTTACATTTTACAAGAAGTTAGTTTGATAGAAGTCTTAACTGTTTTATTTAGTACTTTTAAGATGGTTGCCATAGTTTTTTTTTTTTTTTTTTTTTTTTTTTTTACTAGGTCATTCGAGACCTTTGGGAACTTCTGAACATGAACACCTTGCAATTATGAGTGTACTGCAATATTATAGCATATGTTATTATATATTATGAAGGTCACTTCATCCATTTAAAACTGTGCTTTTAACGTTCACACAGTGATGGACCCACTGAGAATCAACCACTCTCCATACAGTCGTGGTTTTTAGGTTTCTTGTTTAGTGTTTCCTGTTTCATTTTGTAAGTCTCCCCTCTCCTCCTATGTGTAACCTTACTTCCTGCCTTTGCGCGTTTCCCGCCATTTTTGTTTGTTCTGCTCTGATTAGCTGCACCTGTTCCTGATTACATTTCCCCTGTGTCTCGTTATCCTGCCCTCACTAGTGTACTTACTCTTCATGTTCCCTCGTCTCAGTTCCGAACTGAAACTCATTTCATGTTCAAGCGCTCAGCCGTTGACGTTTCTTTCAAAGACTGTGCAACTTTCCTCACTATACTGTAAGTGGAGTACTCACAAAAGTTTAAAAGTATGAAAATACCACATGTATAAAACCCAGCATAGACCAGGTCCTGCACACCTTCCCCTTACATATCCATCAACGTATGAACTAGCCACTTACCCCGCCTTGCCTTCCTCCATAAATCACTATGCAAATCACAATGCACGACACTGCTGCAGATAAAGCGAAAAGGAAATGATTTTATATATAGTGAGAATGAGGTGTTGTCTCTAATAATAATGCTAATAATGATAAATGCCATAACATAGCAAGCCAGCAATACTGCACAGCCTCGGCTTGAAGTCTGTTCCCAACACTACAACTCTGCAGGATGAATGAATCATTAGTACAGGCAGGCCATCGCGGCACAACATTTGTCAGACACATTTGTGCATCACAGATCATTTTCACATTGATGGAGTGAAAATGCTTTCTCTTGACATGAACAAATTCATTGTCCGATGGTGCCCTGATAGCGAACGGAGTGCAGCTGATTGCTCTGATTACGTTTGGAAATCAGTTTGTCGCTGCAAATTGCATTTTAATGTTGGCCTGCTCACCCACAGTGTAGGGGAATTTTATGCACCTGGTTGACATGCAGATGACACCGTCCCATAAGGCTCACATAGCACAGCTCAGGGATGATTGGGAGATGCCCGACAGCTTGCTCAGCCAGCACTCTTTGGAAAGCCCCCATTGCAAGGAACCCAAGCTTGGTGAAGACAAGTCATCATCTCATTCTGATAGATTGGCATGTTCATTGAACACACACTCCCTCCAAACTCTACCATTAGTGATGTCCTCTAGCAGTGCCAAAGCAGCTATTGCTTATCAAGTAGGGAAAATCATCAACAGAACATTTTAGAAGCCATAACTAATTTCCTACACACTGTTCACGTCATTGTAACAATTATGCATCATAAGCAAGCGGCAATGTCCGTGGAAATGAAGCCAGTGTTGAAGTGCTAAAAACTGTAATTCTTCAAGTGGCCACCTCTATGTAAAAATGGCCAACAGTTTTGGTCTCTTTTGGACACTCATTGAAATACTTAGATATTTCAACCCTGGAGTATTATTGGTGGATATAAGAAGACATGTTTTCTTTTTTGACTTGAAAAATTCAGTTTTAGGCAGTTTATGCAAATTAAAGTCAAAGAAGTTATCATATACAGTCACTTGCCCACCTAGGGGGAAAAAAAAAATCAAAAAATATGTGGAACATTTATTTCCAAATTAACAATCAGATATATGTCTTACGGAACTTATGGCATTTGTTTCAAAATATCATGCATGTGATACAGTGCAAAGAATGTTAGCGATAGGGTTACAGTAGGATCTGTTGAGCCAGTTGTAATTAAAGACACTTGCAAAACTTGACTACCAAAAGATGTGCAATAACCTTTCTTTCTCAGAAGTGCAATAATTTCATACACAGTTTAGTGTAATACAGTGTCTTGCGTAGGCTTCAGAAAGCATCAAACAGATACGGCCCTTAAAAAAGCTACAAAAGAAAAAAACTCGGTCCATCAGACGTTACGGGGCTGCCATGTCAGACCTGCTGATATGAGCACACAGAGCTGTAGATACGAGGCTGCAGTGATGCCTGAGTGTTATCTTATCACAACTTTTTTTTTCTCCATCAAATGATCCGCGGATCACTTGGTGCCGGTCTGTGGGGAGCGATCTGAATGGATCATGATGATCCGTTGCACCACTAGTCACATCCATGCTTGTGCTCTGTCTCAGCTGATCGGCTCACGCGCTCACCCCGGTGTATCCGTTCGGATGTGTCTCTATACAGTCTACGGTGAGAGCAGAACATTAAAATCACTGCTCCTCCCCGTGGACAAATGAGGCATTGCAGCTGGTTTTCACCCAGGCTGCTTAGGGGCATTTCCAGTCGGGGCCTCACTGACTATGTCATTGCAGGGGACCACATTACCGTCACGGACCTGCGAAGGACCTGTGAAGGACCAGTCATGGACCCGTCATGGAAACACGGGAACTTTTGAGTTGCTACATCTGTATATTAGGGGTTCGATACTTTAGTTTCATGGTTCGATATTTTTTTGATACAAAAAAGAGAAATTTCCATGCCTATTTTGACTTGTAATTTAATTTTTAATTTTTTTTTTTTTAAAGATTGTTTTTTGGCCTTTTCAAGCTTTATTTGATAGATACAGCTGAAGAGTGACAGGAATTTGGAGAGAGAGAGATGGGGAATGACATGCGGGAAAAAGCCACAGGTCGGGTCAGGGTCATTTGAAACCTGGGTTGCCGCTGCAAGGACTGAAACTTCACACTGCACTCAATAGAACAGTTTTTAAATTAAATTTCAGGGTCATACTTCATATGAAAACCAAATTAGTTTCAAACACCAGATCTGAAGTACGGTGGAGGATCTTCGATTTCAGGTATATTTAAGGCATTAGCCATCTTGCAATGAGCTAGCTTCGCATGTAGCTTCTGTCTCAGCAGCTTGGTCTGTGTGTGTGTGTGTATATATATATATATATGTATGTGTGTTTTGGCTTTTCTGATTTTTGTCAGAAACTGTTATGGTGTATCAGTTGACAATAGTATTCTTCATAGACCTATCTGTAACTGGAGTGGAAACTCCAAGACAAAGAGAGTTTGCTCACATTGTCACGTCACGTTCATTTTTATAGATTCCACTGTGTACGTGAAAACCAGTGTAAACAACCTTTTCACAAATGTGCACTGTTTATACATAAAGCCCCGAGTGTTTTTTGGATTTTTGATTTTCTGCCTGCTCCCAGTTTGATTTGTTTGTTTGTTTGGACTGCCTCAGCATCTTGTCAGTCATTTGAGTTTTGTAGTAAACATTAGACTGCATCTAGTTCAGACTGAATTTGGGTTCCAGTATTCAGGCTAAATGTTTAAACTTAAAGTGAAGAAAATAAATACTCAACACATCCTAAATTTCATTTTACAATGCAGCCTGATATTAAGACATTTCAAGTAGAGGTTGATTAATTGAGAGGCTTGGCAGATTAATCAGTGCCGATAGTACATTTTATCATTAAAAATGTGGACGTGTTGAATACTTATTTGCCACCTCTATCAAACTATGCCTGTAAGCATATATTAATATGCAAGCTTGTAGCATGAAGAGCTACATGGTTTTTTCTCTGGATTTCAGGTATATGAAGAGGTCATCATGGCTTAACAACGACAACTGGACCTAAGATCCATATCCTTCCACATTTCATGACTCTCAAGTTGGATCTTGTTGTTTCCATGGATCCCATAAGTGTTTAACATTATGCAATACCCAAGTAGGTTTCAAGACAGACAGTGCTGATTAATGTGAAAGTGCTCTATTTTACCAACTTTCTTGGCCAGGACGATGGATTATATGAATCACAGCCAGGCAAAAGGGAGAAGGCAATCAATCTTTCATTAGGTGTTTTCTTTGTTTTAACTTGTAAATTAACATTAACTTGTTAATAGCACGTAACTGTTGCGTTAGGTCTATGTTTCCTGGTCAGTTTGAAGTCCACCATTTCTCATTTTTTTCATGAATCCAGATAATGCACAAGTCCAGTTCTGTTGTTCTTCTCCAGGTCTTTGGGGTTTGGGCACAAACATTTGGACTCAGGAAGACTTCTAGTATAGACCAAACCACAAATGGGATTTTGGACAGTTTTTTGTTCATAAATACACGTCCAGTGGGAAGTTCAAGTTATTCTTTGTGTCCTGATTTGTAAAAGTGGACTGCAGTCTAACATGTCACTTTTGTTTTGTAATATTTCTGCCCCGTACTGATCAAAAATAGCTTGATGCACATATTCAGTGATATATCTACTGACACACTGTTTACAGCAACTAGTTGATATAATACTCCAAAAAAAGAGGGTGGACTATGGGGAGCAACAGAGGGTATGTTCTGTTTTCAGGTGTGGAAAGTACATGTATTCCAGTACTGTAAAAGTTTATACCTAAAAACACTACAGTGTTTCTTTTTTTTCCTTTCTGTTTTGTCACACAAGCCGTGATGCATTTCACAGTCTGACTGCATGTGGAGCAAACAAAAGAATCACATGGTCGTTTGTCTTTGAAGTGATGTCTCTATGAAGTCACAGTGGCTGAAAGAAAAAATACAGAAAAAGAAACTTCAACTAAAAATCCAAAGAAAAGTATACAACAATGAGCATCTCCACGTGTTTTTGTATTGCTGATGTGGATTAACCCACAGAACAGAATAATTTTAACAAAAAGGTGAAAGTGTTTTCCAGAGGAATCATTTGTTTAATTTGTATTTGTTGTACTCTGCGTATTACAAGGCCCAACAAGGAATGGAAATTGCTAGTCTATAAATATTGTGCTATGTGTCATTAGTTCATTTACTTGTCCCTAAACAAATAAACATTTCATAAATAGCTGCTGTTTAATGCTGCAGAGTGAAAAGATATGATATGCCTAGGCTACTCAACTGGTGGAACGCAGGCCACACTGAGCCCACAAGCAACTTCCAAATGGCCCAGCATACTGTACATAAATCATATAAATTACGTGAGTCATCTCATTCTTATCATCATCAGATACAGGCGGGATGTTTACAGAGATAGCATACAGCAAATATATATTTTTTTACAAATCGATTAACTGCCTCTAGGAACTTTTCAAAGCATCTGGCTAATGACAGTCATAAGTAAGGAAGTGCTCCACTGAAAATGTGTCTGTCAACCCTGAAATGTAAAACTGACAATGAACCCGCTTGTTTAAACCAGTCTGGACTGACAAGTGCTTGTTTAATATAACTGTGACATCTCTCCAAATGCAAAACCAGTACATTTAATTTGCAATGAGTGCTTTGCTGTAGTAAAGAATAAAATACTCAGAGGCACCACTGAGAAATGTCAAATTTCCAAAACAAACTTTCCAAAGGATCACAGGAGAGGGACAGTAAAACCGTACAGTTGGACCAGATTTATCCTTGTGCAGCCATGCATGGACCAAGAGATGGATGTTTGTAAAACTGATACCACACAATTATATGCACGTGTTAGATTGTTGGCAGGTAACTGTTGAACCGTTGTACACCCCTTCAGAAAATGATGATGATTTACCCTTTGTGTAAAAAATGTTTGCTCTGTTTCTCAGCCTTGGTGCATTAATGGAGGAGACGTTCAAGGTGCTGCAAATGAGGATCTGTGGCCACCTTCAGGACCCCTGACAACAGCAGTAAACAGCAAAAACAAAGTAAAGCAATTATCCATTTTGACAGTGTGGCCCTCGGGTTCCTCTGTTAACTCAAGGACCACCCACATCCACTGGTTAAACTCTCTCAACCCATACTTTGCAGGTTTGCTTGAGATGTATTGTCTGAAAGAACAGCATCCCTTGGAAGGGACCAGCTCTTCATCAACACATACTTCCCAGCCTGGATTGAAAAGGAGGGGTAGGCAGGTGCTCCACAAATTCCACAAATCCTGGATGGCAGCCATCTTGTCCCTCCATTGATGCGCTGGTCTGCAGATCTGCTAGAACCTCTTCCGGGACATTGTGGCGTGAAAACTTGGTCATCCTGTGTCCTCAGCTCAGAGGACACATCCTGGGATCTGTAGACTAATCTGCCAGGATTAGCAACCTGATGAAGGCCCACAGCTCCTCCTCATCTGCATCTCTCCAATCCACTGCTGTTCGTCTCCCCTGCAGACTGGCGTTCTTGAGGATAAGCTGAATCGTTTTCTCAGTAATGAAGAGCTCAAAGGATGTCTTTGGGCTGCTGATCCTGGCTGTGGCATAACACGTGGGCCCTGAGGTCAATACCAATACATGAAAAATGTGTTGGTTTTAAATTTGTTGTAAATTCACCAGCCATGTTATACACAGTAGTGTGTCTCCAGCTTGTGTTGTGCATGAGGGCACTGCCATGCTGACATAAAGAAATGTTTGTTTCCAACTTTGTTTCAAGTTTAGTGTTAAGGAACTCGACTTCCCTGTAGAGTCCTTCCCTCAGCCCCATCCAAAACCTTTGGGATGAACAGAAACACCAACCAAGAGTCAGTTCTTATTACCAAACATCAGTGTTGGCCCTTACTTACTATTGGCATCTCTAAAGGCTAAATTCCACTGGGCACGGATACAGTGTACTCTGTTTGTGCCGTGGCTGCTGGAGTTCAGTGTGTGTAACCCACCAGAAGCGCTGCAGTTCATTTCAGAAGCATCCCAGAAACAGCTCTCTACTCAGCGCCGCTATGAATTCACGGCTGTTCTAATTTTGATGGAATGGCAGCTGTGTCAATCTGCACAGAACAGATTAAGCTGACAGAAGATCAGACACATTGATTTTCACAATGAAATACCTGGTACAAACTTCCAATCATAAAACAATAGGTAGAAGCACATAAATCAGGTTTAAAATGACCAAATCAGAGCAAGTTAAAAAAAAATCTGAAGGACCATGTAGTGTTCTCACTCAGAGTGTAGCAACTCTGTTTCAACACCAAGTTAAACCGAGTCCAATGAAAACATGAGCCGTGGTGGAGTTGACCGTTTACTCAGCAGTCTTCAATGACATTCGGTGAAAACTGTAAATACAACAAATATTGCACTTTAAACAACATAAAACATGAATTAACATAGTTACAGGCACAATGAATTACTGTAACCATCACCAGCAGAACGTTTTTAAATGTTTTTTAAATCTTTTTTACTAACAAATGAAATATATATTCTAGCAGCTATTGCTATTTATTGTTTTTTAACATCTTATACATGAAATGTATGCACTTACGGCGTTGCCTGTACAATATTTCTCAGCGGATAGCTAAGATAGCTTCAGAGCATGTCTGCCTCACTCTCAGTTCAAGGAGGAAAAAACACACGCGACCTGTCAGGAAGTGATGTCAGCGGTGACACAACTGTCAAAATAAAATCTTTTTAATAAACTTTCTAACCCTTGCTCTTATTATTTGACTGCAACACATAAGAATAACTTATCTTAAAGCACACATTACAATGAACAACAGAAATGCCCTTGAGGCAAGACAGACCAAACATTCCATTTCTGAAACGCTCCTGGTGACCAAATCAGTGTCACGGCCAGGGCCTGACAGGAAAATGCCCGATAGGGTTCCATCATATGAAATTTGATGAATCCAGTCAGTGCATAGAGGCCACATACTTATCCACATTTTTTTTCCCATACACATATATAACATTAATGCCTGCTATCCTTGACATGTCACATGTCCAACTCAATGAAGCCAAGGACTGATTGTGCCCAAAGCACATCAAGTGTATAACCGTGGCCTGTGTCAGGACAGATAGATTGGCAGTCTGATCACACCAGCCTCTCTCTGTAGCCATTCATTTGACATTCAAGGTCTTCAGCTCACCAACAGTCTCTTATATACAGGGCTGTCCTGATGTATACATTTTGTTCGGTTTATTGTACCTGTGTTGCACATGTTTTCTTGATGCAGGGTCAGACATTGACCTGCTGATGGCCTTAATGGCTCCTAATGGACTCATGCTACCGAATCACAATTGATTGCTTTGTGAAACTCCGAAAAGCACACAAAATGAAACATTGGCATTACACCTGCCTGTAACATACAGCTACAGCTGTGCGTAATATGATTTAGTTCACTGGTCTGCAACCAAATGCCATCGAGAGTCAAGTTAATCGGTGAAATGAGTTGTGTTGTCTCGATAACAAATTCTCGTGTAAACCGTTGTTATGGCTGAATTGTGGTCATACCTTAAATTAAAATGTGACTCCAGTGTGCACTGAAATTGGAAATTTCCATGCCCTCATCCAAATAAAAATGACTCAGCTTGTTTTTTTCACTGGCATTCTTAATAAAACTTTGTTGCTTTCTGGGCACATTCATTGGAAGTACTGTCCCCTTACCACCCAATCATTGAATCACTGGATCATCATTTGTGCAAGAATTAGGTTATTTCCTCTTAAGTGTAATCTGTGATGTCTGCTGTAGATCAGGGGTGGCCAACCAGCCAGGGACTTAGAGCCAAAATTTTTACTGTGGTACTGCAAAGAGCCACATTATGTACGCACGTGCACAGACACACACACACACACACACACACACACAATGAAATATTAACAATTCACCATGTCACAAATGTCACACATCCCACACTATGAAACCAGAGATTGACAAAAATGAGCTTAAACTCATCCCAAGACTACAGGCCAGACTTTTGCTCAGCCAGATTCACATCACACTGCAAGTCCTGCCTCCAAGACCAGTGGCCACTCACTTCACTCACTCATTCAATCACTCACTGATATAAATATGACACAGGACTTAGGCAAGTCCACATGTAAATATAAACATTTGCAATAGCATCCAAAAAACAGAATATATATATTTTTTAATTTTATATGTGTGTGTGTGTGTGTGTGTATAATTATATATACCTTATTGCTGCTTTGAACTCAGTGAGACTTGTGGCATTCTTTGCCTTCAGTAATCCTCCTCAAATCTGGCTTGTATTCCGTTGTGGCCACTCAGAGCAGTTCTTTCACGTGTGTATCAGTCAGAACAGATCGATGCTTTGATTTGAGTGGAAAACAAGGACTCACAGACATGTGGACCCGAACACTGAGAGGAGTCAGGAGTGCAGCCTGTTTGACATTCGGGTATTTTTCCATAGGCACACTTTTCCAAAACTCAAGGAGACCTCCCCTCAGTACAGGTTTCAGTCTATCATCCTCGGATAGTTCAATCATCTCCATCTCTGTCGCAGCTTCATCAGTGACAAGCGGGGCTTTTTAAGCAGTCTGTCTCCGCATTAAATGGGTCAATGAGGAACGTGATCTGTGGCCTTTTCTGCTGTAGGTCCTCGAATCGGGCCGCAAAACTCCCCTGGAGTTTCTCAAGCAGCGCTGCGTATCCAGCTGTTGCCCTTTTCACGGCGGCAGCGGTGTTTGCTTTGCGCAGAGTGGGAAAATGTGCAAATTCTCCTTTTCGGAGATGCTTGCCGTGGGAAAACGTCAGAAAACGTGTGCGCGCGCACAGGAGTGTGCAGTGCAGGTTGTCCCCCCTCCCCTCCACTCCCCACCCCCAAGATAATTGGTTCCGTGGCATGTTTGTGACACACAAAAAAATATTAACGTTTTTTTTTTTTTATTATTATTATTTAAGTTGGAGAGCCGCATTCTTATTGGCCAAGAGCCGCATGCGGCTCACGAGTCGCGGGTTGGCCACCCCTGCTGTAGATCATAAATGGTCAGCTGAGCAAGTATTCGACCAGTAAAATGTTTTGTGACTAGAGTTTCATGAGTTTCTAGTAAATAATAAATGTTTGGCTGCACCGGTTTGACCTATGGTTTCATAAAATAGGGTCCCTCCTAGCACTCCTTTGCCCTATCTATAAATTACCCAATATAGGTAGCAGCCTAGATGTTTTTCTCTCTGTGCCCCATGTCAGAAAGCTCTGTGCAAGAGAGGAAGGCACAGTGTAACAGTGGAGAAATGTTGAGAAACTTTATCTTGAAACCTTTTCTTGTGTATGAACCTGTACTATAACCCAAGCACTTCTGGGTCAACAAAATGCCTGTCTTTGACACATAAGGCTCCTGTTCACTTCCCATTTCATAACAACAGCTGAAATTGACAAAATGTTTGAGACTGGTCAAAGGGTTGGAACATTGTTTCAGTCCCACTGCTACAACTGAAGTCATGTGTGTTTCAGTATGATAGCCATGGTGTTATATATATATATATATGCTTCTATATAAATGCTTCTCCTGTTCATCTCACATACTGTATGGTCACACATGTAACTGTAGCTTTTATAAGTTAGTGACTGTAATAAGTTTTCTTGGACGTTATAAATTTTGCTTTTGAGAGTAGAGTTGAGTTTGGTTGGTTTGTCCTGTTTATGTTGTATCGCTGCCATCTCTAAGAAAACAGGTAACTCTTAATGATTCCATAGTTAGGACATAATCAATGCAAATGTGTTTCTGAATAAATTTGATGATAAAATTAAAGAAGTACTCCACAAATCTGACACATAAATATCAGTTTATTTGTCAGTATAAATATGACATCATATATGTGACATCACCCGGTTTCTGAAGAGCCGTTGTGAAGCACCAGTGTGGTAGTTCTGGTCAAGTCTCTGCTGCCTCCCAGCTTATGCAGTCGGCATGGGTGGAGGTAAGGTGGGCTGAATGACGTCTGGTTGCTCAAACCAATCACCTATAAGAACACCTATCTGTCAGTCAAAGTGTCCATGCTCTTAATTATGCATAACTTTAAGCATTAATATGATCTGAATAGGTCAGTTGAAAAAATTCACCCTCAGTAGCCTACAGTTGTCATGAACAGGAAAATTAGCTAAAGAGAGCGAAACTGTTTTTTGTACCAGGCTGTAAACATGTTTGCTGTGAAGTTGAAGCATCCAGCATCAAGTGGACATTTGAGGAACTGCAGTATGTAGCAATTCTGCATAGGCTTCACTTCACAGCCACAGAGGTTGCCACTTCATTATAAACTACAGCAGATGCATGTATACCAAGCCAAAAGATATATTTTAAGAGGCTATTCAGTTGCATCATGGGAAATGTGGTATTCAGTATTTTGTAGTTGTTCATATGACATCATACTGAGATGCAACGAAATTCAGTACCTGAACTGATTATTATGAATACTTGGATGCAAACAAAAGGAACCATATTTTTTTTCGTATTCTGATGATTCTGACCAAACACAGAGATGGAATAGGTAGTCATCATGTATAAAAATGACTTTGTGTGCATTCACTTAAGCAGTTTTATGCACATCCATCACACGTGTGCTGCTCCTTGTCAACTAGTGATGGGAATTCCAGCTCTTTTTAGTGAGTCGGATCATTTGGCTCAGCTCACCAAGAAGAGCCGGCTTTTTCGGCTCCCAAACGGCTCTTCATTTTACCACTTATAGCTTTTATAATTTAGTCAAATTTAGCGTCGTTTTTACTGATGATTCGTATTTGAATTTGTATTTGATCACTTAAAACTTCAATAAATTGCTGTAGCCAATTACATTTAAAATCCCTTGTAACTCTATGAAATCACCCAATGATTGCACTAACTTGCTTGAAGAACCACTCTCCTACACAAAGCAGATAGAAACGAGAATCATCAGTTCTCTTCTGTCTTGCTGGGGTTATTGCCTGTGACATAAATTGGCTTACAGAGCTCTGTGTTGTTGTTGGTTGTCATGTACCTGATGCATGGGGGGTAGCAGCAGCAGCAGTAGCAGCAACAGGTGGAGTAGTGGCACTGGCAGAAGCAGGCATGCTAGTCTGCCACTGAACTGCTGGATGCACAGTTCTCATGTCTGTGTAGGTTGTTGAAGAAATTCTGCATTGTGCCTTCATGCTTTCACAACTGTCAAAATACATCTAAATACTACTTCTTTTTCTGTTGTCACTCCTCTTTGCACCTTCACTCCTCTCTCTCCTTCAGCGCACCTCCCCCCTCTTGTCTCCTGTCACCGTCTCGGTGCTGCTACCCCTGCCCCTCCCTGCTTGGTGGTATGATGCTTGTCAATCCTCACATGATTGATTGCACAGCATGCATGAGACACCTGTAGCCAATGCCCGCAGCACCCACAGGTACTTTTCCTAAAGAGAAAAGTAAAAAGAAAAAAAAAAAAGAACGGCCTGCGGATGGACAGAAGCCGGCTCCTATTGTTCACTTAAAAGAGCCGGCTCTTTGAACTGCATCGTGACAGACACATTACTATTGTCAATAGATATGTCAGTTTATGTGTATGCAACTGTGTGTGAGTTTATATGAGAGAGCTGCATCTTGTTGTGTCTGATGAGTTTGTGTGGCCCTTTAATTAATCATGTAGCTACAAACCATCGAATCATTTAGCCTAATACTCCACACACTCTAACACTGTAATGGATTTAAAGTGTTTACCTTTAGTACAATATTTCCCTAATGTCTCATAATGTCTGAAGAGAATTAAAAAGGGAAATCACTCATTTGGCTTTATCACACTCAGTCATGATCAATCATGAATATCTTCCATCTTTACGAAGCACATTGTCTCTGTCCTGTGATAACCACATATCTCCAATACATCACCTGTTTGCCCAAGAAGCCAGGAGGTGGAGAAAAGGAGGAGAAAACACTTCTTCCCAGGAAGCATAGACAAGAGTGTGTATTGTAGTGTATCCAGTGTAATCCAAAAAAAAAATACACTTTAATAATCTCACTCACATTTTAATCACCAACTCCAAATGACCTAGTTGAGAGCAGGGGACACACACATAACTCTGCATACACAATAGGGCTGAACGATATGGACAAAATTTCATATCACGATATTCATGTCAGATATCTTGATATCGATACGATATGACTATGGGTTCAGTGAAAACTAAGCATTTTTCCAGAAAAATAAAAACATGATAATACAAAGGGATGTGGAAAGCACAGTTTTATTGATTGTACCTAAATTAACTAAATAAATTAGAAATCAAAACATTTTACTGCAGCTCTGCTTTAACAATAACTAACAAATATATTATGCTGCAGCTGGTGGAAGGTGGCAAGCTTCTTCAAAAGATCCACTGCCAGTGCCACACTACCAGTGGATCCCTCCTCGTACAGTATGCGGTGGTGTTGCTTCAGGTGGAGGAACATACTTGTTGTGTTGCCATGCTTCGTCAGAACTTTTGCTAAGCAGGACCGGCACAATGCATCGCTCTGGTTGACATCTTCTTTTTGAATCCAAAATACCTCCAAATAATGGAGGATGACTTATTTTTTCCCACTAACTCTGCACATTCTGCACCAGTCTTATCTTCCACACTCATGTTTCTTTCTAATTTCCCCGCTGTGTAGTGTGTGTCTCTGTCTCCCTCCCTTGGATGTCATTGGCTGGCTTCAGCTGTCGGTCCACGGCAAGCGTGAAATAAGGTTTGTGGTTGGCTGGCCTGAGCTGTACATTTGAGGGCAAGCAAATGATATTTGTGGCTGCCTGAGCTGTACATGCAGGGCGATATCGTTGGTTTTGCAATATTAATATCGTGAATGTTCATATTGCGATAACGAAACAATAACGATATATTGTTCAGCCCTAATACACAATAACACTAAAAGTAAAGTTACACATAGTAGTGTCGGTGCCAACATCCCTCTTCTTACTGTAAGACACAAACTGTTAGGTTTTGGGTTATTTAATAAATAACAGTTTATTTCACATTACAAACTACACAAAGCATCAGCCGTGACATTTCTTGTGCTGGATTTCTTAGTTCTAATCGTGTACAATCAAAGTTATGGCTGTACATGTGGGACCAAAAAGATGAATGGGTTATGATCTGTTAAGATTACAACAGGCAAAGGGCTCGCACTGACACATACCTCAAAATGTTGGAGTGCCAACACCAAAGCAAGGGTCTCCTTTTTCTGGAACTTTGTGAAATGCAGTTATAAAGCAAAGATTTAACCACCAACAGATAGGGAGACTTGAACTTGGCGTGGCTAAACCATTTTGTAAATGACACTCGTTAACTTGCCTTGTACCATTGACATCTGTATCATCTTGGAGAATGGTGGTTCATACCACCACAGTGTCATAGAAAGTAGATACCAGCATATTTAAACATATTTTCTCCTTGTAGCTTAAAAGGACAGTTTGATGAAATAGTTTCTATTACTTATGCATAATCTCCAGCTGTGATGATAATGAAACCCTAGAACATTGTGTGCTTTCAGAGTGATCCCAAGCATATGAATGAAAAGTATAATTTGACTATGAATCAATTCAGCAGATGCCAATTTCAAAATCTCTGACCGCTTGTACTCTAGTCATCTTCTCGTAAGCATGTGCCATGTCTTCGCCATGTACACCTTGTTATTCCAAATATTCAAAGCAGGAACTAATGGAAGGATAAAAAGCTCCATCATTTCCATGTAATCATTTGTGCAATCAAGTCTTAGAGATACGCTTCAGGCTGGCACTGAAGTTATAAATCTAAATGATGATGTGTAATTTTGCTGATGATCATTGAAAAGTACTGTATGCACATAAATGAGACAAGCCTTCTGCAATACATATTTAGTGCTGGCAGTTAGGAGTGGGACATTATTTTGAAAAATTAAACTCTAAGATGTGTTTTTTGTTGTCAGAGTTGTCAATCTCTTGCTTTTTGTATATTTTTTCTTACTCCTTACTTATGATAAGACAAAGTGGGAAATGTTTTGTGGCAGTTTAAGTTAGCAGCTGTTAGCTGGAACATCAAAAAGTTCTTAGCTGACTGGGCTTTGTCAAAGCTCACTAATGAACATTGAATAAAAATTAAATTCAGTTCAGTTCATTTAATTGTCAGTTTTGTAAAAAAAAAAAAATGTCATTTAAATTTGTAAAATGTTCTAGTCCTGGAATTTTCACAGGAAAATGGAAAATTGAAAAATAGAACAGAAATATATATTTATTATATGTTATCGGCTTATCATTTGTCCTCCATTTTTGATCTAAATATACCATAAGTATTTAGTATTGTCTCAGATGACTCAAACCATGAGTCAGTCTCACCTAACACCGAGGACAAGGTGGCTGCATATTAGTCATAGCTGTAGATTTGTGGCTAATGCCTGTGTGCTTCTGAAGCAAAAAGCTGCAATCTGGTAGAAAATGATCTCTGTGAAACTTACATGTTACACATTTACTTGTTCTTCTAATGAATTGTTATCTTTATTTTCTGCAAAGCAAACTTCTTATAGACTGAATCACTGGTTGGTAGACTGTAACTTTTCAAAAACACAGTTCCTTGTGGTGTTAGAACATTTGTGACGGCTCAGTCTGCTTACTGGCTGTGTGACTTCCCTGGGTGGAGGTTGGGACAGGTCGTCGGGCCAGTTCAGAGATTTAAGGGCTGTCTAACCATGTGTTCATGCTCTTGCTGCCTCAAGACTGAGACTTGGTTTCAGGCTACCACCTGCCATGGGGAACTATTATTCTTCTCCTGCTGCATTCAACACTTCACATGACATACGCCACTCATCCGTACACTGCATACATGACTGACCCTTAACATTACATTTCATACATACTTTTGGTTTATTTTTATCTAGGTTTACCATATCAAGTTAAAATGATTTACTAATAAATTTATTTTGATTCGTTATTTCATGTGTGGATCTTTTTGCCACTTACTGGACCGGTTTGTGACACAGTGTATGTCGAGTTGATTTCACTCTTTTAATAACCAGTCCATGCTTCCTTTTTTACTTTCTTTTTATTTTCCAAAGGCAGTACCAGGCAGTTATCAGGCAGGTGAAAAACCTTTAAATAACAAACACAGAAAAGAAATTACCTTGTGCTATTGCCAATGCATCAAAGAAATACAGAAAAAACCCAGTCATAATCATGAATGTATTTATTTATAATATATTTTAACCAAATATTTTTACCAGTGTATAGTTAAACATTCCTTACATAGCAATTTTATACTACATTATACAGTCTTTATAACTATCTTTTTAAACCAATGAAAATACTATTTTTGTATCATTATTTTATCATTACTTCAAAGCAAAATTTAACACTAAATTCAATTAGCAAATAAACACACATTTATATAACTCAGCAGAAACTATCTTTTAACCAGATAGTTTAGGTGAGCATGAAACAAAACATGAGCTAGCATGGGCAGAATTTTACAGCAGCACTAGCAAACCTTCATAGTCTTTCAATGTCTCTCAGTGAGCTAGAAAACTTTGGCTCCTCACCGGCTGCCTCTCTGGAGATTATTGTTGATATGCTGATTTTTGTACACGTTTCCCATGCTTTGGGTTTCAAATTTCAATTTGTTTTCTTCGTAATTATTATTATTATTTTTTTTTTGCCATGCTTCTCTCTCCCTCCCACCTGTTCCATGTATCATCTTAATATGTCAGGTGGGCAGCAAGGTGAGTCAACCTCCGGTTCCGCCTGCTCATTAATTATTCATGTTGAGTTTTCAGCATCTTTTGGGTTTGACTTGACACCTCCCGCTCAATCTTCCCATGGAAACACTGGGGGAGAAAGCCAAACTTTGCTTCCCAGTTCAATGTTTTATGTGTTGCTAGTTTGAAATTCTGTCTGCTCTTCAGCAGACAGTAGAACGACCAGCCGCCTGACATCTCTGTGAAGAACAGTTGTTTGGAACTTTCCTTTTTGTCCATTGGAGCTTGGATGTCTCTTGAGGCCTCTTTTCTTTCTCTGACTGAGATGATTCCTCCTCCAGAAACTGCCACCCACTAAGGTCTGTTCATTGTTTGACTCTGTCCAACTTTTTTTTTTCTTTCTTTTTTTTTTTTGAACATCACCTGCACTGAACCACCTGACATCCACAAGGCGATGGATGGTTGACCCTGCAGGTGGTCTCCTTTGCTCTGTTCGGGCCTGGTTCTGTTCTTGCTTTGGCTCTTGTTTATTTGCTTTGGCTCTTACCTTCTTATACAGCTTGTTGATACTTTCCCTGGCAGTGGCAGCTAGTTCTTTGGCTGACTTGACTGGCCACTCCTTCAGTTATGCCATAAAATAGACATGCAATAGATACTGCAAATAATGTATAGTTTTATTTTTTGATAGTGTCCCAGAAAGATCACTTTGCTTCACCACATGAAATCACACCATGAACATGGAGCTAAATATGGACTGACTTTGGCATTTACTATATATCTCCTATCCTTTATAGAGGGAAAAACATGCCGCCAATCTAATGACCCATTCGTGATGTAATATGGACCCAGTGAGAGTTGGGGTTGGGCTAAATTTCAGTGCATCCAATCAATCAAGAGAGAAAACATCCTGCATATAATGGTCTAATAAGTAAATTATTTTCCACAGCATTGGGATGACCAGAGGTCAAGTGCAACCAATTAAAGTTTGAGTCTTCCCAATAGGTGAGCCAATTAGACTGTCACTGCAAATGCAAATACGTATGCTGTGAAAATGTTTCTTGGCAGAAGAGCTCAGAGGTCACGTCTGGCTAAGCAAAGTAGAGTACATCTTCTCAAATGCGTGCGTTATTGGTTAGAGATGGAAAAACCCAGACATATGGCTTAAATTCAATGCAATGTGTGCTGGAGTATCCACATTCAGACTTGAATCCTTTTATGCAGGAATGAACAACAACCTAAAATAAAACAATCAATCTAATCAACTCTTAAAAAAGGTCTTTATTGCAAGAAATGTATTTTTCCTCTTGTGCCTTTCAACTCATAAACGGTGCCTGATGATGACTCATCTGGGATGCCCTGTACAGCTATTGAAAACACTTTCTCACTTTTCTTATGTGATGGTTTTATAATGAAGTGAAACCTATGGCTTCCATTGTTGCCAATCCTTGAGCTGGTGGTAATGGTGTTGATTTGATTTCTAAAAATATTTGATTTTCTAAAAATAAAATCCTTATTTAATTCAAGGCCCCTCTTCTTATTATTATTGGACAATAACAATTTTTTCACTGGCTCAGTGGCTTGGAAGTATCCATGCTGGACAACAGGAACATATGGGGTGCCTAGGGATATCTTTCCCGTATTACATCCCTTAGATGATACTTTCTAACAGACCAGATGGACTGATTTCTCAAATGTTAATTAGCCTCCTACAATCATTTGGGAGAAAGACTTGAGACATGATTTATGGGGCATGTCAGAGAAGAGAAGCGCTACCACTTTTTTTCACTTAGACAAATTTATTTGTATGTTTTGGAGTCGTGCATAGCTACATTACAGTATATTTTGCCAATGAGCTAACTTAGGTTATGCTGACTGTTGAATGCATTACTTTGCTGATGAAGATGAATGAATGAATATCTGCAATATTATTTGCTGTTAGAAGTGTCAGTTTTGCATATGCAGTCAAGTTAGCAACAATTAATACACAACATTTGGTTAGACTTTTAAATGAAGTTCCAGTTTCCCCATTACCACACTGTTTTAGCATCTTACCAGTTAGCTAGCATATTCTACTTAGCTCGCCAGCTACAATAGCGAGCCAACTACCCTCTAAGTAGGCACAATGTCACCAAGCTTCCAGCACCACTAATGTAATGAATATATCCATGGATTAATCTGTGCCACTTGATGATCTGACTCTGCAAAGTTTATCCCTTTGCCTTTATTTTGTGTTGCCTCATCCTCTCACATTCAAAAATTAAAGAGTATTGCTAAGCTTCTAATTAAGTTAATGCTAACAATAGAACACAAAATAGCATTCAGTGCCTAAAATGTTACAAAAGCATGCCAACGCCTTCATGAAATGATGACTTACTAATAAGGGAGATGACACTGATTGACAGTGGCTGTTTGAATGATGTACCAACAGCCTGCCATATTACGCCTCCAGTATTATGCTCTATATTTCGCTCATACTGCAGCACATCCCACAAAAAATCCCCTTTCAGTATCTTGCAACTATTATTCTAATTTGTGCAGACAGTGAACTAATCAAACAAGAACCTTGTGTTCAGTCAAAGTACAAGACCCAATTCACCTACATGATCTCAGTACCTCAGGTCCATCCCACAAAATAGCAGTTTCTCTCCTGAAGAATCTCTTCAAGACACCAGCCTGCTGTATATTAAGGGATTTGGACTAACTTCAAGCTATGGTCCGTTAGTTTCTTTATCCCTAAAGGAAAATACTCCTTATACAAGCATGCTTTTCATGCATCTCATCAATGTAAAACAGCTCAGTTCACAGGCCTCACATCCCATGTCACCAGTAATGGCCCGAAACAGCTTGTGTACCTCCACCGAATACCTGATAACTCTATTTTGAGTACTTTTACAAGAATAATGATTCTTTGAACTCCAAGATACAAGCTTGACGCTAAAAGTGCTTGAAGTATTGAGAAAATATAGGCCAAGGTAAGAGAAAATAAGAATTGTGGTTGTCATTTCCTAACATAAAAGATGAAGCACTATTGTTGGCTCTTTCTAAAATTCCCCTTGGCACGGACTTTTAAGTAACAGTATTTGTGTACCCTTTCCTTTTATTGCCACATTGTTAATCTGTGTCTTTTAATGTCATGGCATGGCTCCCAGGCTTTAATTCATTTTTCTGACTTCTGCTTCTATAACAACTAGTTAAGTTTCAGTGAAACTCTCTGTTCTGCTCTCTCCTTTTATTCAAATGCTTTTTTCCCTCTCCTTTTCTTTTTTACTGTCTTTCATCACCCAGTCTTTTGTTCACATACGTCCTCCTTCATGACATTTTGTTTTCTTTTTTTTTTCATTCAACAGTCTGGTGTTGGTGTCCTTGTGGTTAACTATACCAAGCAAATGTGACATTTTGGGTTACTTTGCTCTCTTCTTTCCACCCCATCCTCTTTGACATTAAAGTTTACACCATTAAACAACAGCACACGCCATTAACTCAATTATTCAGCCGTTGTTAATGCTTTTTTAGGACAAAACAAAATACATATAGTTAATATTGACTAATTTGTGTTGCTTTATACTTTTACGTGTTGCTTTATACTTTTTTTAAACATTTACGTAACATCTCAGAGGGAAACTATGCACTTCCTATTCCACTACACTTATTTGACAGTTTAAAGCATTGCTAAGCCTCCAGGTCAATCTACTCAACCCTGACAGAAGCCATTCTGCTACATTTTGCCAATAACAATGTAAATAAGTATATGTATGCTACAGCACTTGCTACTGGTGGTTGATAGCTTTTGTGTTAGTTAAACAATGATTATCTATTTTGCATAACATTAAAAATCCAATTTTACTGACAGGGCACAAAGTTTCTTTCTTTCCCTCACTTTGTGTTGCCTCCTTCTCATCCTCTCACATTTAAAGATAAAAAAGAGCAACAACACTGCCTCAGCCTCTCATTAAGTAGCATACAGTGATTAAAATATTACAGAAAAATCACATTGCCCATGAAATGATGACTTACTAATAAGGGAAATGACACTGATTGACAGAGACTGGCTGTTTGAGTGATGCACTAATAGCCTGCCATAATACGCCTCTCATATTATGACAGGCTGCCAGCACTTCGGTCCGCTCTCTCCCATTAAAAAGAGTTACAGCTCGGGTACAGTTGCAGAGTTTCACAGCTGAGAGCTTCTTGAAGCTAACTGAGGAAGCTTTTTGCCTCATATTCAAATTTACCTCATATATCTCACACCGATCATGCCTTTTCCCTGCTCTGTGCATTGGCCTAGCTGGCCATTTAAAGTGCAGGTGTCTCATAGTCCGATTCCCCTGGTGGTGCACTCCTCGAAGCACTTGCTAACAACTGTAGTTTCTTATCATTGTGCCTGATAAATGAGAGTAGCCGGCCTCTCTGAAGCCTCTTGCTGTGGATGTTGTAGAGAACACAATGGGATGGAGTTGTTTGTCTTTTATCATCTGTGAGAGAACCAGAACACCAGATAATTGGCTTCTGTCGCCCTTTATAACTCGCCTTAACAAATAAATAAAAAAATGAACCTGAACAATGACTCCCAGTACCGCCTGCTGTGTCAGGCCCTGTGTCACTGTGTCCCACTGGGATAGTTACTCACCAGCATGACCGATAACAGCATCATGGGTCAGCAGTCGAATGTTTATTGGAGATGGGAATCTGCAAACTGCTTCTGGGTGGAATGAATGTGCTCTTGCCAGTGTCTGAGTGCAGACTTAAAACAGTCAATAGTGGCGACAGTAGTTGGTCACAAACCTGGAGGTCCACATATCAGACAGTTGGGACAATAGGGACAAATGACAACTGAAAATAAGGAGGAAGGAATCAGAAGGCCCAGCATTTGTAGGCTGTTGATGTTGTAAACTACCAAATGAACAATGAATGACTTACCTCCAGTGGAAGATTGTGTCTATTAATGGAACAATGACAATACATCAAGTTCCGTGTCGACTCATGTCCGCGCTGCCATGTGAATACTTCTCTAACACACCAACGGGGGTCGACGCTGATACCTGCAATGGACAAAAGAGTGTGAAAACACTCCCCAGTCTCTAATCCATGGTGGTCAGTGTTTGACATTAGTAACAGTGTGTCACATAGAAAAAACTTCAAGACAGTTCAACCCCGGCAGCAGGTACATCTGTGCATGAGATGGGCGTATATTTACATTTCTATATTGCAATTTCATCAAGATAGATATCTGCGGTTGTAGATAGTTTATATATCTTAGGCTGTAATATTGTCACAGCTCAGGTAGCTCTTGTAAAATGACTTGCTATATCTGGAGGATTACTGCCCAAGTTACTCTGCCAACACTGAAGACAGGACTCGTCTGATTAATACTTCTGCATTAAATCGTCATATAAATCATATAAATGCAAGTATATGTCACAGTGCTGCAGACTACAATTGTGATTGGTTGGTCGTTTGATGTGGACATGCCTTTTTTTGGCGACGATGGACATATTAAGGGAGAATAGAGGCGACTCATGCAAAACATGAGTGGGAGAAAAAAAGGAGACAAAGATGAGGCAGAGTTTCAGTTACTGTGTGTTACAGTATTTACACCAACACGGTGGCATAGTAAGCCCACTGCAAAGAAAGCAGTAGGATAGGATGAACATTTCATCAATACATTCAGTAACTGTAGAGAAGATCACTGCACTGGATGACTGATGATGGAATCGTGAAGTGCAGTGCATATAAACACAACACATCCATAAACATTATGAATATAATGCTCACATCAAAATCATTTAAAAATACACATTCCACATCCCATTATATATTGATTCCACTGTGCCCATCTACACACAATGAATACGTTTATTTAATGTATTTATTCATGTTTATCATAGCTGCTGTTTTCACTTGAATGCAACAAAATCCATGTTTGAGGAAAAGTGAGCATTGCAGAACTTCAAACTTTAATGCTATCAACAACAACAACAACAAAAAAATGCTTTTGTTGGAGGGGAGAAGAGGTTAATTCGAAGGTTTTGTCAATGCCCTTCACTGTCTAGAAACTCACAAAATGTTGCTCTTTGATCCTTATATAGGACAGCAGCACTCCCTGTTGCCATTGGTTTGTCTCTATATTTACTATTTCCCTTTATTTCGTGTACTGAAAAGTTTCATGGAAGGCTCTGTGACAAGCGAGAACATGACAGGTGGAAATTTTCCCTGGAGAACTTCTGAATATTGTTGTGCTTTCCGGGCGGCTACGTAAGGATATTGTATCTCAAGCCTATGAATGTGCTGGGATCAGGTATTTGAGTAAACAGAAGTTTAGGTAGATAATACTGTGTTCTGTTGATGAGCTCTGGGAACTGAATCTTAGCTTTTCATAAATCTGTTTTTACTATTGTGCCTGAGACAATGGCCACACTAAAACATCCAAATCTGACAACCTCTACTGATGTTCTCATTCACAAATGGCAGCTTGGTCAGTGACCCTGCAATGGTTACTACTTAATTTGGTTAAAAAAAAGATAGTAACGTAAAAGTATGACATATAAGTAACATAACAAAGCGTAGGTTAAAAAGAAGTCAATGTTGACTTGAAATTGATGACTTGGGAGTGAGGATGGCTGTTCTTAAGACAGTATAAAACATTTCACCTACCTTGGCAGTGCCCAGGAGGTGAAATGGCAACCCTCCAGCTACCCGCCCACCTTCCATACTTTGGCCCATACTGGACTCGAACCCAAGCCAAGTCCCTACGGACTGAGCTACTGCGGCCATGGTTTTAATCATGCATAACTTTAAGCATTAATACAATTCAAGCATATGCATTAAATGGAATGTCAGACTCAGTCCAGTTCATTAATGGGGGGATTAGCCAAAGCTTTTTTGTACCAGGCTATAAACATGTTTATTTCTGCTATGAAGTTGCACATTTGAACATGGGTACTTATGGAGACTGACTTGTTCTGTAGCCATCCTCAAGTGGCCATTCAAGGAACTGCAGTTTTTGGCATTTCTGCATTGGCTTCACTTCACAGCCACGGAGGTCGGCACTTATTAAAGCATAACATACTTCTATTTGATGTCAGACAACTGAACAAGTGATTGTGATTTGATTGCAGTTCAATTTTTACACGTGACCAACAGGCTGAATAGTAATCAGACTTAGAAATGGAGATTTAAACTATAGTTTTATTAAGTTCTATTCATTATTTGCATGACTTTTGCACACTGTCAGGTTCTGTCTACGTTCCTCAACTCAGATCTATTCCTCAACTCATTCTTTTCATTTCTGTCTGCATCTCTCCTTTTTTCTCCCTTTTCTCTCTCTTCCCTCCAGGAGCAGATCTTAGAGAGCGAAAAAATTTAAACAGTTGGTTTTCCCCCCTCCATCTCTCCATCCTCTCTCTTTACTTTGGTCTCCCTCTTTCTCTCCTCATCTTGGATGTCAGAGGAAACTAATTTAAGCTGGAGGCCTGAGCCTTCAGCTCTTTCCAATCTGTCAAAACAGAAGAATTGTTCCAAGATGAAAGGGCAGATTCAGGCCTCAGGATAATGAAAAGGACAGAGGGAAGTTTTTTTATATATTTATTTTTTATAGATATATAACTTATATAACTTATGTGTAACAGAAGGCTCAGACAGGATATGGTATCATCAGATGTCCTCAGAACCTCCCTAAAAATCAGATTTTAGCACACTGAGGAAAAATGGAGTCTTTAAAAAAGCTAGGTGAGGACTGTCATGCATTGAAAGAAAATGTTACATAAACAGAATGCGTAAGATGAATTCACCAAAACATTACATTTGTTGATATTCTACGCTGGTGTTGGTGTCAAAAAAAAAGAAAAAAATGTACATGACTGACAGGGAGATTAGAAACACGAGTGTACTTTCAAGAATATTGCTGCATTTATGGAATAAATACATTTATAACAATAAAACTTCATACAATTATGATAACATAATAGAGCTGAAGTGAAACCTGAGCTTTAAAGTGTGGGTAGAAAAACTCTCATTCTCATTCAAATCATATTGATATTTGGGATGGCTGGGGTTCACTTCATAGCATATGCCTATGCAAAAATGTTACTATGTAAACATAATGTTTCTGCACTATATAACTTTGTAAAATCTCCAGCAAGAAATATGGAATACTTTACAGGACTAAGCTGCACATCACCAACTATTTCTCTGATTTTGGTGAACCTGGATCAGATTTTATGGAGAAAATGTTTTCTGTTTTTTCTGTGACCTCAGAGCACCAGGGCAGTGTTAGTGTTTGTACCACAGGCGTTTTGGACCACTAGGAAGAGGAGGTTTTATAGGGCGCAGAGAGGAACGCTGATGTGGAGCGGACCCCGTGTCATGCCAGAACAGGAGCCGGGTGAGCGAGCAATGTAAGCTGGCTCATCAACCTCTATGGACATAGCTAATGATAAAGAGACCAAAGAGGATGAAGAGAAATGGAGCCTATGACCGAGCAAGTAGCCGCTATAGACTCTTAGACCTGTTTCTTTTTTTTTTTATTTATGACCGTGTTTATCCCATTTTTATCCCAGAGGTTTTGGACTCAGACACACAAAAAGCACATTGATGTGGACCTTTTTAAATATAAGTCTACAGAGCTTTTTTTTTTTATTGTTGTTAGTCTTTACACAATATATCTACATGAAAAGCATTTTGAACATTGTGACTAAAGACCCAATGAATAATGTATACATAAGCAGAGGGTAAAAACACATTGAAATGATGAATCTATCCCCAGCCAAAGAACAGCAGCAAAATCTAATTTTAAAAAGCATTATTAAAAAAGACAACTAAATTATAGGCTTCATATGCAAAAAGATTTTTTTTTTTCCTTTAAGAACAAGCATATGGACAAAATTTGCTTGTTCTTAAAGAACACCAATGAAAGAAATGTCCTCCAATTGTGATGTTGTTAGTGGTACAATGTACAAATACCCATTTTATTGTTATTGCAATTAGAACATTGTGTTACATCCATCTACTGCTGATTATAAATCAATTTTTATTTGGTTTTTGTAATGTTGAGTGGAGCCCAAGTAAGCAATCTCTTTACAAAGACAGATATCTGATGCTTTTTAAAATGGCTCTTACTGATGGATAATCTGGCTTCAAGCTAAAAAGCCCCATCATTAATCGAACATTTGTCCCAGAACACAGTAGTAACAGTTGCTGTGCTTAGGCCAAGAGCTTAATGGCCAGCTAACTTACCTCACAAATGTGACTTTTTTACTGTAAGAGAATGTAGTATAAAGCTAAAACCAGCAGATGGAATTTGAAAAAAAGAGATTGGTAAGATATCATGCTAATGTAACACAGTGTAAAGTGGCTGTAATTAGTTTAATTTGCTCCAGCCAAAGCGATAAAGTTGCAAACAATGAAATGAATGAAAGTTCACTTCACAGAGACAGACAGAGAGAAAGGGCAGACAGGGAAAATGAAATAGGCAGGTAGAAAACCAAGGCTGCTACGAAATAAGAGGAGAAACCACCAGAGAGAGACACTGCAGAGACGCAGATACGGATAAAGCAGACAGAGGATGAACAGACTGAAACCAGCAACAAGAAAACCAGACAAGACACTTACTGCCCTCACACCTTTATACAGCCCCAGAACTCCATCCGGACTGAGAAGCAGCAAAGTTAAATGTAATTGCAGTGTGTTTCAAATGATGTGTTACTGAGGCTTTATGCTGCACTGAATAAAATATCCCCTTTTCTGGAGAAAGCCTGGGGGCTCTGTGGAGCATTTCAGCTGTTCCTACAAGTGCACATACTTGAGATTTTGCTCCTACAACCTGTTAGAGCAAAGATGGTGATGCCCCCGGTGTTTCTGCAGCATGTCTTTTTTTAGGATCTCAGTAACTGTGAATGCTGTACAAAACTTTAGCCGTTTAATATTATGGATATAGCATCAGTACAGTTATATTACTATAAAACACACATGACAAATAGACATTTAAACACGCTAGTAAAAAGCAAAGTCATCTTGTGATAGCCGATGGGTGCACTCTTTTGCTCTCCACACAGACTTTTGCAACCAAAGCCCACAACAAACAGAAACCAGAACATTTCTGGTGCCAAATCTTGGTCACTTGCCTTTCCTTCAAACTGGATCAGGTATACTGCAGTAGTATTAATACTACTAGTCACAGACTCAAAGCGCATTGCAATGTACTACAATGGCCATCTTCCAGCTTACTGCAGGGCTATTCTTCACAATGCCTTGGAACATAGCAGGCACATATTAAAGCTGCACCAGGCTTGTGCTTTTGGCTCCTCGTGCTGGTGAGATGTAACAGTTTGAACTCTGATGTGGAAAGTCAGTAATGTAAAATCAATACTGCACAAAGCTGCTGGTCTCTGATACATGAAGAAAACAAAGAGAAAACAAACAAGGGAGGCAAACAATGTCAAGCTGGAGATTACAGCTTCTCTGTTGGTCTGAAGTACAACCTTTTTGATGAAGCACTTTGCTGGTCTGATTTCCAGAGTGAGACTACTCTATAACCTGAGAGTTTAGACATCGAAATCTCAATCAGGACAAGTCTTGAACTTAGACTTAGAGAACAACTAGGAGCTCTTGTTTTAATGACCTGAGAGACCTTGCAGACCTCAGAGATCAACAGCTGATACGTGATAATGATGCATTGTGTAGAACCTTGGTCTTTCTCTGACCGAGGCAACAAATATCAACTGATGAAAATGCGAATCAAAAAACGAAATGTGAATAAAAAAAAGAAATATATATATATATAGAAATATATATATATATATATATGAATTGGAAAATGACTGTGAACATACTGTGAACCTTTGCACAAAACTGTACAGCCATTTTCATTAAAATAACATATTGTAAATACGTTTATAATATCTTTTGACATATTTTATCATTGACTTCTTGACGTGTTAGTGAGTGGATGTTATGTGTTATCTTGCATGTGATTCTGATCGAAGAAAGTGGATTCAGGGGCTCCTTCAGCCCAGCTCCAGTGTCCTTTGGCAAGATGGTGAACCCCGGAGGGAGAGAACCCTCAGTGAGTGGTTAGTGGCAGTTATCACCTAATCAGGACCAGAACTTAAAAGCATGGAGAGGCCTGTGTTACAGAGTCAGTAGACCATGTGGCAGGTTAGTCTATTTGGCTGCTAGTGTAAAGTCTTATTCCCTCTAAAGGGTCCCACTAAAGGGACGGTCTCTATGTGTAATTTACTGACCTCCAATGCAGAGGCAAACTTACTCAAGTTTGGGGGTTCTGAGTTTGTGTCTATATAGCATCTAAGTTAGTGTTCATTTTAGTGTTTTGTGGCTTCTGAGTATTTTATTTCTGACTTTTATTTGTTAATAAACCGTGTTTGTGCAGATTACTCTGTTTCCCTTGATTCTTTGTCTCTGGATTTGATTTTAGTGTTACTGCCCTCATCCCCGGGACTCTCTGGGGGAACCTAACACTTGTCAGCATTCCATTATTTATCAGACATTGTGTTAGACTGTCACACTATGATGGTGGTGGTAATAATAATAAAAATGAAATTTATTTAGCATAGCACCTTTCACAGAGCAAGGTCACAAAGGGCTTTACAAGAGTAAATTGTCAAACAATAAAAAGAAGCAAACAATAAAACATGAGCAACAACAGAACATTAGACAGCACAAGGTAAGACAAAGGCCAGTTTGTATAAATGGGTCTTGAGTTGCTTGTTAAAGGCTTGAATAGAGACCACACAATGCAAGTCTATGGGAAAAATGTTCCACAGGGTCTGAGCCAGCACTTTCAATGGCATGATCACCTTTTTTTGTTTTCTCTCATGCATCGGGGGCAACCAGTAAACCTTGGTCAGAAGACCTAAGACCTATAAGGTTGGATCAAATGCCTGACTGCAGGGCTCTACATGGTTGAACCTTAGCATGAATTCTGACCTTGATGGAAAGCCAATGTAAAGCTGATAAGAAGAATGTGAATCTGGATCTAAAAGAGGGACAGATATTTAACACTGTTTTGTTTCTGCTGTGTCCTCCGGAATTGCTTCTCTGTTCGTCAGTGTGCCGTGAGCTGCCTTTACTTCCTGGCAGGACCTCTCTCTTGCTGCCAATTGGTCGAGCGGACACCTGTGGAGGAAACGGGCGGAACCTCCCAGGTGTGGTGACTTAACATTAAAATGGTGTGTTTACGGCAGTACAACTTAAAACCACAAGCATGCGAATTAAAAACACAACACAAATAAAAACATGCAAATTAAAGTACAACACAATAAAAGCATGCAGATATAAAACTCAAAACGATAAACGGTAACAAAAGTCCAACCATGATAAAACAATCTTACTGCCCTATAACACCAGTAATAACATCAGGATCAGGTGCTGCGGTGTAGTAGAGACACATATAGACACATATTGTCTATATCATTGTGTGACACAGTGTCTGTTTGTGCTTTATGCAACAATCACTATCAAACAATCAAACAAATAACTTCTGATATATCAGATTAATCGGCTTTATCAAGGCTGACACTTTGCTCACTGTCATCAACTGTCTATGTCCTTTGACCAAAGTGCTCTCTCTCTTTAGCTCTCTTAAACCATTGGAAACAGACTTCTTTAAAGAGACTTCTTTGTGTCTCTATTTTGCAGCATAAATTGTGAGTCAGACTCAGATTTAGAAGCTGGATACATGAAATAAACAGAACACACACACAGGTAGAGTATCAGAGTCCATGAATCCACCTGGATAGTCTCAGTTTCAGAGACATTTCAGGCTGACCATGGACCATGGTTTACCCGATCCGAGTGTCTTATTGCTGTCGGGCCCTGTTTTTTTTAAAGCTGGATCTGGCTCAACTTCAATTGCCTGCCAGAATGGTTTTTCATCGACCCTGCGACGCAGGACCATCAAGGCAATCCTCCAATCAAATGAATGAAAACCTCAGTTTTGCCACAGCTGCAGATCCTGTCTGAATCCAGCTCAATCACCTGTATGAGACAGTATTTGACAACCTCCACGATGAGAATGTATTGAATCTACATAACCTATGGGGAAGAAAACTGACAACACTAGTATTTGCAATCAAGCTCAAACAGTGATGAGGCTGAGTTACGGAGGTCTCCTTGATCATCTCGTTCTAACTCCACATGCACAGATGATTTTTTTTTTTTTAATTTACAAGCTGAAGTGACATCACTTGAGGACATTTATCAGACAGCTCCCTCTGAAGACACAAGACATACGCAATATCCCATGACCATGTGAGAGCTGTCGCTCATAGTGATGAACCCACACAGAATTATCAACTAACCCATGTGCTCTCTTCAGCCTTATGGGCCATTGTTCATAAAATTTTGTTTTATAGCCCAATCCTACTGTTTTTGCTCACTCATTTTGGTCACAGGCAGCTGTTTTCAGCAAACAGGTTCTAAAAACCACACAGTACACTACCTGCCCAGCACCAAACAGCAGACAGACACAGTTAGGGTCTAGCAACACAGAGCAGCATTGGAGCATCTAAAGAGCCAGATATTTCTCAGGAGTAGGTGGAGACCAAAACAGAGCTAAAATGAGACTACCAGACGATCTAGTTGGTACAAACATGACTCCAAAGGAATGATAATGTTGTTTTTGAAGTCCAGATGATGTGTCAATGTTTAATTTATTTACTTTTTCACCCAAACACTAAAAAAATGTCTGATAATCTGAGAACTTGTGTTTCTTTTCCCCATCTGACTTCTTTGAGCTACATGTTTCAAGATCTCAGCATTGAACCAGTTATATCAGTGATCTGCCAATGAACAGAATTATTTGAACAGTCAAAGTTGAAGACACTTCACTCACACCCCACAGGAGTAACACACATCTACACACACTCTCACATCAAAAAAGGAAGTAAAAGACATGCTTAAAGAGGTCCCTGTTCAAATGAACATCTTTTTCCAGTTCTTGTGGGCAAAGAGTTAATCCAGATTTTTAATTTCAGTTAAATGACGGAATTATGGCAACTAGAGCTTTACAATAAAGTCCTTGTGTCCTTTGTTTCTCCTAATAATGAATGCAGAATCTTTTTTTTTTTTTGTTTACATAAAATGTTAAATGTCTACAGTGTAAGCACTGATGTGACAGTCCCCTGTCAAAAGTGTCCTTCAGCAGTGGTGGCAGTTTCTAGCAGTGCTGTTCGTCACTGTTAAATTCATATTGGAGAAAGATGAGTGTTTGATAAATGCTGCTTCTGACACTGCATCAGCTTCTTAATTGTGTATTTTATTTAACCCTCTGGCTCTCCTCAAACTTAGAGCCACTCCAAACTTCTTCACAAATAACATTGTGTGTGTGTGTGTACACGCACTTATGTCTCAGTTATAATCTGTATGGGTGACGTTGTTTTGTCTGATTAAATCAACTTGCTTGTGTGTGTGTGGCTGATTGGCCATTATTCCTGATGATAAGCCTTCTCTGTCCATTCACTAACATTAGCGCTGTAGCTACAGGCTAGCTGCCCAAGTGCTACCATAACAACAGCAGCATAATTCTAGCCTCTAATCATCACACACACACACACACACACACACAAACACGGACACACACATAAGCCTGAAGCAAAACAGATCTGTTGCACTTCGTGCATACACAAAGACACACACACACACTCATTGTGCTGGAGTGACTAGAAACACACACACACACACACACACACACACACACACACACTTACACACACTTTGCTCTGAAACCATTGGGGCAGCAGACTCCAGAACTGCACAGAGACACACACACAGCAAAACAATCTCATCTCTTTGATCTAAATGAGAGATGTTCACATACATGACTGGAGGGAAAAGACTGAATGACACATTTTTTTTTCTTAAATCACTTATTAAGGAGCTTCTCTGTGTTCTGGGCCAGAACAACAGAGAAGAAGCAGCATTCGAAGGAATCCAGTGATGGACCAATTAGTCAGCAGGTTCTGAGTTGCATCAGTCAAACCCTGAAACAACAGATGACAGTTTTAAAGAAGCTGCACAGATTTGTAAGTTTTCAAAAATCAAGCATGATTGGCTCTCAATCTGATTGGTTGAAATGAAGGAAGCAGTCCTGTGCCGACTAATTGAGCATCATGTGTGGAACAGTGTACAGGGTGTCTAGCTGAAGCTAATTTGCAGCCACCCTGTGCTCAGGCTTTAAATGAAATAAACAGACAAATCTGTGGCATTAATCTGCCCATAAAAACAGAATCACCATGACAACAACAGGACAGATAGAACCAACTACAAACCAACATGTCTATGTAAACTACGCATACCAAAGTCAAACAAAGGTCAAATGTTTTTTTTTTAGAATGCAGTGGTTTTTCCTAGCAGCCCTGAACTACACAGACAGTCGACTTACTGACTGGCAGCTTTGTGTTGAGATGAGGGACAAGTGTGGTGGAGCATCGGGTGAGAGTTTAAAACCGCAGAGCGAGGAACCATGGAGCCCTGAGAATCAGCCTGGTAGAGCCTGTCACTGCTAAAGAATGTTTGGGACGGCAACCAGCCTGGAGGGACAGCTGACTCTCTATCGGCGGATTTGGATTTTACAAAAAAAGAACATTTCTATGTTTCTGCTAGTCCTGGCACTTTTTAAAACTAGGTGGTGCTGTCGGTGCTTAATATTTAACTTATTTCTAGTTTTATCTTAAACTAACCAACTCCTCACCAGGAGCCAACTGAGGCGGTTCGCATCATTAAGATGCCTCAAGCACCTTCTCAAAGTTGTTCCAGACACTTCCAAATGGTAAAAGTCCCGGGGCAAAGTAGACACATGATTAACAAGATAGTCCTATCCTTTAGTATTTGTCTTTAATACACTTTGGACTGAGAAGATGTATCATGTTTCTTGCAGGGTGCCATAATTAAGAAATAGTTAAACATCAGTTTAAACTATTGTTTCACAATACTGGGGGCTGTGGAGATATGAGTAATGCACAAATGCAGATGACCACATATTTTAGGCTACATTGTACTCCAACTTTGGTTTTTTGAATTAGGAAAAAATGTACACGGTTCCCTTGTACACTGAATCTAAGACTAAATTTATATTTATCAATGAGTTGGAGAACAATACGATATCTGCAGTTCCTACTTCTGTTCTAAATGTTCCATTACCGTAACACTGTCTTTATTAGTGAGTGTGACCACACCTAGTTGTTCATGATATTGTTACACAGGTAGAAACTTGAGTCACTGGAGTCGTGTTATGAGAAGAGACACAGACTGTGGAAAACGTAATGAGATTTCAAAATCTGCACCATGATGCAGCAGAAGCAGCTTAGACTCCACAGAAGTTCATCTACCCACCTCTCATTGAACCGCTTCAGCTGTCAATCACCTGGTCAACGCTTAGACTAACATTATCCATGAGGGCACTGGGCTGCTGTCATTCAATGCACTGTTCAGTAACGACAAAGAAAAAATAACTTTTCTGTGTTCATTTATCAAGCTAAAGAGACATTTTTATTCTGTTTGGTTGCTTAAATGAGCGTTTCAAAAGCTTTGTCCTTTTTATTTATTTCGTACATTAAACCTGACCCTGAATATATATACTTATATTTTCTGACTTGAAAGACACAATAAACATGTATATGTGTTGTTATAAGTTGTGCATCCACACTTTCTAATAGGGTTCCTACTTTACAGATGGTGTGTGTTTCCTTTGGATATCATCTCTCACTCTTCACACTGAGTCCCCTGGAAGCAATTTCTGAAAAAGATATATCAAACTATTTCCCAGTGTTTTTAAATGACATTTCTTAACGGGCTTCTGAATAATTTAGATTTCTAAATACTGAAATGAAAGTAAACTAAACTCCTTACAAGCACGCAGCCTCGAAACTGATGGCTGGAGCTTATAACTAAACATTTTGCTACTGTATAGCAGGCATAACTATAAATGAAAGTATTCAATCATTTCATTTAAGCCAATTCAGTTTTCAGCTGTAAGTAATCAAACCATTTACCCTTTGTCATTTCAAGTCTGTGTGGATAGAATCAGATATTTCAGATACTTTCATTTGAATTTCTGGTCACAGAGGTGCTCTGACGCCAGGCCTGATCACATCTGACTTAATTCAACTTAGTTTTCTGAAGTTTCGAGTGTTAATCCCGCTAAAGTGTTCTTCTGGTATTTGGCAGTTTAGTTACTGCAACTATAGCAGCTTAGCTAGACTTATTATCAACAACAGCAACCAACCATAACCCAAAAATAAACACGAGTGAACTGTGTGCGTAAGTTATGATTAGGATGGCCCTTTTAACCCTCTAAATCCCAGTAGAATTCTACGCTTATTTTTCCCCTACTGAATCAACAAACATCTCTGAAAAATAAATCTTTAAAAACACATATACTGTATTTGTAGATTTTTTAAATCGTTTGAGTCAACAGAATCAAGAAAACTGAATCTTGTGAACTGTGCCTTAGAAACAGCTCTCTGTCTCTCCGGCGCGGAGAGCCCGCAGTTTACTGGATGGTGTTTTAGTGATGATGTGGTTAAAACTCACATTGCCTTAACTTCCTTCCACACGCCACAGTGGGTCACAACCTCCCTTGCATTTGGATATAAAGAAACATTTATTACTCTCACATGGAGACCATTCAGTCACGGAATGATTTTTTTTTTTTATGTTGCTTTAATGAGCATGAGCACAGTGGCTAATTACAGACTAATTTTAGTGATTATGAGCACTGGAACACATCAAAATGTGGTTCAAATAAGATTAGACAATCCATCTTAAATGTCTCTTGGAAGCATTAACACTTGGTCGTTCAAAGATCACATAGCTATCAATCGGCCCAAGACACATGAAGTAAAAAAGGGCTCTAAATGGATCTGTCAGAGTTGAATTCAGACCAAGTCCTTTATTTAAAAAAACTTTTATTTTACTTATCAGCACTCACTGTCTTCTGTTCACTTTCTATGTCACTTGACCACAGCTGCCCCTTTCTCAAACGGACACAGACCAAAGCCAAACAGGGGCAATAAATGGAAGCATACTGTATCATAGTATAGTCCACAAACTCTGCCTGGTTTCCAGTGACAGCAGGCTGAATGTGGAGCAGTTTGACTGATCTGGATTGCCATTTGTCACCATAACGCGGTGTTGGCTGGGTTTTTTCTGAAAGTTGATTCGTTTCAGCTTTCTCTGCTGCAGGCTGCATTCGCCATGCCCCCGCGGCCCACACTGTCACAGCTAAAGCAACTACCGCCATTCAAGTGAACAGAAGAACCTGAACTTGCTGTAACTCTGCAAAGTGACACAGCTGTGAAGAAAGAAAAAACACACAAATCATTTGAGAATAAAGCAATTTCTGACATATGGTGTTTACTGTAATGTACAATTCTCACATTTCAACTTTTCCTCTTTAAAGCTATTTTTAATGTTAAATTATGAAGTGCATCTTAAAAAAACAAAAAAACTGCTCATTACATTCTGTAATATGGCACCAGTCATTAATTTACAGTGTCCTCTTAGAAGGCAGACAAGCAGCAACCATCTCTGTCACAATAACAATTTGGACAGCAGAAGGAACAAACCTGGAGGGCTCTCAGTGTACTTTTTGAGGCTCAGCGTTAAGTCACCAAATTCTGGCAAGCGCGAAGGGTGGAACTTCAGTTGTCAGTTGATGTAAAGTCACGACTGGCTTCTGAGAGGAGTGGGAGGAGAACAGTTGCAGTCAGTGACTTCAAATGATCTATCATTTCATGTCAGTGTGTGTTAAAAGACCAGCCTCTAAATATGCATGACTTATACACTGTAGGTGTGAGCAGCAAGAAGATAGCTGCCCACATGGATGAAGAAAGTCAGGAACTATTTTAATCATGTAACCTTGAACTTTCTTTAGTGCATCATCCAAACCTCCTCCTTCAGAAGTGAGATGAGGCGATGCTGATTTCTCTGTGTGAACATCGCCCTCTCCTCCTCACTGAGACCATTGATAATTAATCAAACTGCTGTACTGATTGGAAAATTGTTCCCACCTTAATGTGATCTCCCTTCATGCAGAGAAACAGGAACTCTAAAGACAGACACAGAAGCAAAGAAGAGATTAAAATGGGGAGAAGAAAATATTGAATCTGAAAGAAAGAAGCAAATAATAAAGGACAAGTAAAAGGAAAAGGCAGGAAGATGAGAGAGCAACAATAGAAAAGAAAGAAGACGCAAGACAAACAGGAAGGCAGACTGTCTTAGAAAGAGGATAATTACATTAGAGGAGATCTAATCAGGAAATCAACATTGCTTAACAGCAGGGTTTCATTTATGTTGGAGCTTTGAAATCAAAGATTCAAACACTCGATTAGCTTGATTGTTTTAAATGATTTTAAAATCTCCAATTAAAATGAATCATTTCTCAAGATTTATTATTGGGTATATTTCATACGCTTCACTTCCATGTTGTTGAAAAAGAAGAAGAACATCCTTGCCCATGAAATTCATGGATTTATTTCAGGAAAGGTGAAAAGAAGAATCAGTATTCATCAGTATAATTTGTCTATACTGCCTATTGTCACCGTGGATGGTTACAGCCTTTTACTGCATTCACGGCAAAAGTTTTTGCTGCATTTGTGTAATGGTGGAAATCTATTTTCATCAGTGAGTCCTACCAATATCAATTCATCGTCAATCAGGACTTTATTTGTATAGAACTTCCCATACAAACACAATACAGTATAACACAAAAATGCTTCACAACAAAGCCCAGATGACGACTCTGGCAAGTGCAGCTGTGTAGGAATTCAACCTGTCGAGGACAATGATGGTGCACTCTACTCCTCCATCATCAGAGTCTTTCTTTACCTCCCCATCACCATCTGGCACACCGCTGCCACTGCCAAGGACAAGGCAGACTGCATAGTGTCATAAGATCACAGTCAGAAGACTGCAGCCAATCACCTTCTCTGCCATCTCTCCAGGACCTGTACGCCTCCAGGACTCTGAGGCACACAGGAAAGATTGTGGCTGACACAAACTCTTTGAATCACTCCCCTCTGGCAGGAGGGAAACCTCATGGCACAAGAACAGTTTCTTCCCATCTGCTACGTTTGATTTAGGGACATCTAGTGGTGTAGTTGTGTATTGCAACCTCCTCTACTCACCTTCTACAAGCCAGAGGGAGAAACTACGGTGGCTTTATCCAGAGCCAGTGTTTGCCTGTTCTGGACTAATGTAGAAACATAACACCAACATGACAGACCTTACGGAATGATCTGTCTGGTCTAAAAGCATAGTTTTGAATATTAGTTATATTCCATTTCTGCCATATTTTGTAAATAGGATCCCTAAATCTGACACACTGGACCTTTTTTTAGTGACTTAAATGTGTGTGTGTGTGTGTATATATATAGTATATATATATATATATATATATATAAAATCTCCTTCTCACCTTGCAGGGGTGGTATCTGTGTCATCCTCAAGCTTGGGTCCTCTACCAGAGGCCTGGGAGTCTGAGGGTTCTACGCAGTATCTTCGATGTTCCTAGAACTGCACTCTTCTGGACTGGAAGCTTCAGTTGTTGTTCCTGGATTTGTTGGAGCCACTCTCCAGTTTGGGGGTCACGCACCAAGTGCCCCACTACCACGGGGACCACGCTACCTTGACCTTCCACATCCCATTCCAGCTGCTCTTTTCCAACCCCTTGATACTTCTCTCAAGTTTCTCATGTCTTTCTTCCTGATGTTACTGCTGGGATCGCCACATCTATCACCACCACCCTCTTTCTGCTCTTTGTCCACCACCACTATGTCCGTTGGTTAGCCAGGACCTGTCTGTCAGTCTGAAGCTGAAGTCCCACAGAACCCTACCTGTTGTTCCCAGCCACGTTCTGTGGTATGGCCCATTGGGATTTGGGGTACTCTAATTCCATACTGGTTGCAGATGTTCCTGCATACTATCCCAGCCACTTGGTTGTGCTCTCTCCATACGCATCCAGCTAGCATCTACACCTGCTACTATGTGCTGGACTGTCTCAGGGGCTTCGTGCCAGCGTCTGCATCTTGGGTCTGATCCACTCTGGCAGATCCTGGCCTCTATGGCTTTGGCGCGCTATGGCCTGTTCTTGCACTGCCATGATTAGTGCTCTGTGCTGTCTGTCAGTCCTGCATTATCCAGCCACTGGTAGGATTTCCCTTGATATCAGCCACTTATATATACACACACACACATATAATATTATATTATATTATATTATGAACATTGTAGCAGTCCAGAGAAAATGGGTGCTGTGCAGTATTTCAGCATCAGGTACTTTAATCTCTTCATACTCTCATCGGGTGATGGATCACTGTTTGAAGGCTGTTGAACAAATTTCTTGCAAGAAAAATTGTGTTTACCTCAGCTTGTATGCTGTAAATGCTCACAAAAGACACACAGAATGCTGATTTCAGAGAAGGTGCATTTGAATCATGCTTTATAATCCAGATACTTCCAGTCCTGTATTGAGCGCTGGGGGTTTTCTCTTTGTGTTTGACGCTGGAGTGTTTGTTGTAAAACAAATAGATTCTCTCCCTCTCCCCTCCCCACTACTATCTTCCTGTCCTCACCCTCCTGTTTCCCCATACAGTGTAATTCAGTCAGTGCTTGTTTCCCTGCCCCCCACTCTCTCCATCTCTCCCCTTATGTTGCCATTTAATGTGACTAGCATTTTCCTCGAGTAATGAAAGTTAAAGCATGCCTCGCTCTCCACTACTACACTTGTTATACACCATGTTATCTCTCCTCTGTGCATGTGTGTGTGTGTGTGTGCAGAGGCTGACAAGTGATGTGAAGATCTGTATATCCCCTCAGCTACTTTTAAATGATAGCGTGACTCGTAATCCTCGTATACGCCCAGAATATGAATTACAGGAACATGTGTTATCTTAAGTCCTTCACAAGGGGGGAATTAGTTGTACTCACTGTGAATGAAAAGTGTGCTAATGCCTGAGGATTACAGCAGTTTTTTGCTCAAGGACATTTCTGTGATTTGGCCAGTTGGACATCACAAGACAATTGTCTAGCCAAGCTTTAAGTTATCTCAGTACAAAGGTAGTGAGGAAAAATGTACTTGATTGAAGTGGTAAAGATGTTTATATTCAGAACATACATTTGATAATTGAGAAATAAAACCAAAGAAGGTATTCTATTCAGCAAAGATTAACTGTATGAATGAACAGACAAGCTAAGATTTTACAAAATATTAGTAGAATCTGGAAAAAAAAAAATAAAGAAATGAAATAAAGAAATGAATAATGATTGATATACTCACAAAGTTAGATCTAAAGGAACTGTGAATACTGATGTGATGTTTTAACATAGATAATTACTTTTTGGGGGGATATTTGTTGTTTGACCAGTGATTAGACAGCCCACATTATTTCTCTTGTCCTCAGCAAGAGGTCACAATATTCACCAGCCCCCAAAACCTTTAAAAACCTCTTAAATTGTGAAAACATTTATATCAAATCAAAGATAAGGGTAAGAAATGTAGAAAACAATGCATGCCATGAACATCTAAAAATATTTTCCATAGAAATCTGCCTATCAGGCAGTAGCATGGTCAACTATATCTCTGAGGATCCCTTTTCATTCTTCTGGCTGTGGTGAATCCATCAATACCACACGTTTGACATTTTTTTTGTTTGACATTTTTTGATATTTTAGATGAACAATGTCAATTTTCCTATGATTACAGCTGGAGCATGTCAACACCATGTCTTCATTATGATTATTAAACCATAGTGGATTCAATTGAAGTATTTTATTGAGATTATGTAGACCGCTAACAACAACAACAACAAAAAAAAAAACTAGCCAGCTAGCTGCAGTGTTTTTTTTTTCTGCCATGGGAAAAACCTGCCATTTTGTCAACTCCGTTAGTGTCAACTCCGTCAGTTTTGAAAACTAAAAACTACAAAACTACATATAATCAGGAATTTTACCTGAAATATGCGACTTAGTTTTTCTGCTGTCAGGTCCTCTACCCTGAGACACACTCTTTTATTGTTTCGAAAAACAAAAACAATTTAAATTTTTGAATTTTAAAATGAAAATCAAATAACCATTCATTTTTTTGTTTTTTAATATCCTTTTCTGAATGACCAAAGCATACACGGACCCAACACTAACCTAATTACAGTATGCGCCCCCTGGCTTTGAGAGCGCAGACTTTAGCTTTGAGTACGTAGACTTTAGATCTGAGCGTGCACAGAACATATGTGAATGTGCGCGAAATGTTTGTGTCCAAGAAGAAATGCAATTACAAGCATGTGATTTTTGAGTTCAAGCACACATTTTGAAAGAAAGCAGCAGAAATCTGAGTGTGAGCACAAAATGTGAGCATGAGGAGAATAAATCTGCGCACGAGAAGGAGCTGTGTCACTGAAAAGGAATAAAATTATGCTCTCAAACTGAAAACCTACACTCTTGAATAAAGATAGGATAATTCTTCCATAGAAATCCTGAATATTTTGTGTTATACTCTTAGGAATATTGTAATGTCTGTGTCTTATCTCCTAGGGATGAGCAAGTACAGCATCTGTATCTGTATCTGTTAACCATATGAATTATCTGTATCTGTCCCTACTCGGAGTGGGCGCGGCCTTACCCGGAAGTGGGTCGGATTGTCATGAAATGGGCGGGGCTTGAACCAGTATGTTATTTTAACCATGCAATTGATATGGGTTGATCAGAAATTGTTATATTTATTGCTGATTAGAAAACTATTTACAGGACAGCATCAGCATTGAGCTTCAGATCAATGGTTTTGATCACGATAGCAAACAAACTATTTACAGAACAAGTCAAGTTAACTAAGATGACTGACTGATATTTAAATCATGTATAAAGTGTTTCAGCCAACCACATGAATGTGTGGAATTTCGTTGGTGTAATTTATTCCCCATAGCAAACGCTGTGTTTCGGAGGTAGACGCGCACTCACATACTGCTGAGTGAACTCTCCAGTCGTTAACTCATAAGCAGTTTCTTCTCCGAGCTGTTCTGTCTCGTTAAAATAACAACAATACAACTGCTTACTCTCCTACTGATTTTAATTGGGACATTTTACCACGAACGTAAAGACATTAAACGTGTGGTACACATTTGGAAGGCTGGGCGCAGAGGAGACCACCGGGCTCTCTCTGAGAGGATGGGGAGAGGGAGATGCCCGGCCAAGACTCCGTACAGCATGGACTAAAAACACAGCACAGACAGTCCAGAAACTATTCGGAATGAGTAAAAAGGAATTTTTAAACAGACAAAGTAGTTTTCAAGACTGCATATTGCTAGTGGATCTATTTTCTGACCCAGAGTGTGGCAGTGACTGGTTCTGAATGAGGGCTTTATAGCAGGCAGCCGCTATTCCATCTTCCTGGTACTGCGTACCGCCACTGAATGTTTTAGTGGTACGCAGTACCGGCTTACTTTCATCCCTGTTAATAAGTAAGTACAAACCGAAGTAAAAACAAACAAGAAGCTGAAAACACCCTAAACCTTAACAGAAAAGACCCGTGAACCTGAATGACTGAGGGAGAGACAGAGCTGATCTGTGTGTGAGTGAGCAGAGGGACACAGCAACACAACACTGTACATCTGTATGTGTGTAGGAGAGGGGCGCTGTGACTAGTGCAGACACAGTCAGCTACCTGATGAGGATTTTCATTCAATCCAAGCACAGATATTGACTTGTATTACTCATATAATAGTAGTACTTGGCAAAAGTGCTTTATCTGTACCAGACACTCGTTTCAGCCGAGTAGGAGCAGTAAGTGCATCCATGTAGGAGCAGTAACGGGGGCCGGTGTACCGGATGGCCCTCGGGGGAGGCACTGACCAGTTAGGGTAGGGGACTCCCTACGGAAGGGGAAGGAGGGTGCACGTTCCATCCAGCCTTCGGACCTCCCGTAACCCTGGTCCCAAGATGGCTGACGAGGACGCTGACGACGCCTCCTGTAACCAACCTCTGTCCAGCCATCCATGGCAATCTTCTTTTAAACAAATTTAATAAAAAAACACCACCATGTAAGAGAAAATCCAAAGGTAAGTAAAAAGAACTGACAGTTTCTTAAAATTCCAAAAGAAATTTACAGCTCATGCTATCCCATCCAAGTACTAAACCAGGCCTGACCTTAGCTTAGCTTCCTAGGCCTTAGCTTCTGAGATCAGACGAGATCAGGCGTGTCCAGGGTGGTATGGCTGTAAGCCACCACTTAGTTAAAAGACAGAAGCTTAGCTTTATATCACAAACAAGTAAACTTCAGAGGAAAAAATACATTCCATTTTTTACAATTAACATTTATATAAGATAGCAGTGTCCATTAGTGGACCCATTCACACTACTCTGCTGACCCACATCATTCTTGTCCTTGCTGTTAACACCAACACCCAGACAAAACCATTTCTGATGTTGTGAGGGGATGCTTTGACAACTGTAACCATAATCAGGTTGGGCTGGTAGTGCTTTTTCAAAATTTTCACACAATGACATTTTGGATTAAAAAAAAAAAAAAAATCTCCTCACCATATCTCATCATCATCCACTCATCTTCTTATTTGATAATTCTTAGATTCTGCCATTATTATGAGAAGGAAAAAGGAAGAAGAAGTTGCAAAGTTGCGATGAGATGTTTATTACATGACAGCTTGATAATAAATGATTTGTCTACTTGCGCTACGAGGTGGGTAATCATCTCTCGAAGAGTGGAAGTACTAACCTACCAACATGCAGTAACCCAGCTGATTCTACTTAGGGGAAATGTCATATCACTTACTGCAATTGCACATCAGTTTTCATGTTCATGCCAATCTAAATGTCACATGAATAGCTAAATGAAAAAAAAAAAAGACTTACCAAAACTAGTTAATAGAATTGAGAAAGGGTTCAAAGGTCATTGACCAGGGCTCAGTGGATGGCTAGAGAAGACAGGAGTTACCATAACACCTGATTCATGGAAGAAGGCCATAAAATGTGTCGGAAAACTATATATGTATTGATTACAGGACTACTCATTTGGGAAAGCACACACACATAATGATAAACCCACAGAAAAATAATCACCTGGCTTGACAAAGCATGTTAGTGTCTTGCAATTCAATGTTTTGGTTTTATGGTCCAAAATGAAGATAAAACAACAGTTTAATGAAAATAAGTGTATACATGTATCCAGGGCTGTACAGTTCAACATATATTGTATGTACTGTACATGCCATGAATAATTATGTACGGTGAATGAAGTTACAGCATACAGTCATATCCATGTGGTACATCTTTGGATGTGTGTATGCAATAGAATTGCTTGCTTGTGTTCAAGGTGAATTGATTTCACCCAAGGGGTTAACAGTTGTGCTATGCCCTGTTAACCAGCAATGGCCATTGTTTAGATGTCTTCTGATAAGATGCTAATGCTGCTATATGAGACAGAGCTAGCTACCTTTGATAGATTCTTTTTTTTCTTAGATAAAGGCAAATGTCATTTTATGTGTCCTATGCAACATTAATACCTTTTTTGACACATGCATGTTTTAGCTGATGGACTATGCTACAGGTGGTTGTTTTGATGGTTGTTTTTTTATCTTATGTGCTCTTATATATTTTTCCACCTCTGTAATACCAGTCAAAAAACAAAACTGCATTAAATTAAAACATGACATTAAAGTGACTATAATATATGTATAAAGGAATGGATTCGGTATAGGCACCCTATGAGGCTGCTAGCCTCAAAGGTACCCTTCCCTAAATGACTGGAATAAGAAAAAAAAAAAAAAAACACCTGTAACTGCTGCAGTAACATGGCACTAATTCAGAAACTTGGATCATCATAATTTGTGGGAATAAATTTGCTTGCTGTTTCTTTACCCTCTGACACCCGCTGGCTCCATAGGAATCAAAATGCATGCACAAATTCTCTAAATTAATTTCCTTACTTTGCTTTGCATGTGTTGCAAATTACACGAATGATGAGAACTTGCCAATGCGAAGAGAATAACTACTCTACTTCTGCAGTGTTGCTTCACTGCCATTCAGAGCTGGTAAACATAAATTCCCTCACCCGTGATTCCACCGTTTCTTGGGCAAATCAGAAACAATGCTCCATAAACCTTCAATAGTGTGTGAAACGCTACCCACAGACCTCTTCATACTCGCCACCCTCTGCTTCTGAACAAACTCTCTGACAACAACCTAGGGAATCCAAACTTTATTTTTCTTTGTGGCCATCATTGTTAGACTACAATGCTAAAAACAGACAGATGCAGGATAGATTCATGATGCGACAAGTCTTCAGAAATTAGTCTTGACACTCTAATGGTACTGGGACAGAAAAGGAACTATAAAATTCTCATCCTAGCCCACTATGTAATAATTACAATGACTGTAATGGTGGCGTAAAGTGCACTGGTAATTGGGATAATGGTTGAGGGTAGAAGTGGCTGGATAACACCATCCATTATGTATTAGTAACAAATGCAAACAGTGAGGTGATGGTAATTTGAGGCCATAACAATTTAGAAATAACTACCTTGAAATTTCCATTTTTTTACTGCATGTCTCCCAGACTGATGCCACACAATTCACACACACACACGCACGCACACACACACACACACACACACACACACACACACACACACACACACACACACACAGCACGTCAGGTAATAATAACAGTGGAAGCAGGGATGATGTGCAATAGTACTGCATTGTACTTTCCTCTGCCCAACATTTATGATGCATCATACCTATTTTCTTTTCATTACCAATGGTCACTTGGTGCCTAAAGACATTCTGCTTACAGGGGATGATGGGACTCATTACACAGGCAATTGCACATACAAAGATGAAGACACACACACACACACACAACCAAACTCGGCTCACAGTCAAAATACTTATTTACGTAGTGTTCTGAGACTAACCCATGCATGATTGATTGCCTTGTAAACTCTCATTAGAATGAAAATGCACGCATTCAAAGTTTGAAGATGTGATTTATATGTGGGCAATGTATTTTGAGTTTTTGTGACTATGCGATGCTCATCTCTGTTTCCATATTCTAGGCTGGTGGTATGAAATATGTCAGTGGTATTCAAATTACATGCCAACATATATTTAATATTTTTGGGATAGTTCCATCCAGTGCACATGTTAATACTTTAAAAGTCAGCAATGGTACATTTTTACCCTCACATGCTTACGTAATCCCTGCTGGGCACAGCTTTGTCTTTGTACCCCACTAGGAGCATTTCAGAAGCGGACATTTTTTTTGCCCACCATACTTTGTTGGGTTTCTCAAATTTGTTGAGACTTGCTCAGACTTGGTAAATTTGTTGTTGGTTAATGTGCTTCTACCATGATAGACTGCTTAAAGTTAAATACTACCTTTTATCTGTTTTTTTTTTTTTTTTGATTAGTCCACTGAATGTGCTGCCCTCTTCCACCCAATGAGACATCATTCAATCCATAGAGCTACAGTACAGCCACATTGAGAATAATTCACTGAGAAATACTGATGAACCTTTTCAAATAAGACAAATTAGGGTCTATGTAAAAGTCTAAAGAGTTGTCTCTAGTTGCCTTTAAAAAAACAAACAAACAACAACAAAAAAAAAACAATCGAAAAGCAAAGGAGACAAATCTGGAGAGAAATCCACAAAATTGGTAACACTGGACATCTCTTTCACTAAAGAAGTCAATCTGCTGGTAGCATAACAAAAAAAAAAAAAAAAAATGTCAGGATCATTATTTCTTCTTCTCTGGACTGCACATATTTGTACAACATTTCATAACAATTCTTCCAATAATTGATGAGTATCAAGAATTGTGTCATTAATTAAGGAGGCAAGCAACCTAATAGCCTAACCTGTTGTTTAGCTATGGAGACTATTTTTGCTTACCTGGTATACGACTTCTGTCATAATGCATTGACAGAATGATTCATAGAAACTGCACTGTAAACCCAGAAAAGTTAAATTTACTTTAAAAAAGAAATTAAGGAACAGGTTGCTTTGCAGAAGTGAATGTGTAATGATACAGATAGTTTTGAACATCACATTTTACTTAAATTCTTAAAGAGAGTTTGTGTTGTTATTAGAAGTTCAGTGCATTAATTTTCCAGCTGCATGTTGCTTATTATTGGCAATTATCTGGGCTGAGACAGACCGAGTGAATTGTTTATTCAGACCTGACAGACATGACTGGGTACAAGGAGAACTTACAGTATGCTAACACTGAGATTGAATGTTTACTAAAAATCTGTACAGTAAATATCATTATTTCCCAGATGACTGTGCAACAGAAATTAACTATAAGGGTTATTGTCTCCAAGTTGTCATTGCAATCTTTCATGATTTGAAAGATGATTGAAGATTTTATTGTCTGGCTCAAAGGCAACCTTTAAGCAACCAACAACTTTGCCTTACAATACCAAGACTGATGATTTTTTTTCCTCCTCAACCCTTCAGATCTCTCTGAGCTTCCAGAGAGGCCAACCATTAAAATCCTCTGTACCAATCAAACTGAATTATGTACACAAACAGTCTGTCAGACATCGAAATCTTGTCCTTCTCCACTCTGAGTAGAAGTTTTCAGTGACCAGAGGCCATGGCTCCATGTTCTTTTCGCAACCTCTTGATTCATGTGCGAAGGTTATTGGGCGCCTGCATCAAGGCACAGTAAAGAGTAAACAGTGCAGAGCCATCTCTTAAAATAAATCTCATTTGCTACAACTTGGTAAATGGTTTAACCTCCCTGAATTGCATCTTGCAGTATGTGTTCATGGTCCACATGGATCGGGTTCGAAACACCCAGCTGGTTCTACAATTAAATATCTTGGACTTCAGGTTTTTCCATCAACCCAAGCCACACAATGACCCTGATTCTTTAAGACATAAGTGTGTTTGTACCAAGGCTTTTGCCATGTCTTCTCTTGGGTATGCTTTGAATGTATACATTATCTCCATCAGTTTCTCAAGGCTACCTTATATATTGTAAGGTGAAGTTGTAGGTTGCTTGGAGATGGAAACACTCTTCAAGTGTGTCAGGTCATGATCAAGAAATTTGATGGTGAAAACAGACAATAATCTTCATGGTTAATTTATGTTGCACAGACATCTGGGAAATAATGATAGACAAGTGTCTGACAAATAATATTGACACAGTGTTACCATAATTTCTTGTACTCTGTCAGGTCTGTAATACACAGGGACAACTCAGCTGGAACAATGCCTTCCAAGGTAGGGAGAGTAACCAGTGACCATATGAAAGTGAGTCTTTGTCTTTGAAACTAAAAGAATCCAGAACTTGCCTCTTGGTGGCCAAACTCACTTTAGCTTTCACACTATCAGAGTTGTTTTTCAGATCTTCAAGACTGGCTGCACTGTTATTTACAAGTAATCAGATTGGATTTCCGTGTCCAGATGTAGATGCCGGTAAGTATGTCCACTGGTGACGTGGCTTTCCAACACGGAAGCAGCTTTGTCTGTACAGAAACCGCCCTCCAAAGTACCGGCAGACAGACAACTGTTCTCTGTGTTGTGCTTCATATCGCTCTGCTAGTGGCAGAATTATTGTATTTAGCCACTCTGATCCACTTCAGTCACTCTGGATTTGACATCATCATTGTATGTCACGTTCAAGTGACTCAAAAACACTTTTGAAATCTGATCCGTTGTATGTGAGTGCCAAGAGCATTCAAAATGAAATGACACTGGAATTCGGATTGGAATTTTAATCCATCTCCAAAAGTAGTTTGGATCAGATTTCTAAAAATAGCTGTTGTCCAGAATCTCTCATTTTGATATGTCCATAAAACACATTTGGGCTGGCTGAAGGTAAAGTAGGAGGTTGCCAGTTCACTTGGCCTCTATAATTTTAATTCATTGCAAATTCCTCAGGTATCGATTGGGTTGGGACATTTCTGCTGATGGTGATGATGCCACAGTAACAGCTGTGCTCTGTGTTAGCCTCACTCTGTGTGCCTGATGAACTGCTCCACAGTGGAACACAAGTGTCAAGACTTTGTGGAGTTGCAGGTGGAGTTCATTCCAGTTCACTGCAGAGGAGAAAACAAGATGCTGATTATGCTGAAAGCCTTGAAGTAGTTTGGTAAGTCTTTCCAAGTCATCATTGTTTCTTTCAGACTTCAGAGGGTCTCACTGTCTGCATGTGTGTTCGACAGAGACAGGTGTATGTGAGTGCATGCCGCTTTTTGTGGGGTCTAAATGGATAGGTGTGCATTTCTGCCTATTTTTCTGTTGTTCTCATGAAAGAAAGTACTGTTGAGGAAGATCAAAAGTGTCTTCAGAGCTACTGGAAGGAAACTTTTTTCATCACAGGGGTTTTGAAGTTATTCAGAGCTGTACATTGCAGTTTGTGGCAGAAGAGAATCTCTGTTCTTATCTGTTTTACCACATATGTTAGATCAATAACTGGAAACATTTCTTTTAGCAGTTTTTCTCTAAAACAAAGGTGATTGCACTGTTTTAAATCCTTTGAGTAAGCATCCACAGATGCTTTTTCTAAAGCACATACACTTACCAACATCTACAATCCACTAAGCTTCTCTATTGGAGCAGTAGGAGAATAAAGTGGCTTGCTCAGGGGCACTGTGACTTGTGATTTTTCAGGTACCTCAAGGAATCAAACAAGGTACGTTTCCAAGCCCACTCCTTCAGACCTCGAAACCTTGTACGTGGGAGGTTAGCGGCCATCAGTCACTGTGATGTGACTGCTCTCTCACACTGACTGCATCTCCCAGTGTGAGTCATTGTCACCCTTAAGAGTAGAACAATAATTTCAGATTGCCAAGCTGTTGGTGCGTATGTACTTTCATGTCCTCCCCATCAGCTGCTCAGCTTTTGCAGTGTTAAGGCAGCTATTCTTAAACACACCCACTCTCATAGACAGTGTATATAAAAATACAAGCTGTGCTGTGAGGTACTTTTGGAACAACTTGTTTTCACAAAGTGAATCTATATACATTCTACCTGAATACTGTTACCACTGGTGGAAGTATTCAGATTCTTTACAGGTTTGAATACCACACTGTAAAAGTACTGTTACAAGTACAATTTCTGCACTGAAAAGTTTAAAAGTACTATCTAACTGTCTTCAGCATTCTACAGAAACATGCAGCACACACACACACACACACACACACACACACACACACACACACACACACACACACACACACACACACGCTGTATTACTAAAATACACTGCAAATACACAATCACCAATGTATATTACATAGACCACTTCTCTCTACATAGTCACAGCAAACATCACAAACGGTCACAAACAAGGGTGTCCAAGCAATTTTGAGTGTCCTCTGGAAACACTTGAAAAGTGTTAATTTGCTTGTTTTTTGTCTATTAGCATATGATTTCTTCAGATGCTGTGCGCTGAGCACCTTAATATAGCATATTATGATATACTCTAGATACCCTATTATCATATTTTATCATGCATTGATGCTGATGCTTGTCTACATTATTATAACAGTAATTCTCTTGCAGTTTGTTGAGGTCACATTTAAAATATCAAAAGTTTAAACATGAAGAAAAGAAGATGGTTCTGTTGAAACCATGAACTGTTTGGCACTGTATCTGAAAAATTACTTAAATATTTTTTTCAGTTGGGGCATTTAATATTTGAAGTTCTCTTGTTTTGTCAAATCTTGTTTTATAAAGTGACTATAGTCAGTGAAAAGTACATTTTCCTCTAAATGTAGTGGAATAGTTGAAGAAGTGTTGTCAAATGTAATTACTCAACTCACTACAGATACCTTTTTAAATTTGAACTTACAGTTCTTGAGAAAATGTCTTTAGTTCCACCACAGGCTATATATCCAATGGCACTATAAGGAATGGACAGCATATGCATGACGTCACCCACAGTATTTCTGCTGAAAAAAACATTCTGGCTGCTGTGGCTGCCACCATGTTGGTACTCCTGCTTCTTCTGCCTCCAGGATGTGGATCATCAGCTGACCTAAGGTGGGCCAAATGAAACCTGGGTGCTCAGACTCGTCACACCTCGGTGAGGTCATTTCACTAGCGCGGACCACACCATCAACAAGATACATTAAAATTATTTATTGACAAAATGAATGATTGCGGATGAAGCGTGATCTCATGAAGTTCTTGGGTCTGATGCTGCGGTGTGGGGAAGCTTCGGCAGGGAATCCGCCGTAGCACCCGGGCATGATGGACCCCCTTGACGGACCCTAGGAAAGAGAGTAGAAAAGGTGAAAGAAATGGGGTGGGTGGGAAGGGCGTGGTACTCCCTTCCCTCCACGTGTTTAAGTAGTCTGTGTGTCCCTTATCTTGTAACAGTGTGTTCGTCATCATGAAAGCCTGTGTCCTTATTCATTGCCACAGCTTTGCCTTGCTTTGCAGCCTTGAGTTTTGTCCTCGTAAGAGTGATTTTTCTTTGTAGCTTTATAGCTTAGATCTAGTATTCAGTTTGATAGTTTAGATATTGACGTTTTGTTTTCCTCCGATTGGAGTGATTTTGCGTTTATTCAGATTTAGACCTTCTAGGTATTTCCTCCAGTCATTTCGGAGTGTTTCTTAGTTATCTGCATTTTCCTTACCAGCTTGTTCCTCCCTTTTGGAGCACCTTTTGTTTGTTAGAGCTGTAATCTGTTATTTTCCCTTGTTAGGTTAAGTTACTTTGATTCTTAGATTAGGACAGCTCATTTTATTTAGTTAGAGTAGTCAGACTCAGTGTTTTTCCTCCTTTTGGAGCGATTTTTCTTTTGTAAGCTTTCACAGTCATATCAGGAGTTTTTTGTGGCACTTTTATTTTCACTATGTTCAGAGGATTACTCTTAAAGTTCACTTTAATTACATCTGCTCTGCGTCTGAGTCCTGTCTTGAGCCTGCTCTGATTCAGACAAGCCATCTGTATTGGAACTTATCTGTCAATTAAAGTGACAACAGGTGAGTTCTTTAAAATTCAACCACAGTACAGTTGTTATCAACAGGCAAGAGACTTAGGGCCCGTCCACACGAGTACATTTTTTGTCAAATCTGCATAAATAAATACAGCCTAAATCGTTTTGGCTCACGTCATTTTTTGAGAACGGGTTCCAGAGTGGGAATATTCTAAAAATTCAGATAGCCCGGAGTCGTCTGGATGGCGAATGTGGAATTTTTCAGAAACTATGACGTGTAAGCACCGTCGCTCTAACCTTTAACCTCCGCCACTGCCACTAGACCCATCATAACAACAACAATGGCGGACTACAGGCTTGTGCTCGTACTACAGAAACTACTCAGTCTATTACAGCTGCTACAACAAAACCTTCTGCTTCTATATTACTGCGAGGAGCAACAAAAGAACATGTAAAAAGTGCATGACCTTTACACACATGCTCCATGGCTTCTCTTCCAGTTTTAGTGTATTGGTGTGGCGGCGTCACAGCGCCACATACAGGCCTGGCATATGTACTAATGTACTACAGCATTTTGGGTCGTTTCCAGTGAATCTGTGAGGACGTGGATATTCCTGGAAAGTTTACAAGTTTACAGAGATTTTATTCAAAACGACAGCGTATTGGGTGAGGCCGCATATTCGTGTGGACAGGGTCTTAGTGACCAAACTTTAGAGACATTTTAACATGGGGGCTTATGGAGATTGACTTGTTTTGTAGCCACCCTCAAGTGGCTGGTCAAGGTATTGCAGTTTTTGGCTTCATTTCTCAGTCATGGAGGTTGGCACTTTTTGAGGTCTGATGGAAAACCTACCTGAACAAGACCTGCATACATTATCATAGAACAAAAATTCTATTTTAAAGGGACTCATGAATTGTCAGAATCAGTTTGAACAGACAAAATGAGATGTGATTGTATACCTGTCATTTTTTTCTGCAGATCCCAGTTCACTCTCCTCATCCTGCCTCAAAAAAAACCCTGCTGGCATGTATTTTGTTTTCTAACCATGTGCCCTTTGCTCTTGAACATATCTGTAATTTTGCAGCATTTTTTTTTTCTTAACACTGCTGTGTTTTTGCTTTGATTTGCCCATTTCATTTAACATTTTTAACCCTGGACACCGCTCTCAATGAGAGTCCCAGCCTGGTTTTGCTCTAATATTTTATATTGTGTCTCATATGGTATTCAGGATGAGATGTCAGAATAAGGATGTGTAGTGATGTGTAGATCTGTTGTGTCTCTGGAAAGGACAACATCTCTTCAACTAAATATTGCATGCAGTTTTCAAGGATGAGTGGCACTTGATGTGGTTCACCTCTAAAATGTTGAAGTAAGTGCAAAATGATATTATGTATCTTGCTTACTGACTAAATAATCCATGACTGGAGGTGAGCGTGCACCTGCATGCTTATTATTATTATTTTTTTTACCTTTGTTTGGCACCCTAAGTCTGCACCTAAAAAGAGCATCTCAAGAACAAGGTAAGTGATTTTACTGAACAACAACAACTTTTTGGACAAAAACTGAAGAGAAGGCTATAAGAAAGATTTAAAGAAATCAAATATTATTGTCTACATAAATATAAACTGCTGGAAGATTTTTCGCCTCTAACAAGCTTTCCGGATGAAGCACAGGGGAAAACATGCACTTATCACTGTTGCATGCACACCACACAGGACACAACACGATAGTGATAAAACATTTGGGGTTTTGATGATGAAGCAATATGTTGCAGCCATAGATAGTTTAACAAAAACATACAAAGTCAATGTGAAGTTGCAACAAGAATTTTGCAAACAGTTAAGGCAAATTTTACATACTCTTGTGAGTAGAAAGTACTGAACTTTGAGCAAAAAAACTGTATGTATCATGCACCTTTGCAGAGTTTTATGGGAATAACCGGGTGGAGAGGAGGGAGAGCTGCTAAAAGAGGGGGGACTCTCAATCAACCCTGATTCTGCTCTGATCTGGTTTTACTAGCAGGAGGAGAGTTTTTTTTTAACTTATGTGATTAAAATGTGGAGCTTTGCTCAACACAGGTACTGGCCTGCAAAGATTAAACAAAAAAAAAGGAGATTGAACGAAAGTAAGCAAGCAAGTTGGAGTACCTAATAAGTGCTGCAGATATGTGCCTCCAGCTATCAGTTATCCTATATGATGTGTTAGCATAGCTATGATCAATCCAAACTCTGTCAGAAAACATTTAAAAAAGTTTCTTTAAAAAAAGTAGTTTTTACAAATACCATATTGATGTAGTGGCCTCCTTTGGATCTTATTATTGCAATAAAATCACAGCATAATCTGTTAAATTTAGGTTCATACCACTGTGATAAGCAAGATAATTACTCAAGCGAGCAGCGCAAGGTGAAACTTTGCTTCAGACCATAATAAGGTAATTGCTATAGTCAGGATTTAAAGGAGGGATTCATGGTTTTGTCCAGTTGAGCACAGGCTGTGTCAAAATTCATCACATAGTGCCATGACTGCCAAATTCCAATTTATCTGCTATTTACCATCCATCGCATGTCATGTGTTGTACATATCAGCGGTAAATATAATGGTGAAGTTGTTGGACTATCCACATCCTAATAGCTTCCTGTCTTCCTGTCCTATTTAATTCAGTGCACTCTCTGCAGCTGCCCTCTATACCAATCATTAGTGTTAATCGTTAGCCGTAATTGTCTTAATTGCTATCTCATTTGTCTCAATCGTTTTCTTTGCAAAGAGAGTTTAGAGTACTCGGATTGAAAAAATCTATTTGCTGTAAAAGTCCACTGCAGGACATCTGCATGTTCAATAGATTGTGAAGACACTATTGGACATGTGTAGACTTGTTCTGAGCTTATTGTTATTGTCTGGATTGTAGCATTTCAATGCAGCAGACAAAAGACGCAAGTAAACAGTATTAAGTCTTTGTTGGTACTAATTAGTGCTGATTGTTACAAAGCGACAGAACTATTAAAAGTTTAGGAATGTCACCTGAAGTAACTGGGGTCTGCTTTGTTTCCACTCTGACTGTAAATGCTAATGATTACATCACATTTTCTGGCTTTTTAAATCGTAGACTGACACCTAATGCCTCTGGCCATTAACTGCTTGCTCCCATTTAAAATCCCAGCAGAGGGCGTCCTGAGCACTAACAATAAAGCAAACAAAGACTGAGATGGATTCTGTAACATCTCAAACTAAACCTGCAGACAAGGAGCTTGGTATGAACCCCATCTGCCTCACTTCTTTTTTTACATACATGAACTAACATACACACTGCCCTATTTATTCATAATATTGGTACTCAGAATTTGCGATTGGCCATTTGCGATATTGCATTGAAAAATTCCACTGCAGCTCAAAAACCATTATCCACAGGGACACCACCATTAGAAAAGAGAGCTCTGTAAACAAGTTGGTCAGTTATATATATATATTTTTTTATCCATGGAGGTTTTATGTATTTGTAATACTTCCATCAAGCCGGGAAAAGTGATATAAAAATGTGACCTTATCACAATGTAAAGTTTATGGGACAGGCGGGAACACACAGGCAGGCCCAGCAGGAGCGAGCTGCACGAAGTAAACCTGGAAGCTAAAAAACTCTTGGTGAATGCACTAATTGAGCATTTCTCTCTGGATTGAACAGGTAAATGGAGCGTACTTACACTCACTTACACTGATGACTGGACGACCAACTCTACCTCCAGAGCCACAGCCACCGTCTTGGCACCTGGTATCAAGTTAATAATAATACATCTCTGCAGTGTACACACTCACTACCTTGTTCAACTTTAACTTACTGTACCTGTCATAATGGTGTGCACATACAACTTTTCTGTGCAATGACAAAGTGCTGTTACAGGTGGAGTGCACCACTTTCAGTCTTAAATGTGTGTTGGAAAGGAAGTGTGAGGAGGCAATTAGCCTCTACCAAAAGAAGAGAAATGTGCTTCCAGGTAACTCTTGCTTTCATGTTTCTTCTGAGATGGCTCGGTAATGTCACCTAATGGACATTTTCCTTCAGAATTCAGCTGTTTATGATCAGAGTTGAAGGGCGGGTGAACCCCATAACTTCACTATGAGTTCAGGACTTAAAGAGGAGAGCTGCATGACATCACCCAGGCTTAGCTAGTAAAATGGAGTAAAACTCTCCAAACTGTAGGCTGGCTGCTCGTTAAACTATAATGGCTCATTTTATGTGTTGGATTATAATTCAAAATCAGATCATAAAATAAGGAGGAAAGAGCATAGATCATAGTGATGAGGTTCCATTCCAGTTACAGAGGGTCAGTAAGACAGTCGGACATCAGCTACTTTACTCTGTATCTCCACCACAAATAATGGCTGTGCCAGTGTTTGTTGATTAGCCCCAGCATGGATCCACTCAGTGGCCTTCATTCCAAACAGCTACATGTGTATTAAAATATTGTCAAAATTCAAAGAGGTTGTCCAAAAACAGCTGGTGTGTGCCTAAACCCAAACCAAACAGATGAGTACAGAGGGTTGCAGAGTTGATATTAATTATTATTGGTGGGCAAACTTCCTTATTTCAGCCTTTTGCGACATGGACTTCCATCAGAGGCTCAGTCTGTTGTCGTGTTTGTTTTGAAGCACATGCTTTTAGAAGCAAGTTCAAGACTGAAGATTTAATGTTGCCACTTTAACATGATTGGTAGCCTTTTGTTCTGATGAGCTTACATAAAACACAAAGTAAATCTCAGGATATAACACCACCACACTGAAGACATAAAACAACCATTTTAAAAACTGTGTGCATAAAAACATATAAAACCTGCTTTCCTCAGGGAATGCTAGGAGCGAAGCAGCTATGATGCATACCTTTTACTACTGCTTGTGGGTGAGAATAACGATGCTGCTTGTGTTTAGAATTAAGCAGGCAAATAGCCTCTGGACAAATGCTGTTACACAACCTGACTGGCCTAGTTTTACAAGATTCCCACCTTTTGTATATATATAAAAAAAGAAAATATGTTTTGCAAGGTGAGGTTTGTCTCTTTGTCTCGTGGTATATCTTTCTGCAGTGGAGGATAGCTCAGGGCTTTGTGTCACAGTTCACACCACTTTGTCCAGGTGGTTCATGTTTCGATCCGAGGTGTTGCCCTGACGCAGTTATTGCAAAGGTGAGGATGCTCTCAATACCAGCCCGATGATATTGCACCATTACCTGCTGCGATGTGGAAAAGTTTTTCAGTGCACTTCAAAAGAAAAGTCTTGTTCAAAAGAAATATTGTTATTCTTTTGACTTGACACTTGATAGACGAGGAGATTTAAGCCACACACCAGTCCACCAAGGATGAAACAGATCACTTTATCATTGTCCAAAATCAAACTACCAACGTGGCATCATGTGCAAAACTTAAACAGTATTGGTGTCAAGTAAGTACAGGAGTTGGTACAAAACACCTGTGTGACCAGAGATGTGCAGAAGATTCTGACGTCCTGCTTTGTTTTCTGACGACAGATGTTTGAGCTCTGCATTTGAGAAATTTCATGCAGTCTGGACGGCTGGATGCTCGCTCCATTTAGGAATACTTATGCTACATCCACAAACCTACAGCTTTGGATATAAAAGTACATAATGATAGAAGTGTTATTCCATGTCACAGACTTCAAAATTCAACCCTAGGAAGACACAGCAGCACGACTGTGGCATCATTTTTTTTAGAGAAAATTTCAATACATAGTACTGTTTTGACACGATTCATGAATTTCACCTCAAGGGGTAGGTGAACGTTTAAAACATAGACAATTCTTTTTGGTCTGTGCTTTCTGTTTTAGATTCTCTAATTTACCACTTTTATAATCTAAGTAATAATAATGTGTACTGAAGCAGTAGATCACATAAAGTTGCAGCATAACAATATTCCGCTCATATTTTCAAATGTTTAATTTCAAAGAGAACTTATTTAATTAGAATTATAACTTTTGTACTTTTCTATTAGCTCCCCATGCTCTTCCATTCGTTTCCACCCGTGGGACGTCTTTCATTTTCTATGACAGACATTTCAGACTGATTTTTTCTTTTTTGTGTGTGTGTATTTTTTAACTGTGTGCTCTCCCTCATACTCCCACAAGTGAAAGCCTTAGAGGATAAATAGAATGTAAGTGACCGTACCTCTAGATTCTATAGTATAGGTGCAGCCTAGTGCGCCATCTGAGCTGTGAGTCCTACGGCTTCCTTTAACTTGCTGAAGAAAAAGTCAACTTATAAGTGAGACAAAGGTGGGGCCTGTGTAGTACTGTAGTACTTCAGTCCTGTGAGAGTGAGGGATGAACTTCAACTTAGTGATAGCCTCAGAAGACAGTGGCTGTATTAATAAAATCTAGAGTTACTGTACATAAATAACATTTGCAGCTATTCAGTTTGAAAGACCAATGGAAAAAAACAAACACTCAGCTGACCAATGGCTTAACTCCAGTGTTCTTTTAGAGAGACTGTGGGCCTCCCCTGTCAAAGCCAGGAAAAAGAGCACCCTCACCCTCTTTTGCTCAATTCCTGGATGCCTACTATGGGATCATTATTATGTTATTTGATCCCAACATTAGGCGTCATGGAGGTGCTGTGGGTAGTGTTGTTGCCACTCTGTAACCTGCCATTCAGTTGGGGGCTTTCTTTGGCTGGGACTGTGAAGTTTGTTGGAGGAAGCTGGAACCCACGCAGACACAGGGGAAACATATTCCAAAAGATATGATTAATTGGTGACCCCTAATTGCCCAAATATAGCCTTGTGATGGCTATAGATGGATCGGCTCTAGCCTCCTGCGACCCTGATAAGAGACAGTGACTTTGAATAAATGAATGACACACAACAAACATAATACGAACTTAATACAAAATATATTTCTATCATGAGGCATTTCTTTAGTTTATGTCTCTGGAAAAGTCCCCAAAGTGTTCATGTGATCTCATTTTGATAACTCATATCATATTCTTTTACTTCCATTTACTGAGCCTCTGCTGGAACTGCTGGGGGTGCCCTGAGGAGGCCCTCCTCCCACTTTAAAAAAGCTCTGGTATAATTCTAACTAACCCATCCAGTCACTAAGTCACAGAATTCAGCCAAACGTAACATTAATGTAATGCAATAATACAAGAAGTAAATTTGTGATATATTACTGAATCAGCCAGCTTTGCCTCTGGTGTTGAGCTGCTGTAAGTGAAGCATCTGGCTGTTACTAAAAATAAAAGCTCTAAAATCAGTGCAGCTCCTGACTGTCATCCTCTACATGTTCATTAGTATTTAATTACAAATTGTGGCCTCAAGGGAATGAAGAAAGTGCTATATACTGTAGCACTGCTACATTAATTACATTTTAGACAGCTATTACATTAATGCCATGTGACAAATCTAAACTTTTCCCTTGAAGAAATGTGGTAAAAGATACTAAAGAACCTACTGTACTTCTAATTTGAAAATTCCAGGTGAGTCTGCTGACACTATGGTACAGTAGAAACTGCTTTTTTCAGCGCACAGGAGCAGGTGTGTGCTCTTGTAAAAGCCATCAGCCCTTTGATTTAAACATTTTAAATTTATTCTGATGATTCATTTTGTCATTTACTTTTTTTTCCCTCACCACCGGGTGGCACTATGAGTTTGAGAAATGCGAGGCCGGGCAGGAGGAGAACGAGGGCAGCAGAAATTGATGCAACACGGCATGCGCCATCACTGCAACAATGCAGATTAAAGTAAAGGAATGAAAAGAAGAAACAACACAGGAAGCAAGTGACGGCGCAAAAGCAAAGGAAACAAGGAAACAAGATGCTCTGTCAGGAGCTACATTTGTGCGCTGCTGCAAATCTGAGGAGACAGAGGTGTGAGGGTGAAGGAGGAAGTGGAGAGGGGTGGGGGTTGGACAAAAAGAAAGAAAACCCACAGTTCAGTGCTTCTTTTTTCAATTTAAAGTGCTCGGAGTTGAGAGACCGCCAAACACACACAGAGGATTCTGCGCTGGCAGACTGATTGTTGACACTGAGAACACACTCATCTACAGGACACCCCTGATTCCACTTGAAGTACTGCCTTCTTCTTCTACTGTCGCCGCCTAATCCCAGCAGTCTATTCAAAGCCCCGTCAACTGAAGCCTAAAGGGAGAAATGAAGCCACTCCTGCTCTCCATCTCTCACTCCACTCAGTGCTCCTCTGGGACAGGATGGAAGGGAAAGGTTTGGCTTCATGAAATGTACATGAACTCTGTCACCTCTTCTCATTATTTTCAATGCACCCTTTATTCCATGCGACATCAAGTCATATTTGGGGTTCACATGTCATGTAGCCTGCGTCACATGTCACCGCCTGTAGAGCTTCACCTGCAGATATAAAAGAGCCTGTAATTCAATAATTAACAGCATTTCTAGGAAAATTAAACATACTTTCACACCTAGCAAGGTCTTTCCTGGAAAAAAACGATTGATTTGCAGGTATGTGAGTCAAAATCTAGAACATACTGTTTGATGAAACCTCCAGGACCATGAAGTAATAAGACCGAATAAAGAAAGGTGTTCACTGAAGAGGTAAATCATTATTTCACAACAAGCTATTCTAATAATGCACACTGCATAGTAATGGCAATCTGAGTAACGTTAGTCTCACAGTACCAGACAATCAGAGTCTCAATGTGAAGTAGGTGCTTGAATAGCAGCAAATAAATGTTTAATTCAAGGAACAGAAACCTGTGATAGTTTAGTTACTGTGTAAAAAAAAGTGAACCTGAACAAACAGATAGATGGAATGAATAAAAGGTAACTTTAATGACTTACCATGCAGGCATGTTAACACAAAATAACAAAAGGCTGCTAATGAGTCACCCAAAAACAATCCAATAAACAGTAGACCAACAACAAAAAACACAGAACTGAGCTACACAAGAAGTCGGAGCAGGACCAGAGAACAAATACAGATGACCTGACAAGTGAGCAAATATGGACTGAATAAAAAAAAGAACTAATTAATTAATTCAACACAGGTGACAGAGAGCAGGTGGAAACAAGACAAAGACAGGAAAGTAACACAGTAACAGTAAAGACTCTTTCCACATAAAACAGGGAATACCAAACCAGAAACCATGACACCTGTTCTCCATCCATTCCATTTTCAGCTGACACTGGGTGAGAGGCCGGATACAACCTGAACAAGTCACCCGTTAATCACAGGGCTGACACATAATAGAGACAAACAACCAACGTTTACATTCACACCTACGGCCAAATTAGAGTCACCAAGCTGCCTATGGTAGGAAGCCCAGGGACGACATGCAGAAAGGCCCTGAACAAGGTTCAAGCAAAGAATCTTCTTGCTGTGAGGCGACAGTGTTAACTACTCCACCACTTTGCCGCCCTCTATATCTCCAGTTTGTTTCACTGTGGAGGAGACTAGTCTATCACTTTGGAACACAGAGAGAGCTTTTTAAAACATCGAAAATGGATGTCCTGAGCAACAGTATATGACACAACATGGTTTACAAGTATGTGACTTCCATACAGTATGTCAGCACCGTGAAAATTTTGGATCTGAAATGCCTCAATAACTTCCTGTTTCCATCCAGTTTTAGCAACGAAAGCAAGATCCCCAAGGTCCTCTACTGAACTAAACATTTAGAGACTTGTGAGCATAGAATAACATCAGTGAAGATTCTCAGTCATCCAGGTCGTCTTTCTTGAGAAGGGCTGAATCTGGGGCAACTGGACTTCGTCGTAGATCTGTGAAGACGTTTCACTTCTCATCCAAGAGGGTTCTGTCCAGATTCAACCTTTCTCAAACAGTCCAGAGTGATGTTACTCCTTCACTCAAGTAACTACAACATGGGGTTAGTGGTGGGGTGGAGACTGGACTTCTAGGTAGGAGAAAAAGTTTGAGTTTGTTCATTTAAAGTCTTGTAAATTGAGCCTTTGTTTCCCTGTGGAATCTCATGCCAGCTGGCAGACATATGTGAGGCTCATAGTGAAGCAATCTGAATGTGGATGGTGTCAATTACACTGTGCATTCACCTCATAATGATCTATTTCCACTTCAAGTTATTCATGAATGGGACAGACTTTGTCAGTTACCTGATAACTTTTGGTAAACACTGAAATAAGTTCTATAGGTAGCTTCTACTGTAAATATTTTTCTTCATAATAGAAACCAGATAAAATATTTTATTAATATTAAAAACTGAAACCTCTAAATAGAATGCAACCATTTTCTGACGCTGAATGATTATTCACACCTGTGCTTTTCTTATTATGTCATATCAAAATGTCAAATGGTGTGAAAAAGGTCTTTCCTCAGGGTTAAATGTTAATGAATGTCACAGGTTAAAACTAGGTCAAAACTCTGCAGGTTGCCACTAATTGCTGAAAATATTTGGAGTTAATGTTACAGAACTTTCTCTTCTGAATTCCTGAGCAGCCCTTGCAGAAACTTCAGCACACCCCCTGCTAAGATTCAGTTCAGAGCTTTGCAGCTTTGCATGCTAAGATGTCTGGCAGTGTTCTAATAGAGGCAAAATATGAAAGTCTGAGAGGAGCGGCTCAAGGCGACCCAAAGCAGCTGGGTTCAAAACACTAAAGGGGTTAAACAAAGTTGCATATGCTGAGATGAGATGCAACAAGTCAGACACTTAGCATAAAAATATCAAGGTTAACTTAACTTTTGGACATTGCAGCGAGCAAGTTAAATAAGTACTCAGTGAGCAGCATTACTATCCTTTGATTTTTCAGGGTTAGCAAGTGCAAAACACATCACGCAGTGAATGTTAAACACAAGTTCACACATTTATTCAGCAAATATATATATGTTTATGTATATATATATGTTTTTTTTTCTTTTGTTTTGTTTTGGTAATTATCAGTTGAACCTTACATTTTACCTCGACTTCTTTCACGTTGTACAAAATCACTCAGTCAGTCAGTTGTTGCACATCAAAAAAAACTTTTTTATTCAACATTCTGATATTTGAGGTTTGGAAAAAAAAATTATACATGTATATATATATATATATATATATATATATATATATATATATATATATATATATGTGTGTGTGTGTGTGTGTGTGTGTGTATATATATATATAATAGAAATTCTTTCATTGCAGCAGCATTACAAGTAACACAGTAACATAGAACACTATATACATGTGATAAACATGGTGACACAGTATAAATAGAATCGAAAAAAACTCTGAGGAGGAAGAACATATGGTTCTGCCTCTAAAAAATCTGCATAAGAAAAATATACATATGGACTCATGCAATAACTTGTGCAAATGTGCATTCCTCATTATGTCCATCAGCTCAGCTGCTCAACTCTCTCTGCACAGGGGGAGTCATTGTACAAAGATATAACAGTTGGTAGGAATGACCTCCTGTAGCTGTTTTTTTTACAGTGGAGCTGCAGGAGGCTCCGACTGAAGCTGCTCTGTTGTTTGAACAGGAGGTCATGTGGTGGATGGGAGTTGTTGTCCACAATACTGAGCAGTTTGTGGAGCATCCTTTTTTTCCACAACCAACTACAGGGGCTCCAGAGCAGATCCCAGCACAGAGCCAGCCTTCTTGATCAGATTGTTCATTTTTTTGTGTCGCTGGCTCTGATGCTGCTGCCCCAGCAGATGGTTACAAAACTACAAAAACAGAATACCATCTAGTTGCACAAGACATACATTTTTGCTGTTACCTGACTACCTGAAATAAAAGAGACTGTTTTTGTTTGAACATTGAATTATGGATAGGACTATGACCCAGGTGCTTTAAAGGGGCAGTAGTGCAGTGTGTAGTTTAAAGTAATTCTAATTTTTTGACTTGGAACAGGAACACAATAATAATCCCCATTTAACACCAAGAATGGTACCAAACACAACTCTGTCAAACACTGTCTCCTAGAGGTAAAAAAAACACTTTGAGAGAATTTTGAGAGAAATGTAACACTTTCTCTCAAAATTCATCTGCCTTTTCCAACAATATACACTCCTGCAATGCAATATTGACTTGCAGCAACTTTTTAAGGTGATGTTTAGGCACCCACAGTACTATACCAAGCATGAAAAAATGCATTTATGTACAGTATATAGTATTCTGTAATATTATTAATATTTGAATATTAGTGTCTACAAATAAACATTTTTAATCAACAATTATTCTGGTGAATCACATAGATTTAAGTTCAAAGTCAAATAATTGAAAGTGATATTGATCCTTATCTGCATTTTAATGGAGTGTAATACTACTGTCATAAATATTGACAGCTGTACATGAGTTATTTGTTATTATTTTACTTATAATCAAAAACTAGCAGGTCGACAACTTTGCTAACAGCCAAATCAAGCAAGTACAACAACACAGGACATAGCAGCCAGCTAATATTACTTACTGGTCCAACAGTAAGAAGCCCAAACGTTTATTTCACAAAGCTCTTGCCAACGACTAAACCAGACCCAGATTTACTCTTGTCCTGCAGCCTCTTGGTCGTCACTTTCTTTTTCTCTTTTTAGCTTCTTCTGTCATCCTCTTCGGTGTCTTGGTCTCTGCAGTGCAGGGCCTTGTTACATTGCCCACTCAGACAGTTCTAGTTCTGGTTCCCTTTCCTGGCATTGTCCCCATCTGCATGGCACTCCCTGGGCACCTTGGCTAAGTAACTGAGCTAACATTAGCTAACAGCATTTACAGTTCACAGCAGCAGTTCCATCAGGAAAATAGAGAGAAGCAGGAGAGTTGAGGCAGAGCGCAAAACCAGATGATCCAAATTCACCAAAATCAGTCAAATAGTTGGTTTTGTGTGACAACATTCACCTGATTACAAGTCAGTGTTATTGTTAGAATACTTTCTGTCTTAATATAGAATGTAGCCTTTAGGTGAACCATGTAACCTGTGAACCTTAGATCATGTCAATGGTCAAGCCACTCCATGTCTGGACAGGTGAATCTGATCGAACTGTCTAACTGGAACTGACTCCAAGTTCCAAGGAGAGAGGTAACCCAGTATAGTGTCCAGATGACTTGGCATAAGCTCGTGGTATAAGGTAGTGAGGAGCATAATCTTTGCCCATTCCGATTGATATGAGCTCGGATCCATCCTGACATGCAAAGTGCTTTGAACTTCAGATCTTGGACTCCTCTTCCTTAAAGCATTAACTACAAAAACCCTTTATTACAGTTCCATAAAAGTGTTTATAAGTATAATGTTGCTTTAAGTTACCAAAGAAACTGTAGCTTAAGGGAGCATGAAAACATCTGTGAAACAATGACTGGACCAAAAGGTAGATGACAACAGATGCATTTTGTTGTCAGTGATTGAGTTCTAGATTTGATTCTAGCCCTGCTCTATGAGCATGTGGTATAATTGTGTGGAAGATTCTTTACCCACCCAGAGTCTTTACCCACATTAGTCAGTAACATCATCATGAAGTACAAGATGGTTGCCCTACATAGTTATGACACATATTGATTAATATTTCTGTTCAGTGTAGTGATGTCACAGAAGTCAGGATTAGACCCAATCCATAATTATTTGCAATTACTATCTCATCCTCTCATTAAATTAAAGTGAAACTCTGTTCTTGCGTTTCAGTGACAACAAATCGTAATTACTGCATGTAATCCAATAATAACTCTGCTTTAAACATGAAATTGAAACAGAAATAAAACCAGCTACATTGTTCTTTATTTTCCAGCATGACATCTTTTATGATTTTGAGAGCTCATATACCACACAATCACAGCAAGCCTCACAGCCCCACTCAAATTAACAAAGTAGAAAATTGTGTAGAAAATAATTATGACTTAGTACATTTAAAGTTTATCTGTTTTATCCTGGAGCTGTGTGTCCTGAAACAACTTAAGTTAAGATATATATTTAGAAATGCATCTGTGGATAGGAGGTGAGACTGTTTTAGTGCTAAAATGTAAATAAACAGGCAAGTGCTGTCCACACATTAACAAATTTAGAGTTAGTGTTGCCAAATGAGGCCCTTTTAAAAATGTTGCCCTTTCCCTGAGAGATAAACTGATGGTTGAAATAAATGAAGGATTCGTTAAAGCTATATGAAGGACAAGCTGCCTGAATGGACAATGGTGGGTAATGGTTTAGATGAGGACTCAGACTGGCTGATTTCCGGCCTGACAGATGGCTGTGTATAAGAAATCAGCATGAGGTATTTGGCAAGTTGTGAGCAAGTTGCAATAAAGTAAGTTGTGGGTGAATATGCTTTTAGACCTGCCACATGGCTGTCCCTCCAGCTTTGGGTGTTGATAGATGTATGCATGCCAGCACCATTTGTGATTATTGGCAAGAAGCACTCAAATTTTTGAAAATTTTGCTACTCAGCCATAATCGTCTGAGGTCCACTTCTTCCATGACAGGTTCCAGATGGTTCACACATGTCAGTTGATTGGAAGAAATTGGCAAAACTGGGGTAGGAAATGACCTAAAGGCTGAAGGCAAGAGTGTCCAGCCATGAAGGAACTATGTGGAACGCAGAAAGGGAAACATTCCCAGATGGTTGTGCTCCACTCTTTAGTGGCGTCTAGCGGTGTGGTTGATAATCATAATCGACTTGTTTCACCCCCTCCTTCTTAGCGTGAAGGAGAAACTATGCTGGCTGTGAAAAGCACAAAAAAAATCTCTTTTCTATGGTTCTATGAAGAGTGTTTAGTTTGTTACTTCCGGGGGTGTGGGTCTGGCATTGGTTGCTTCATGATGTTGACTGCTGAAAATATTAACGTTATTCTCGATGATCTGAATTCAGCTTTCTTGCTCCTACGAAGTGCAAGTGCGAGCAACAGGACGCTGACTGTCATTCACTTAACTACGCAATGCGTCCTGATTAAAAAGGTTTTTATCTGAAGGTTAGGACTTTCTGTTTACACACTTTTACATGCATTGATTGAACCACAAATATGTAAAACTGACTGATATTAAAGTAATTACTCACTGTGTAACATAACACGTTATGATGGACAAGGACATCATTCCCACTGAAGGAGGGAATGCTTCCCTTGCTTTTAACATTCCTGTTTGTGTTTTGTCATTTAAACAGTTTCATTCAGTTTACACAATAAATCACTCTGAAGTCTTCTCTTTTTTGTACTGCCTAGATGTCATAATCCAGATAAGTCATCGCATGACTCTGATAATGGTGATTTGATCTAGGCTCATAAATCATCATTCAGGGCACAGAAACAATTGTAGGCTCATAACCTTTACGAGCGGCAAATGCTTAATTTATTTATTTTTCTTTTTGCCCTGGGTTTCACCTCTCTGGTTTCACACAGGCTGTTCTAGTATCTGATTGTTGAATCTTATTTGCACTTTATGCAGTCTGATTGCCTCTTCCTTTTCCACTGGAAAAAAAAAATGATATTGTGATTTACAGGTGACAATGTGTACTGGATAATATTCTCATAAAAAGACCCTAGAAGTGAACATCAATCAGTGATTACGCAATAAAGCACAGTGTTTACTTCAAACAAGGATGCCAACATATTTTCTGTTATTATCAGGTCTGATATAGCTTACACACCACTTTATTATGGATAGCTAGGAAGTTAACTAAAAATATAAAAAACTACATTTCATAACATTCAATTAATTAAAGTTATTCAGAAATAACTTTTATGTTGGACACAGTTCTCTATCTTGCCATGCATTTTTTTAAATATATAAATCGCTAAATTGCTATAAATTGCTAAGACAAAAATGTCCTCCAATGAAGAGCCAACTCAACACATCACCTTCAGTGCTCTGAAACAAATCGAGGCTCTTTTGCTGGAATTTTTCAAACTGACAGTTCCTCAAATCACTGTACATAAAACAGTGAAACAGTTGCCAGTGGTAAGTAGCAATTCTCAACTGGGAATGGTACCAGTTCTAAACTGGGATCACTGGGACCTCTGAACCTAAGTTATACAAGGTTATGTGTGATTTGATACTGAATCCCATCTTTTGTTCCTCGTGGATCTCTAGTAGACTTTGTTTGACTATTATTCTACAAACTGTTCCTGAAAAAAAAAAAATGTAAATCCATTTGCCCATTCTTATCTGGGGTCAGGTCAAGGTGGCAGCAGGTTTTAGTAGGGTGTTCCTTCTCCCAGCAACACATTCTAGCTCCTCCTGGGGGACCCTGAGGCCTTCCCAAGCCAGATGGGCTATATATTCCCTCCAGAGAGTTCTGGGTCTGCCCTGGGGTCTCCTTGCCTGTTGGACGTGCTTGGAACACTCAAAGGAAGGCACCCAGGAGGCATTCTAATCAGATGCTGGAACCACCTCAGCTGGCTACTTTCAATGTGAAGGAGCAGCGGCTCTACTCTAGGCTCTCTCCACATGCTCGACTTGGTTACTTTCCACCACTGGGAACAAACTGGATTGTTTTATATTGTTTCTGTGCACCATGGACAGCATAACAATACAAATACAGTTCTTTTCTGTATGTATGCTTCTCACTCTTTTGATTTGAATTCTACTGTCCACATTTTCACTCGTGTCCTTCTGCAGATAAATGCCTGCTGATATTTAATAATAGCTGCATTATTAAAGCCCATCTCCAAATCATATTTCATGACATTCTCCATTGGAAGCAAAATATCAGGAATGCCATTTAGAAAATCATATCCTGGTGGGTAATGGACAATCATAAACCTCTAATGTTATAGGTTCAGTTCCAGCTCATCCATCTCTCCTGTCACACTACATTGTATACTTATTTAGCCTGAAATATTCAAAGGGTAGATCAAGTGAGAATGAGAATATACCGATGCGGGGAGTGCTTTCTATGAGAGTGATTAAAATCAATACTGTACTTACAGTATTTTTTTCAACTTTTCTTTACATGTTTTCATTGTTGTTGTCATAGAAGCCGCGGCGAAACTTGTGCATGTAATTTCTTTTCTGCCAAGTCAATTCTCTCCTGTATATTTTTTCATGCTGTCAAGATCTGGACTCCACTTTGCCATGGCTGCACTCTAATTGGAATGAAGGCTGTCCCTGCAGTAATTTTAGAAGCTTGCTGCTGGGAAAGAGTCAATATTTGGATTGAACATCATCCCTGTAATAAATTTTATATTACATGGAAGGGATCAATATTTAGAAATGATTCCCTGCACGTATTCTTAGAACCACTTGACTGAGTGTGTTCCTGGTAAATCCAACATGACAGCATGACAACAACCATAGAAACAAGTAGTGTGTGCGTGTGTGTGTGTAATCCAGAAGGAGCAAGGAAGGCAATATATTACCTGCGTGCACATGTGGGTGTACACATGCTCTGTTAGTTTGTGTGTGTGTGTCACTGTAGGTACAGTACATCACAGTGTGTTTATTTGTGTTGAAATATTACCTCACACATATACTGTAATTCCATGTGGTACCAATCAACCCACCATGTGATACCTGCTAAAGGGCGTTAAAAGCATGTTGTTGTCTTTAATAACACATTGGTTATGGTTCATTGTTCAGTGTTGAAATGGTGAAATGCACAGCTAGTTTTCTTTGAGCTGTAACTACAACGTTGCATGATTACCAAACATGGTGAAGTCTCCACATCAAGGTTCACGTTTATTTTATTAATAGAGCACGTTAACAACACAGATTTCTGAAGAGCCGCTGTGCAGGACTGCCAGACGCCATCTTGACCGTCCTGCCTTGTCAGCTCCGTTTTAATCTAAAAAATGGACAAAGACATGGAGCGTGGGTGGAGCTGAGGCAGAATGAAGCCTAGTTGATCAACTAAGCCGTGTATGACAGCAATGATATAATTTGAACAGGTGAGTTCTATAAAAATTCACCCTCAGTACAGTTGTCATGAATGGGGAAATTAGCTATAGAGACCAAAGCATTAACAGAATCAGCCAATCAGATGGCCTCCTGGAGGCTACTCCAGAGCTTCAAACAAAGCACAGTGCGGTGTGAGGCATTTGGTGGTGTTGTAAAGAGCGAGAAGTTCTGAGATATATGCAGATTCAAGGCAGTGGGAGATTTATAGACAGTTGAAAGGACTTTGAATGTGATCCTGAAGTGAGCCGGGTGCCAGTGTAAGGATGAAGGGCTCATGTGTTCTCATTTCTTAGATCTTGTTAGTACCTGAGCTGCAACATTTTGAACTAGTTGCAAACAGCTGCTGCTGCTGATGCTGATGCCTAATTTTGGAGATGGTTCAGATTTGGTAGAATTTACCTATATTGCTTTGATGGGTGTCAAATGTAACACCTAATGAGATGTGATAAGTTTGGATGATGGTAAAGACAGAAACAGAAAGTGTTAGCTGATAACCTGCAAAACATCCAGAGCAGACGTGTGTATACTACGACACATGAATAATGTCTTAGGAAAGTATGTTGAAGCCTAAAGCTAATGCTGTTTTGGATTTGAAATTTGATATAATATATATATATATATATATATATATATATATATATATATATAAGGAAATATTTTGTATATGCAAAGCTGTTGAGCCTTATAGTGATGTCACTGTACAGAGCTGTGCAATAACAGTTTTGCAAACTCCTGATTTGAAGCTTGACTAACATAATGTCAGGGCTTTGGCAAATACCAAATCTCCTTTCCATTGTTGCTTATGGATGAGTTTTATGCTGCTGGTATTGCAGTGCTTCATTCACTCAGCTTGACGACCTGTAGGTGGCCCTTTTTACGCACAGAGCCTGATTAAGAGAACCTGAGTAACCCAAGAAAGCTGATAATCATGATATCCATTCTTGTTGACTTATTTTAGGTTTTGCAAAAACCAGTGATGGCAAAGAAAGTCTGTCATTATCCACACAAATTTGATTTTGATTATCTTCCTAAGTGAAAATATAAAATATATATATATATATATTTATATATAAAATATATAAATATATATATATTTTTATATATTTTATATATATAAAATATATATATATATATAAAATATATATGCTAACTGACTAAACTGGCTTCATTTGTAGATGCGTTTTATATATAAAACGCATCTACAAATGAAGCCAGTTTTATATATAAAACGCATCTACAAATGAAGCCAGTTTAGTCAGTTAGCAGCTGTATAATAAATGTTCTAAACCTTGTTCACAATGGTGAACTAACACAAACAGCTGACCTACTTCTGAGACATTATGAGCAACCTCGTTCACAACCACACTAATCGGTTGATCAATTTTTGGTAATGCAGGTATTGATTTCTGCAGAATTAAGAGGTTGCATGTTGTTGTAATGTGTTAATATTGATTCCACCTGTGCTCATAAAATAGCATCCAATTCTCCATCATTCTCACACTTGTTAGCACGTTCCAACATAATTAGTGGGATAAATGGCAGTGTTGTACATGCATCTCATGTGAGGAAACGTTACCATATGTCAAGTACATGTTTTTCTCATAAGGTCAGTGTGTGAAACGCAAGCTGATAAGTAAGAGTGAGCAATTAGTGATGGCCGTCGGAAAAAAAGACAAAGTAAAACTGAAAGAGAGAAGAAGTGAAACTGTGGAGTGAGAGGATGATGGTGGAACAGAGAGGGAGATCAGAAAGTGAGAGCAGTTCACGAGATGCCATCGCATTCAGCAATTAAGACAAACAATGGCAACCAGTCTTGATGAGGCCGACCCTGACACCACTTACAGCCCTGATCAAAACTAATTTGTCTCACATTCTGAAAACCACATTATATTAATCACACGTCCAGCCAATCAAGGCAGGTAACACAAATCCTCGATCAACGTAATTACTGTTTTGAAATGAAAAAGATTGATTATGCAATTGATTCACATTAAATTGCTATTTGAAATGACAGCATCCGTCATAGAGAGACACAGTAGGTCAGCAGGCCAAAGTGTGATTGATAGTTTTAAGTAACACTGTCATTACTTTTGCTCATGGATGAACATCTTACATAATCATGCCATTTACTATATACAACACCTTTTGGTAAATTACTATACTAATAGTAACCTTTTCATTGGCATGCTTAAAAAAATGATAATGAAATGTCGAGTTTCATTTTAGACTAATCATGACTGTAGTGGGAAACATCTTATCACAGCAATAACTGACTACAAGTTCTCTGTGAGGCTGGAAACTAACTTTAGCATGCTAACCACATCCACAGTAGTGACATGCTCACACTGATAATGCTAACATGCTAAAGCTACGCTGACACCTAAGTTAAGCTGTGATCTTTCCTATGATAACCATCGTAGTTCTGCATCATAGCATACTGTAGGTGATTCATTTATGAAAAGTGGCATTAGGTTACACATGTATTCAGAAACATGTACAAAACACTGTACCACTCAGCGATAACACCACTGCTTATCCTGAAACAGATTATTGACAAAGTAATATTTTTTTTGTTAAATTCACAATACGAACACTTTTATATTGTTAGCTAGAAAACATACATCGCAACCATACATAAACAGATTACAAATCAACATAAATACCTGCTAACTTATTTACCTCCCCCCACATACTTGGATATCACCTGGTGGTATAGCAAATGATAAATAAGTATAATTGTTCAATTTAGTGACTTGTTGGTTATCTTTCTTTTGCTGCTTACCATCACTTACTAACAGTTATACATCAACAATTCTGGTAAGTAAGTAAGTGAAATATAACCTAATATAATGCAAAAGAAACCTGGAATTGTCTCTGCATGTTACTAAACAATAATGGAACTATTGCTAAATATAGGGTGGTTAAATAGGCACAATGTGGTCTTGATGGCAGAACTGGGGACAATAGCGTGTTGTCACCCACTTTGTCATGGGGATTTTTAAAAAATCTATTTAGAAAACCTTCAGAAATGAACATGCCTGTCCCCTGAAGGTCTGACAAAATAAGGGTTAATGCAAGTTGCAATTTCTACCCTGACACAGATTGGTGTATTAAATGTAAACTATTAAAAGCAAACATACTGAAATCAACTGATTAAAATATAATGCATACATTTAATACATACATTACACACATTTCATATGTCATATTCGGGGTTCCTCACTGGTCCGCTGGTAGAATTTTGAGAACTCTGCAATAGGCAAATAAAGAACTTTAGCTAAATTACTTGTGCTTTTAGAGATTGTTTGCTTAATGAATTTATAATTACTGAAAGTCAAGGTATCAGAGAAAACCAACCATTCCATAGGAATTGGCCCCTTTTGCTTCTCTTGTTGCAAGCTGGTAAACGTCAGTATCTCATCAGTGGCTTCTGCTGTCAAAGTGAAGTTGTTTTCAGAAGTCTGTGGTTTCATTTCACTAATATTTGGTGCAGCTACATGTTTGTTACACTCTCATTATTAGGATCTTGGACTGATTGATTATTTATGAGGGGATCCCACAGCATGGAACAGCTTTGGGTGGTCTGTGGTCTATTCAGACCAGTTTATTGATTTGTTGACATTTTGAAGGTATTTAGCATTTTTGTGTTTGTACAGTGTCTGCATGGGTTTTCTGTCAGTTCTCTGTTCGTGTAAATGTTTTTTTTTTTTTTTTTTTTTCCATGTCTGTCCATGTCTGTCATTCTTCTTCTGGACCGGTGACCTTTGCACAGTATACCAATGCATGCTGGGATCAGCCCTAGTGTGTTGTGACCATTAAAAAAAGGTAAAGCAGAGTAAAGACATGATTTGAAACTTTTATCTTTACCATGCGTGGTTGCATAATAATCCAAGACTGTTGGAAATCACCAACATCTAAATTTACCGCTCCACCTAACAGGAATATGAGGTGCTCTAAGGAAGTTTCCAACCTTTAGATTATTAAATAAAATATTCTATGAAATGTTCCTACATCACACTATCTAAATGGATTCTGACAAACCATCACTGTCTATCAGATCTCTATCAGTTCAGGCAAATTGAAGCCAATAACCTAATCTACATCTTCTGAATCAAGATTAAATGGCCAAACAACTATCTACAAGGTCAAGAAGGAGTGCATTTTTGGGCTATACTTTTACATTAGATCATAGACATGACTACAATGGAGTCTCCCAATGCTATGGGCCAAAGAGGCCATATCGCTCTCTGAACATTGTTTGCAGCTTGCAGCTTATTGCAACCCATGTTTACATATATTATTAGGTGATGACCTTTGATGGCCATACCTGTGACTGGAGCAATAAATCAATATATTGTAGATTGATTGAAGTTGAAAGAACGAGTTAAAAAAAGAGAGGACCACATTGCCCAGTATTACTTATATTAAATAATTACTACTAATAATTACTAAACAATTAGATTCAATTATTGTACCTTTTATCTGGAACTACAAAAAACATCTATGTAAACCAAAAAATGCTGGAGGCTTTGCCTTACCAATTTTTTTCCTGTTCTTATTCCTGCCCTGCCTGGCTATGCATAGAATGATTGCTTTGTAAGAAGACCTCCTTGCTAGCATTGCTCAACAAACCCCACCAAAGTTATGAAGTCACATCATAGTAACAGCTTTGTAATCAATGGCACTATGCGCACATGGGAGCAGATAAAACTTTATATCAAGGCCCCAAATGTATATATTGATAGTCCAATTTGTGAAATTCACACTTTCATACCTGGCCTAAATGATATTGCTTTCTCTGCTTGGAAACAGAAAGGCATTAATAACATAAATGATTTCTATATTGGGGGAAATGTTGCCTCATATACACAGCTACAAGCCAAACACAGAATATCTGCCTCAACTTTTTTCAGGTTTTTGCAGATTAGAGATTTTGTTAAAAAAAAAAAAATGTACCAAACTTTGAAGTTCTAAATAAACATGATACTCTTGAGGCAGTTAACAGATTTGACCCGGGCTCCCAAGGGGCAATTTCCATTTTCTATTGAATGCTTCATGATGGAGATATGATGAAGGAGGTGTATAAATGGGCATGGGCAGATGAGTTGAATATGGAATTAAGTGATGAAATTTGGGAAGAATGTAACGTGCAAAAGTGTTCAGTTAACACCAGACACAACCAAATAGAATTTAAAACACTCCACAGACTCTATTATACACAGGAAAAGCTACACAAATTTTATCCTGATATCACACCAGTATGTAACCGATGTAAATCCATGATAGGTACTCTAGCACATTCTTTCTGGACATGTAGTAAACTTCATCCATATTGGAAGTGTACTGAGGCTTTTGGTAAGAATCTGGTACCCAGCCCTCTGGTGGCGATCCTGGGGGCCACAAGTGTCCTTTCTTCCGTCAACAAATCTGAAAGAAGATATTCAGTTTGGGATGATGCAAAAAAGCTGATTTTACGTGTGTGGAAAATGGACTCTGTGCCTACATATAATTTGTGGTTGGAAGAATTGTCAAACACTTTACATCTGGAGAAACTGAGATTCTCAAATGAAGATAGAGGAGATAGGTTTGATAAAACATGGGACCCGGTACTGAATTACCTTAAAAATGTGAGCTCATAGACATTGGCTATTGCATAGAACATGTATGTGATTTTGTTGAATTCATTTTTTTTTCTACTTCTAGATGTTTTTGTTTATAGTGCCCATCTTAACTATGACCATGGAATATTGTTGTAATCCACGATGTGCTGTTGTTCTGTATGTTATGTGATCTTTGTTAGGTATTCTCTCTTCTGTATTTTTTTCTCTCCTTTCTCCTTTGTTATTTTTCTCTTGAAAATCAAGACACGTTTCTAAAAAAAAAAAAAGGACCATCAAGGAAAGTCAAGGATGGTTTAGTTAGAGTTATTTAAGTTATGTAACTTATTTGAAGCCATAGATAGATAGATAACTTTATTCATCCCTGAAGGGATAACTAACTGTGACCAATTCACAGTGCACCAATATGCCAAAGTCCAGTTTATTTGTCACTGGAATTCTCCACCAATCATATGTTTGGAATGGTCATGTTTTAGGAGTCATTGGCACAAGTCTTATTGTTTTGAAGATAGGATCTCAAATGTAGCAGATTGACACTAAGCTCAAAAGTCCATACAGAAATACACACACTCTGGCTCACACATACACTACAGTTTCCTCTAGGAGACGGTTTGCACTATTCTGTGGATGAGAGCCTGCTATCAGCTCTTTGGCTCTGTCCTCTGGTTTATTCCCACTATTTTATCTTTCTGTCTCTGCTTTTCCGTCGTTCTATCTGTCATGGAAACTGATCCTATCACATTCTCTCATACACCAGAGAAGGGCTCATGTCAGTGTTGATGTCTTTCTGAGTGAATAACAAAGAACAAAACATCAACCATCAATAGAGCCCTTTCTTCAGCGCAGATTAAATGTCTGAGTTAACGCAGCACAGCTCGGCTATTTTAACACCAAAAGGCTGAAATGACTCGACTACAAAAGGTACCGCTGCGTGTCAGGGAGAACTTTACAAGAGGTATTTCTGTAACCCTGGAATCAAAACATCCACTCAGCTTTATTTATATAATTCAGCAAGACTCATTTTGATGTCTGAGACAAGCTGAAGGAGGGGATCATCTCTGCCTTTTTGCTCTGTTATAATACTGTGATACAGGTCACAGATTTGTCTCCACCCAGCTGACAAGAAAATATTAGATGATGTCACAAAAAAGGGAAATGTGAATAGTTAGCATGTTCATTATCTGTGTTAAAATGAATACATCTTTTTTTAGCATGACTACAGACCAAAAATATGCATGTGGCACAGTGTCAAGAATGTAACAACACCCTCTGTATATGGGCTGCACAGTTCAAGCAATAGAGCCCAGTACACAATCATTTTAAAGGGTTTACCACAGACAGTATAAATAGTGGTCAGAGCTTCTGGGACATTCCAAGTCTTCTTCCACACAGCATGATGATATTCTGTGAATGATGGTTCCATTTAGAGTAAAATGACGATGATAAAGCAGAGGATGCTTTAGAGTGTAGCTACCTTGTAATTGACAAGTCGCTCTCAGTGAGTCTTACCAGCTCATGAAATCAAATTGTCAAACAAGGCAGTGCTGATCCAATATGGATCCAAAGTGGTCCATTTGGTCTAGTGATCATTTCGGGCTCCAAAGAAAACAAGATGGCCACATCCATAATGCAAAACTACCCATAAGGCTTCAGAGTCATTGTCCACAGAATCCGGGGGAGGTTACTAAGACACCTTGTAGCTTTGAGCTAAATTCTGATGTCATTTTGCCAACGCTCACAGTGACAATGTTAATATGCAGAACTTTCACAGGTAAATCTACCATTGGCTCCATCTTCCACTGGATGTGGCTGCTTTGTGTTCTGGTTGTGCCATGTCTCTCTCATGACTCCATAACACCTCCATGGTAGTTTGTCCACTGGAAGCATTGAAATAAACCATCTGTTCTTTAGCAGCCACATTTCCAATATAATATCTAGCTGCTTTTCAACATTTTGTGTTTCACAATCACACTGAATAATCGCTGTGGTAAGAGATGCTTTGTGAAATCTGCGATACTTTTGTGTGTCTGTGACATGTCCCAAGCTTTATGTGAGAATGGCGTATAGATGAGCGCAGGCTGTTTGTGTTTCAATCTTTTGCATCACAGTGTCTGTTTGTATGTGTGTGAAGTGAATGGCATTGTGGGCTGTGTCCACAACACAATGTTGAGGTAGCAGAAGGATAAACAGATTAATATGGATAACATGAATACGGGACAATATTTACCGTGTGCTGGAACATCTCAAACACTGTTGGGTTATTTGATATTTTGATATTTAGTGAGTAAGCAGCTAAAGGATTATGACTCTTGCCTCAAACAAACAAACACGCTGAAATAACTGTGTGCACATGAGCTCTTATTACAGTATTGTTCTCTGACTTGGATAAATTGCCTTACATCATCAAAGAAATGCTATATTTTGGTTTGATTTTTAGATGCTCTTAGTTTTTAATTTTAGGTTTTGTTACATAACCAAATATAATGTTATAACAGCACTACTTAAACTTTAACTCCATGCCTCTCCCACTCTTCATCCCTTTCTCACACTGAGGCCATGTGATTCTGCATTATATCACCAAGTCATGACTGTGTTTCCTGGCAGCATGCTTCCAATTTAAATCATAGGGTCTGCGTCCTTGACCCAGTGTGTAGTAGCACGCCGCCCCACAACCACCTGCTCTCAAATGGCACAAGGCCACAAAACTTCATTATACAATTCATTAGAATGAACTCCTGGCTGGGGAGACGGAGAGAGAGAGGGAGAAGAATCAAAGTGTTAATGGTCAGGGAATGCATGTACTCATGCTAAGAAACCAGAGTGTTACATTGATCTTATGAATGAGGTGTGGAACATCATTCGTTATATCATAACTCTGTCTTTGGTGATAAAATACATGCAGCAGTTCTTTTCATTTTCACCTTTTTTGTTGTTATTTTATGACTTCTATTGTATATTAAGACAGAAGACATCAAAACTATGAAATAACACATGGAAGTATGTGGAAAACCTGTGTGTAAACAGCAAAATGTTCTACATTTCAGATTCTTCAAAGTAGCCACATTTTCTTTGATGACAGCTTGCACACTTCTGGCATCCTCTCAGTCAGATTCATGAGTTTGTCACTAGAAACCAGGTCTGCCTTCTCGAAAGTTAACTAGTGGAATTTCTTGCCATTTGAATGTGTTTGAGACCATCAGTTGTGTCATTCAAAGGTTGTGTTTGCATACAGTAAACAATGTGTCAGATGACTCATGTGACTTGGACCGTGAAGTAAAAAGTAGCCTGCGTGGCACATCAGCATCCCAGTGTGTTTCATTCATTACATTTTGATCACATGTAGTGATTATCTGCCTTCTCATTAGGATCCTCCACCTGTGAGTTGTGGCCAGTAAACCAAATAAGTTGCCCGTTGTCTTTAATCTATGCTTTTTAGATTCTTTGCTGATCTCAACGTAACATGGATGCTGACTTACTGTGCAGCCAAAAGCAGCTGGTTAAAGATAAATTCACATTGCTTGTGTTTTTCCAAAGATGAATTTTAACCAGGGACAGAATGGCTTATGGACACCTGAGTAGTGAGCTGAATAAGCCTTCATTGGAGTAAAAGGGCAATAGTGTACATGCAGTAAAAGTTTGGAATTGAACAGTGGCTTCATTAATATTTAACTCTATGCCTTGGAACATGAGCATTGTTAAGAATTTGTCATGAGCACTGGGAGCTGGTGAGAGGAGCACAGCCATGAGAACTCACTATCACTCAAGTACTTAATAGATGGAGGTGGAGAGAGGAGAGAGACGGTGGAAGAGTCGAACAATAGGGAGACAGAAGAGGGTAATGCTTTCCACAAACCTAATGAGAGCTGCAGTCGAGAGCCAGTAAAGATTGAGATCGTGTGCGTGTGCATGAATGTGTGTGTATTTCCATACTAGTTAAAATCAATTGAGGTTACACCTTGAGAGACGGAGTTAGCTCTTCACTTCTACATCAGGCTAATTCAGGATTAATACTTAGATGGAGGAAAAACAATACATTTATGTTTCTTGTGTTTGTGTTTGTCTATGTTTTCCTCCAGCTTAGCTGCTGGTCCAGTGGTTGATGTATTGGCTTTTTTGGGTGTGTTTACCCCTCAACTGGTTGGTTTCTAAACCTTGCACACACACTTGCACAACTGAAATAGCTGATAAATTTTCCTACTACCTACTTACCAATGTTTTCCCAAATGATGTTGCCTTGCATGTTTACACCATGCTGTATGCCGTGGAATATTTGAACACTTCTTATTGTCTGCTTAGCTACAGCCTCTCCACCTCACCCTACCGCAAGCCCTTTGTAAAACCAAGTAATGGTGCTGCAGTAAGTAAGCAGAAGTAAATGTAATGATTCTCTATTTTTAATTGTTTTTGGACTTTAAGTAAATGTGATTGAAACTGTGATTATAATGTGCAAGGTAAAAAAAAAAAAAAAAACTTCAAATGCAAACTGCAAATTGGTTAATCTAAATGAACTCAAACCAACACAGAGCTCAGTGCACAGCTGGTGATGCAAGAGGATGCCGAACCCAGCACCGACCACCCTGGGTAGTACTGTTGCCTCACAACAAGAAGGTTTGAATCCCTACTGGGACAAGGCCTTTCTGTGTGGAAGGTTGTTGTTGTTTGCATGGGTTTCCTCCAGGTTCAGAACATACGTGTTAGATTAATTCTCCTGTTATTGGCCTTGACCAAGACATAAATAAAAGACTTATTAACTCATTTAGAAATGGAGTTGGTCCCCAGAGAGTTCACAGTCACTGCCACTGCTCCAGTTACTTAGGATAGGAAGGATAGGTCCTATCCCTGGACGCATCCTACGGGCAACACAATGGCATTCAAGATCCCAGGACAGCAGGTCAGAGTAGGTTTAGCCAACAAGGATGAGATTTGCCCAGAAAATCTGCATGTGTAGATCAAGCAATACCTTTCCACTGCCAACATCATCAAACCAGCGGTCAAAGGACATGGTGTGTTTTTTTGATTCCAGCTTTCCAGTCTCCAAGCTTGTCCAGACCTGTTATTATGATCTAAAAAATATATCCAGGTTTGGACCATTTTTCCAATATTAATAATATAATTCCTAATCCAAAATCTATCCAAATAGATCTTTTTTTTTTTTTTTTTTTTTTTTTTTTTTCTAAAAATCGTGATCTTTCTAAACCCAGACCAACCAAACATAACAAACCCTGAACCATATGATGTGCTATATTGGCATTGAAGTCCTACTGGGGCAACACATCAGAAAACACACAGGAAACCACAAATGATTTTTTTTTTACAGGTGAAGTTGGATGACTTGTTGGCTCTGTGAAATCATCATCATTTCATCTTCATGAAATCCTCTCTCCTCGCTTCTCTCAAAGCCTTACCACCCTCTGTCAGACTGAATCACATCAAGACCGACCAACATTCACCTGGGAGGTGGTGATTGCCGTCTGCGATCAATCCGACCATTTCTGCTTACACTGTCATTTCATTTCTGCACGATGGCTGTAATTCAGGGCGCCTCTGTAATCAGCCTGAAGATTAGTATATAGCTGCTCACTTTTCAGCCACTTTGGCTAAAAAAAATCGATTCACTTCTCTTGATTGCCCGACGTATCAGCACGAGCACAGCACAGCAACAAGCTCCTGTTCAAATCAGTCACATTGTGACATGCATCATTTGGCACAAGTACTGATTAGTCTCAGCGTGTGGCACAAAGCTGTGAGCGCTGCACCGGGCTCACACATGGATCACACTGCTTGTCCACCACCATCACGCTGTCTTCTGCTCTTCATTTTCCAAGTGTAAATATTAACCGCATTGTTTCCCGGGCGACACACTCTCTCCTCTTTAAAATGTTGAAAGACCTCACAAGTGCCAGCCACCTAGGTGTGTTTGTGTGTGAGGGATGGAGACAGCTGAGCTCATCCCGCAGCGATGGGATTTCTATTCAATAAGTGTTATTGCTGCCTCTCCTCCACTCTGCCGTTTATTATGCTGTGGAAAATGAAGCTTTCCCTTCGGGAGGGTTGGGAAATGGTGTATAAATTGCACTTTCCTTTGGGATGGGTTAGAGCCGTGTGTGTACAAGACAGCTGTCAGCTTTCTCTTACAAATCTCTCTGCATCTACCCCACTCTCCCCTTTTTCTCCCTTTCTTTATTCTGTTCTTTTTTCTCTCCTTTCAGTCTCACCCACTGTCTTTCTGAACATCTCACTGTGTCTCATGGGCTGCGACGTGCTTGTCAGTTCTTACAGCAGCATCTGGCTGCACTACAGTAACTCACACACACACACACACACACATACACACACAGTTAGGCCATCAGAGCGAGACAAAACACCAGACAGTTGTGTGTTTGAGGTGTGTGTATACAGCTCCCAGTCTTTGGAGGTAGTTTAAAATGACCTGGGACTCATGATGACTGATACCACGCATCATCGGCTGGTTGTGTGCCAATGCTCCCGCTCAGTATCGTTCCTTTGTGGTTGAGGTAGTCCTTCCTTGCTGACGTGCCACACTCGCGTGTGTCTGGCTCGAGTCTGTGCAAAAAAAAAAAGAAAAAAGTGTGTTTTCTTTGACAGAAGCCAGATAGAGTAGCAGAGCGTTGTTGCTGAACAATCTTGCTTTGTTGCGTCTGGTATAAAAGACTTGAGAAGAATGGTGACACATCTCTGAAATGGCAGCATCAGCAGCATCAGCTCCGGCAGCTTCAGGCTGCAATTCTGATACTTTCTAAAAAAAAAAAAAAAAAAAAAACAGGAATAAAGAATGTGTGTCTGTGTGTGTGTGTCAAAGGTACTTGGTAGACGTTTACATAGCACATCATTTTTCAAAGGTTAGCACATCATGAGTTATATAAGTTACTCTCCTTAACAAACGGCACTGAAACCACTTTTGCAAGCTGATGATGTGCTACTCGGCTGCTGCAATTGTATTCCACTCCATTACAAGGGTTATAGCCTGCAGACAAGACTTTGTTTAAATAAATTATTGTTTGAATCGCAAGCAGTTCCTTTTGAAGCATTGATTTCTCTCGCCGAGACAAAGAATTAATTGGATTCCTTCAGAAAGATTGCTTTGTGCACTCCGAGGTGAGCTACGCCATGATTCCACCTGAAATATGGGAGCAATGCACCAAATGTCAGGAAAACACTTGTTTACCTCATGTTGATGTGTTCCTCACAAGCATTGAATGAGCAGATTCTATTCACTACAGAGCATTTTTTTCTCAAAATGTTGTGGATTATTGAGTGTTGCTTCACAAATGCACGCTCATTCATTAGATTAAAAATGCACTTGGTGAAATGTCAAATGTTTAATGCAGCGTAGATTATTTGAATTCATCAAAAAGCTGCAAATAAGATGGTTTGTCTTGATACAATAAATCCGACCTAGTCTTGGCACAACTCTGAATTATGGTTCAGGATAACAGGCTTTCACGGGAGGCAAACAAAACCAAAAGGTCAGGTCAGGCAGACCTGAAAAAAAATCAAAAAAATTAGCTGGCCACAATAGGTGATCTTACAAAAGACTGCAGCTATGGGCCGTCAAGCCAGTATTTTAAAAATAACATCCCATAGTTAAATGATTAAAAATGGCTGTGATCCACAGTTCTGCTCATGGGATGGGTTAAGTTAAACTTTGCTGTTGTTCAAAGGCACAAATGGGTACAGAAAACACCATCCTGACAGCCCTGACCTTTGAGCAACTGAGGAGACTGAAACAGAAAGCAGATATCGTAGCTTATTAGCTGTGTTGCACCATCCACTTTTATGTGCCACGGCTCTGTCCGTGTACAAACTGCTCCATAAAAAGAAGGCACGGTTTTCAGATCTGTCCAATGGTAAAAACGTTTCACTTCAATAAATGTGTTACGTTCTTGTCCTCTCAGTGATTGTTGAGACGCTTGAAAAAAACCAACTGTTGTCACTGACTATCTTCTTACCCGCTGCAGCTGTTAGCATTTAGATGACATATTTCCATCCCATATTGTGGGATTGGAGATTTTTGTGCAAACTTTTCAGCATGAGCAGGCTTTTACTGGGTGGGTATACTATGGAGGGAACAGAATAATGTGCAGGTGCACAGGCAGGTAAAGGATCAAGTAAACATTGTGAATATCTGTATATATAAAGACAACAGAGAATAGACAGAACGATAAATCAGGTAAAGATGATTGTGGGATCATGACAAAAACATGAACCTATAGATGCTTGTATACAAAAGAACACACTTTATGAATACAGGGACAAAACAACCTTGTTTTTTTAGCTTGGTTTTGGAGGTGTTGACCAGAGATAAAACATGAAAATCAACAAAATAGGAGTAGTTGGTATATAGCTGTAATAGTTGGCATGATAGGCTGTATAAGAGCCTCAGTCCACTGATTCTATGAAATTCTGCTACAGTGATATGAAAGATATACTGGGGCACTACAGCAGAAAAATATATTTTTCTTTTTCTAACAGTGAGACTCATCTGTTGTTGTGTTTATTTATCCATCCATCCATCGGTTGAGCTAAGCATTCAAATGTCAATCAATGAGTCCCCCTAGTCAATCTTCCAGACAGCCAATCAGGTAACCAGCTGCTGCTTCAGTCAGACAGAAACAAGGTCAATCTAAAAACTCAGTCACGCCAGTCAGTCAGTCGGGCAGGAGGCAGGCTGGTCACCCCATCATACCGTTTACCTTGTACAGTTTCGGTATATTACCCTTACAACAGCTCGGATACATTACCACTTATAATAATCTCATACTAATTCATACGAGGCTGAATAGAAAATGGGAAATGGAACAGAAATTAAAATGAATGAAATGTATTCATTTGTCCCAAGAGGAAGGTCTATTTTCATGCTGTGTGGTGCTCTGCTCTGCAATTTGTTCAGTGCAAGCATTCAGTCAGCCAGTAACCCAGTCATCTGGCCAATTTATTTAACCAGTCATCCATTCAAGCACACAGCCAATCACTGTCATTCACTCATATCAGGTCTCAAAGATGGATTTGAAATTCACAGAGAAAGAGCAAGCGCATGCATTTGTCAGGTTCTGCTAAGTGGTCACATTTCAACACGAATCTAAAGTTTTTACAAGCATTCTCGTCTAGATTCCTTTCTAACGTTTCACTGCATGAAAACTCTGATCACATTAGTGTACTTGTGAGTTTGTTTGCAGAGCAACTGTTGTGTTGCTTCATTGCTGTTTAAAAATTGATCCCACATTCTTGGTGCTAAACATTCAGATTAATGTGCCAAAATAATGCTGCTGAAATGTGTCCCCACTAAATGCATTTCCTCCTGTTTAAGTAAAGTTTGCTGAAACCTACAATGCCCAGGGGCCCTTATTTGTGCTAATGTTCGATTCATAAAGGATACAGAGCATAAAAACCCTTGCTTTTCATAATTTACGCACAATTAAAATTGATGGCACCTGTCCTTCTTTCCTCTCCTATTACTCTGCCACAAATGTGGGTTTATTCAGGAATAGCCATAGAGCAAGAGACACACATGTGATAGATGGTGAATGAACTGTCTAATGAGTCTATGTGTTTAAATACATCTAATCCACCAATCAGCACTAATTTTAGTGAGAAATCGTAATTTTGGAATGGTTGCCTCTAATTCATACGGTCTTCTCCCACCAAGGGTAGCTACAGTGGAGCGAATTGAGCCCACAAAGTGTGAAGTTTCTTCATAATACAAGAATATGTGATATTTATATTTTATTACATTGATGTGGGTTGGGAGTGAGTTGCTGCCCCAAGCAAAGGAGTTCAAGTATCGCTAGGTCTTGTTCATGAGTCATGGGAAAATGGAGCGTGAGATAGACCGGCGGGTTGATGTGGTGTCTGCAGTACCTTGGACGCTGTACCAGACTATTATGGGGAAGAGGGAGCTGAGCCGGAAGGTGAAGCTCTAAAGTTTCCAGTCCATCTATATTCCAATCCTCACGTATGGTCATGAGGTTTGGATAGTGTCTGAAAGTATGAGATTGTGAGCTCTGACATCCGGAGAGAGCTTGGAGTAGGACTGCTGCTTCTTCTCGCCAAAAGGAACTGGCTGATGTGGTCATCTGATTAGGATGCCCTTGGAAGCCTTCCTTTGGAGGCATGTCCAACTTGGAGGAGGACCCCAGGGCAGACCCAGAACCTGCTGGAGGGACTACATAGCCAATCTACCCTGCTTTACAAGGAAATTTGTCACCGCAGTCTGTACATAGCCTTCAGGCATACTTGTGTACATAGATACAAAAATACATAGAGACACCATGACATCATGGGGTCATGTGCTATACTGAGTGCTCTATGTGCAATGGCTGTATTGTTGAGGTCTGAGAGGTGGGGGGTGGGAAGGCCAAGGATTTTGGAGGCGTGGTGTGTGATGTGTGTCAGTATGTTCCTATTTGAGGCAGTTAACATGTTGTAGAACCAGGCTCAACAGTAGAGGATGACAGGTTGGACTATACTTTTATACAGTAATAACAGAAGTTGGGGGGCAACAGAAAGTGCTTTGAGTTTACGGATGGCAGAGAGTCTTTGTTGGCAGCGTTTGTGGATGTCAGTGGTGTGATGATCGAAGTTCAGTTTATTGTCTAGGGTGAGTCCGAGGTATTTGATGGACTCCACAATCTCCACGGAGTCATCATCGAAGTTTTCTTGTGATTTTTTTTTTTTGGCAATAACAAATACATAAATATTTCCTACCCTAGCATTCTCTTTAGTTCAACTTCTGTTTGTTAATATTTGATAGGACTTTGTAATTCAATATTGTGGTCTTCATCAGCAGATGGAGTTTACCGGGGCAGCTCACATCTCTGAGGTCTGAAATTCACATTCATGTATTGTATATGTAGAGATACCTTTTGCTGTGTGTGTGTTTGTGGTTAGAGAGAGAGCAGGAGAAAGTGAGGGAAAGAGGGAGATGGCCTGTTCCACCTCATTTGAGTCTCCACCTGCTCTCTGTGATCAGCGTCGCTGTGTTTTAATGACTGACTGCAGAGTTCACTCCTCACTGACATATTTTCTGTTTCTGTTGTTGACAACTGAACGGATATGAAATTTGATTGCATCTCATGAATACTGCATTGACCAGCGGCCATTACCGAGCTGCTGAGCTGCAGATAAAATCGTTACGTTATGATCACGACATCGTCACACGAAATATACAAAGATACAGGTTAATGACAGCAGCTGTGCTGTGAGATTGACTTCACCCACATTTAAAGTGAGAGTTGGGAACACAAGCTTGTCATATTCAAGTGCAGCCATGAAGCATCTGTTACCATCTAAATGAGCTGCAAGCATCTCTGTCAGCGCTGAAACTCTACGTATCAAATTACATTAGTAAAAGATGTAATTATTGGAAGCACAGTCTACAAAATGCTCACTGTGTTCTACTGATGTATATTTTGGTTTTGTGATATATAATCCTTCATACTGTCGCACAGTTTCACTTATGGATTCAAAGAGTGTTCAGACTCTGTGTTGCAGTTGAAACTGCAAATGCTGCATCACTATGAGGGCGTCCTGGAAAGCTTTAGAAAACAATAAGCATAGCCACGAGCTGTGAAAAGAATATTATTGACTGGAACTCGGGGGTTGCAGCATGCAGCACTTAAGCAATAATTGCTATTAGAACCCCTAACATAACAGTCCCAGCACCAGCTTGTCAGGAAAACACACTTCATTAACATGCAGAGAGTTTCAGGTTGGCAAGAGAAGTTAAATTCAAAAACAATTTTACTGCCCGGAAAAATACATAGTTTGAGAGGAACTTTGCATAATCAGAGATTTTCACTGTGACACGTGACAGTAATGCCAACTGGTTATAATATGACTGCAGGATAAAGTTTGCCTGTACACTAACTTGAGTGTGGATAACATGTTTTACAGCTTTTCTACACTTCAGACGTGATGGATCAAATTCAGTTTCTGTCATTTTGCGGGTGTAGTGACGCTCAAAAGTACATTCACCGTACTATATGTTTACAGCCACTTCTTTCACAAAAGCTGCTCTGCCCGATTCACTACTTATTTGTCCTCACGTTGGACAGTTGGACCAACTGAAGGCTACATTCAGTCACTGTCGCCTCTCGAGGTAAGAAAATGTGCGCCAAAGCTAGTCTGTTATCATGCTAATTTCAGTAGCTATCCTTGCACCACAACACATAGAGGTCTTTGACTTAATGTCATACAGTAGCTGTTCTGTTGATAATATTAGTAAATCTTTCATTAACTATAATTCTGCTCATATCGTACACATTGCTCCTGTTTGTTTTAACTATGTCAAGAATAGCATGAATGAGCAAAACCTGATTTGAAGTCCTAGGCATCAAAATAGGTGTTTCCAACACAGCATTTTATAATGGGGCACCACATGACAAGCTGCTATTCATTTTCTTCCAAAATCATTATATATGATTATTAGAATACAGATCATATAACTGATTACTGATATGCCACCACTGTGCTTAGGATTTGGTTGGGCTTAAACACATAATGCTCTTGGTTATGATAAGGCAAGGTAAAAGGAAGGAATTAAGTGTGTTGATAGTGACTTGGCAGGTATAGACTTAACTATTGTACGTATGAACAGGAGGGAAGTGTCATTGTCTGTGCGTGCTAACACTTTGTGTGCTCTAACACACAAAGTGCATATGACACATACCATGTGTATATACTATATGATTTAACTGAAAAAGGAATTCAAATATGATCTCTCCCATGTCCACCTGCACATTTCCCCTCATTCCCTCCAGATATCCAGATCATAGCATGCCTTACCTGCCATCGCCTTTTAGCATGTTTCCCCAGCCTGCTCGTATACCTGTGTCTCTCCTTGATTTGTAACTCACTTTTGCCTGCCTTGGCTTGAATTTCCATCGTACTGCTCTGCTTGTGTGTCGTGCTATTAAGTCCGAGCCTTGTTTACTGAGCTGTTGCACTCAGGGGAAAGGTGTATTCCAATTTCAGTACACCTCAACGTTCGTTTTGACATTCAGCTATGGCCTGGAAGAGCTGAATGATCAAGTAAACAGTTATTTTATGCAATACAATTCTGTAGTGTTGGTATTATATATTTGTTATTTATAAGACAAAAGAATGGCTGCATCACAACACTAATGTCTTTTCCTGCATAATGTTAATGGTATGAGGACACCTTTGAGGATTTTAACTGCTCAAGCTGATGGAGCAACTTCAAATTAAAAAGAGTTAAAATGTTCTGTAAATTACTCTCAGACCAAACCTAAAGGGTCCTTAAAGCCTCCATAAATGTGTCTTGAAAAGTACAAATTCATATATGATATGAAGTTCAGTGTCTCATTAAGCAGCCACAAAAGTCTGAGAGAAAATAAATGTTCAGAAATATCAGAAAAACACATTTTGCTGATCAGACTTGGTCTGTGTGAGCAGATCATGTTCTGATTGACAGCTCTCCTCATGAGCACCAGTATAATAATCTGAATATTTTAAAGTTTATTTTTAGATTTTTTGGTTTGGTTTACAGAGCATGATAAACGTCTGAGAATAACCAAAAACAGTATTTATAATCTGGACTATTATGTACGCAAGACACTAAATAACACAGTCAAAAGGCTGTTGTGGATTTGGGTTTCTTTCAACCTGAGCCAGTTAAGAGAGACTCAGAATGTTTTGTGAGCACGGTCCTGGGTCAATATTCTGTCTCTGTGTTTCAGTGTTATTCAAGAAGCATCAAAAGCTTCTGATCTGTATGCATACTCGCTTTGGCATGTCTATGTGCCAGCGGGATGAAACATCATTTACTAATTAGGAATAAAAGTTGGAAAAAGAAAAAAAATCCATAATTCAGAAAGAAATGAATTTCTTCAGAAGAGAGAAAGAAAGAAAAGAAAAGAAAGCATGCATATTTCTGTCTTAGTGTGTTTGAATGAAATGTTTTTCGGGTCACGTTTGAAGGTGGAACAAAGACGAAAAAAGAGAATTAAAGAGAATCCAGAGAGGGCTGAATTTTTTCGCCTGTCCACCAGACTGAGGCATACTTTACTGCATCTGTCACATCTGCCAGCTACATGCTGGTTTGTTCTCATCATGCTTTGATTTCCAGTTTCTGAAACACACTGCAACCGTAATAGCCTCTTAAAGGGGTTAACTACTTGTTTTTCTTTGGCACACTCGCTCCTGGCATCCTGCTCCTGCCAGGCCCATCGACTTTCACTGTTACATTAAGGTATTGTAGTTTCTCTTTCAGCCATCAGCACCATGCTTTCGGTCATTACAGTTTTAATCCCCGCAGGAGCTTTACAACATTTAGAGAGAAACATTTATTGTTTGGTGAGCCACTATCCAGATGGCTGTGGTCCTGATAAAAGGTCCCACATGTCATTGGAGAGGAGAGGAAACAAATCTGGCAGATTACACACACACACACACACACACACACACACACACACACACACACACACAGATAATCTGATGACCTGATCATCTGAAATACTAATGACACAAAACAGAGAGGGCTTTTATTGGACTCTGAGTGAAAACGTGGCACACCATATTGAACAAGATGAGTTCTTCTTGTCTGTGTGTGGTGCATTTTCTTTATTTATTAGGAAGAATAATTGACTAAGGGGAGACTGCATGTGTGTATGTGTGGTAGATGACTTTCCAATGATGACAGAGGGGAAATGACAGTGGTTAGGTCAGCCAACAGGTGATTTGTGTCATTTAAAGGGAATGAGTTTGTGTGTGTGTACCGTCAGGTCGGGCTCAGCATGTTGAGGGGATGTCCCTTGTAATCTTGTGCTTACATGAGTTCTTCTTTTCTTTATTCTTTCTGTAGTCCTGTAATGTTAAACCAGCCCGTCACTTCCAACCATCAAATACCTGTAGGTGCTGTAAGTGGACCAAGTAGCAAACTTCTTGGCTGTGAAGTGAAGCCAACAGGAAAGAAGATGAAAAAACTGCAGTTCCTCAAACAGCCACTTGAGCCTGGCTACAGATCGAGTCAATCTCCATAAGTTCCCATGTTAAAATGTCCAACTTCACAGCAGAAATAAACATGTTTGCAGCCTGGTACAAATAATGTAGGCATAATAATAATTTAATGTAGGGAAATAATTTCTGTACTGAGTGTGAATTTTTTATAGAAAAAAAATATATTAAGGCTTAAAGTTATGCACAATTAACAGTGTGGCAGCTTTGATTCATCCATTCAGCCCCTGTTGGCTCCATTGACGATCCATGTCTTTACCCATTTTTAGATTAGCCAGGAGGCAGCAGAGGCAGAGGCTGCATAGATGGTGGCGTCGAGAGCCACCACACTCTGAGCTTTACAACAGTTCTGGAGAAACCTGTGAGTGACATCATGAATACGATGACCATGTTTTATACTGTCTATAGGGTGGATATCTCTATGCATGCAAACTTACAGTCTTTTTCTGAACTAAGAATGTTGTTTTTGTGGATAAAGCTAGCCAAACTGGAATTGTTCCACAATTTTAACCATGCAAGCTTTATTTGAAAGTCAGACTTCCTCTCCAAGTGCTTACTCATGGAGGGAACTGTTGAGTCTCTGCAAATAATATTACAAAGAGTACAGTCTAGACCTGCTCCATATGGAAAACGTCATGGGATAACTTTTGTTATGATGTGGTGTGATATAAAAAATGAATTGCATATTTATTCTTAATAACTTGACTGCAGGGCTCTGCATGTCCTGAAATTATTAAAACATCATGTTTTGAAACAGCTGCAGCTTTACCTAAAGTTCCAGAGTTTACATTCACTTGTACGGGAAGCGAACCTTTATATTATGGCTGTGCTGGGATCGTAATTAATTCTGCAGCTGTTTCTCTTTTCAAACAGAATGACTTTTTATTTTTATCTTATGATAAAGTATAGAGTATACACAGTACAGTGAGATGCTGTATATATATGTTTTGGCCCATCAGAATTTTTTTAAATATATTTTTAGAAGACCAACAAATGTATAAAAGAAACCAAACTCGTTTGTTTTTTTTATGATAAAGCGGCAGCAACAGTAGGTTTGCACACATCCAGCCATTTGTAGTTGTTGTGGAGCTACAGTTGCAAAGAGAGTATTGTAAGTGACCTGGTTTCTAATCTAAAAAACACAGTGTCTGCTCAAACAGCTCAGTATCTCATCCACCAGGTTTCTACTTCAGCAAGCGCTGCACCTGGAAAGCAATTTTAAGAAGCTGAAATGAGTATGAACGAGGAGAGGAGCATACAAATATGATCACAGATGAAGAGCCCTGGACACCCCAACACCTCTATGTTGTTGGGCCCTGTCAGAAAAAAAAAAAAACACAAAAAAAGACAAATTGGAAAAATAAGAACTAAAAAGTAGGTCTCTGGTTTGAACATTGCAAGTTCATCAAGGTTAGAGGTGTGTGTAAACAACAGCAAGTGTCACGACCGAACTATGGACCAGAACCCAAATGCACAACTCTCAGACGAAAGTTTCAAAATAAAGTTTTTATTAACAAAACAAAAATCACTCGACTGAAAAAAAAAAAACAAAAAACAAAAAACTCTTCACTAATTTCAGAAACTAAAACTCACTCTAATAAACCTAGACTAAGAAAAAACAAATCACTCTTATGCAAACAAAGTAAGAAAACAACAAGGCCTGACAATGGAATGGATTAAGTGCTGACACATGGGACAAGACAAACTGGCACAGAGGGAGACACAGACTATATATATATACACACACACACAAGGTAAGGGCACAGGTGGAAGCAATCAGGCCGGGGACAGGTAATCCCAAGAGCGGGAAAACAGACAGAAAGGAGAAAGTAAAACTGGTGACAATGGACACAGACAGGAAGTGGAACCAAAATAAAACAGGAAATCACAAGGCAACATAGACACAAGACAAAACTGAATGAATTAACTTAACAAAGTTTCCTGGACATGACAGCAAGTGTACTGCAAACCACATCGACATTAGATTGTTTTAAAGCTCATATTAAAGTCATAGCTGAATAGTTTAAAAGAAAGGCTAACAGGCTCATTAGGAGATAGCCCTCATCTTTGTACTTAGTCAGGTTAGCAGCATGGCTGTAGGGATGCCAACGTTGATCTCTCACTCCAGAAAGAGAATTTCTTCAAAAGAAGAAAGAATTCTAAAGTCCATATTTCTTTCTTTGTGCTTCAAAGGACGTATCTTTTTCAATTTGTGTTTGAAGGAGGAACAAAGATAAAAAAAAAGAAAATTAAAGAGAATCCAAAGACAGCTGAATTTCCTTAAAAGAAGAGGTTTAAAATATAATAACTTAACCACATCTGTTGGTAAAGTTCTGTTCATTGTTTTTTTCTTGTCATGCTTTGACTTCCAATTTCTGAAAAACATTGCAAACTTATTGGTCTCTAAAAGAGGTTCAGTTCAGTTTCAGTGTTAAATTCCAGTACTGCAGTTTCTTGATTTGCCATCTGCAACATGCTCTCAGTCATTACATCTTAAATTCTAAACAGTTATTTAATGGATTTGCGTTTCCTCCATCGAGAAATATCTTGACAACTTCTGAATGGATTGCCATGGCATTTGGTACACACATTCATCTTTGAAAAAAAAAGTATTGTTGGGAATTGGTATGAGAGACCATCAGAGAGTACAAATATGATAACAGATTGAAATGGATGAAGGGTTTGCATGGTCACACACAGATATTATCCATGTTATAAATCCTGTGGCTGAAACTTAAACCTAAAATATGATTTAGAATGACTCCTGATAGCCACAAGCCTAAAGCAGTAACATATTGCAATTAGGCAGTCGATATGCCTGGCTTAGTCTATCAATCATTATTTAACCTATTTAACCTATTCATCATTCATTTGGAGTTATCAGAACATTTCCTCACAATGTGCCTAAAGCAACAACCTTTCTGACAGATTATGCTTCACACATTCACTATGATAGATGACGGGGGATGTTGAGTGGAATCACCTCTGAGGGAGCTTTATGAGATTATATGTTAAATGAAATGAGTCAAATATCCCACTAGTCCCTTAAATTTATTGCCATTCATACTTGCATTACTTTCGGTGGATGGGTCGTGGCAGATGTAACAAAAGGGGATTGCAAGTACGTAGCCCGACAGAAAAAACTCTGTCCTGCTTAGATGTCCTTGAAGAAATCTGCACTCTCCAATGGCTTGTTAAGCAGTTGCCGCCCTCCCTGTGAATTGGGACAAGAATCGTTTTGCACAGAGACCAATAGTCTTATTTAATTTAACCCACAATCTCAAGTACCACTTAATTGCTATGTAGATAAGAGGTCGGAATCATCAGCCCCAACTTACAGCGTCCTTAAATCAGGCTTAGGATAAAACTCCTATTCAAGTGACCTGACTAACTGATCCTATTGGAGCCCAAAGGTCAAACAACTCCAAGTTGAATTAGAATTTTTGAGAAATTTTAAGCTTTAAGCTTGAGCTCTTATTGCAAAGAATAAAAACAATAAAGTGGCTGTAGTAACAGCTGTACACAGTGTGTAACCCAATACAATGCTGGTATGAACTCTCACTTTACCTAGATAAAAATGTTCAGCACTGGGGTGTCGATTAGCTCAGTTGGTAGAGCATCCACCCCATGTATGAAGGCTCAGCAGCGGCCCAGGGTTCGAATCTGACCTACAGCCCTTGGCTGCATGTCATTCCCCATCTCTCTCTCCCCACATTCCTGTCACTCTTCAGCTGTCTCTATCAAAAATAAAGCTTGAAAAAGGCCCCAAAATATCTTGGCACCATGCCAGAGCTGTTTGTTGTATTGGATCACATTAGCTTGTGCAAGTGAATGTAGAGTGTAGAGAAAGTCCTTGCACCATATGGTAGTTCAAATTACAAGAAACAAGAAAATAAGTCAAATAATTACACACGCTACTGTGAAATTGTTGGGCAAATCATGAATGAATGAATCATACCATTTTATGTTTCTTACTTACTACGATCATGCATCTTCTATGTAGAGCGACTTTTGAACAGCTGGTGTCTATTCCAGAATTAAAACATAGAGCTCTTTGATTATGCAGCAAAATCTCTAACCCTGATTGTTCTTCTGCTGCTGCTTATTATAAATCAAACTGCTCCATATTTTCTATGTTTCACAGCTACACTTTCTGAAGCATGCTCCAGGCTTTCCTCTAATTGCTCTTCCAGGCTTGCAAAGCATCCTTAATAGACGCCATATGGCTGCCAATATGTCGCAATTTAACCTATTTCAACACACTTGTTTCTTCAGCAAATGCTGAAGATGAACAACCTTCACATTCCATGATGCCTACAATGATGAATCGTGTTAATGTGCTAACATACCAGTCATCTTTTTTTTGTTTTATTAGCTTCTTTCTCAAGAACTTAATCTCACCTGTGTTAACTGGGGTTGAAGACTCATCCTGATATTTTTCCTATAGAGAGGGGTTTGAGGTTATAAAAAAAAGGCTCCCTGGTGGCCATTCCTGATGTCTTCAGCTCCTGGCTAACAGTGGCTTTGAATAGCTGATTGTGATTATTATGCAAAAATAATCAGAACAACATCTGACACTGTCTGTAGTGTCACACCGTACAATGGATGTGTTACAGGGCAGTAAAATTGTTTTATCATGGTTGGACTTTTGTTACCTTTTAACGTTTTGAGTTTTATATCTGCATGCTTTTATTGTGTTGTGCTTTAATTTGCATGTTATTTTTATTTGTGTTAATTGGCATGCTTGTGGTTTTAATTTGTACTGCCATAAACACACCATTTTAATGTTAAGTCACCACACCTGGGAGGTTCCACCTGTTTCCTCCACAGGTGTCCGCTCGACCAATTGGCAGCGAGAAAGAGGTCCTGCCAGGAAGTAAAGGCGGCTCACGGCACACTGACGAGAGAAATGACTCAGGAGGACACAGCAGGGATGGACATACGAGTGGGCGCGAAACAGACAAGACGAAACCGCTGGAGCAACGGCCAAATCGAGAGTGACCCAGAGTGTTGCAACGTGACATACGCACAGTGGCAGGACATAACGCTCTGCCAGTGTTTGTGCCATTTGCGCTGTGGTCTGTGCGTTGTGTGGACACCCGACTGGCTGTGCGGTTTTTGTGTGTTTAGAGACTTCCTGGACGCTGCCAGAAGAAAGCGGGCGAGGTACCGGCAACCTTGGAGATGCAAAGGCAGACTCTCCCCTACCTCTGAGCGCTATTATCTCCGAAAGGACGTTGACAGCCAGGCTGCTACCACTCTAGGTTTTTTCTCCCTCTCGGCTATGGACTATTTTAACTGGACTGGTGTGCTTTTAAAGAAAACTGTTTTAAATATCTGTCCCTCTTTTAGATTGTATTTAGGTACGGTAATAAAAGATTGTGTGGTATACCCACACATTTATGGTTTCGTCCTTTCTCCTGGGCACCGTTAGTGTGCACTACCCCCGATTACCATAAGAACTTGCATCCTAATTTACAGAAACCTTTTCTTATTGATTAATTGATTAATTATATTAATTAATAATTGATTAATTGATTAATTATATTAATCTCTCACTATCATTCATCCTTTTACCCCTCCCCCTTCCTTTAACAGATGCATGCATCAAAACCGTATGGCAAAAACCCTGTTCATCACTGAAGGTGAATCAGTTTTAGACAAAGTATTTTGCTCAGGGATTTTCATACAACCCAAACACAAGCCTAGATTTTTTTTTTCTCAAAAGCCTGAAAGGCGTGGTTTGGAAACTAAACTAGTGACTAAAGGTTAGAAAAAACTTTGTGTTCAGTGAAAATGAGCAAACATTAATACAGCTTCATCGAGGGTCTGTCACATTGACATTAGACATGCTAAACACCACATCCACAAGCCTTACTTCCACACTTGTACGTTTTTGGAAAATACAGATTCCTGCATTGACACTGAATGTTGCTCTCAGCATTAAACTTCAAGCCTGGAATCATCAAATATGAACTGAATTCAAAAGGTTACTGAGCTGACATAGAGCAGTTTCCAGTTAGATTACATTTTTGTTTAAATCCAATCCTCAGTTCTGCTTTTACTGAAACCCATGGCTACCTTTTCGGGTTATCTGGAGTTACCTCAATAACCTTTCATTCTAATGCAGTCTTTCAGTAAACTGTCTCACTGCTTTGATGCTGGTATTGTTTCATCTAATCTGGGGCGATTCAGAGGCTGCACCATAGCTCTGATCTAGGGATTTTGGCGATGGCGGTGAACTGCAAGACACGACCCAGATGATCTAACCACTATTCTGTTGTTTGTAAGATCACACCATTGTCTTTACTTCCTTTATACACAGTATGGAGTGATTTGGACTACCACAGCATGGAGAAAATGCACAAATGTAACTGGCTCAGGTGTTGTGTTGTGTGCCAAAAGTTGGATGAGCATTTCAGTACTGTACAGTAGTAGTGTTAAATGATGATTTCACCTTTCAAGGCCCTGTAGTGGGTATCAGGGTGTGCCATCTTGCATCTACCGAGCACTCTGACACCAACCTCTAACCTTAATCTAATGTACCTGTAAGATAGTTTTGAATTCTGCTTTTTCTGATGGTTTATTATACAGAATCATCTAGAAAGTCATTGGAGACAAATTATATAGGCCAGATAATTGGATGAATCACACGTCTGAGGCTAAACTTCAAGTAATCAGATCAAGAGACTGTACAATGTAGTCAAACTCTTATTGAAGTCAGTCAGAAAATGCTTTGAGAAAAGCCTGCAGTTCTTGTTCTTTGAAATAGGTACTCTCCAGATCTGATAACCAGTGCTACCAGAGCTGTCAGTAGTTTGCTCATAGGACGCTGGTTGGTACAAACCACTGTGGTTCAAGCACAAGCACAAAGCTTTAAGCCTGGCAGGACAGATAGATTCACATATGATGTTGCAAGTTCAGCTGCCTCACGAGGTGTGCATCCTCTCTGTACCCACTGTTTCATTGAGTTGGGCCTACGACGCTAAGACAAGTTATTCTGGTGTCTCAGAAACAAGTCGCTTTTTACCTGCACCCACACAGTCCACATGGCCTTCCTTAGCAAGTTATTTTTACTTCTGCCTCTAACATCGCCAGCCACCGTCATCACCTAACAGTATGCTTGCTAACAACCCAACCAGCTAACAACCCATCAACCTACAAACCAAACAATAATTCTCAGCTACTGTACCTCACACTCTCAAACAACAAAGCATGCACCCCTCTCTACAATCACCAGCTAACAACATGACAGCCAACTACTAGCTAACAAGCATGCTAACTACATACTAAGCTAATACATCAATCAATATCTAATTCTATGTAATATGTGAGGTAATATGTGTGCTAATGATACCTCTACATTTTCTCTAGATGTCATTCCATAAATGTCAGTCATGCAGTATGTTACATACTCAGTATGTTGACAGACTCACCCCGCATCTCTCACACATACGTACAATACTAATTGCCACTCTCACATCACAGCATCACGTTCAGCACTCAGTGTCTTCAGATAAAAATGAGGGGGTGGAAGAAGGGCAATGAGGGAAAGAAGAGGATCAGAGGTGTTCAGTGTGGTGCTGTGGAGTTCTAAATCTCTGCATAGTTGGAAGGTATATAACCTTTTAATCTCTTTCTTCCTTTATCTCTCCCCGAGTGATTTCAAGCTTTTCACGGCAGCAATATGATTAAAGGAAATGTCAGAGATGTCAATTCCGTGGCTGTATGGAGAAGTCTGTATAACTGTAACCACAACTTTGATCAGAGAGAACTGGAGTCATAAAACCTTAAATTCATGGGAGGAATTCTGTGATAGTTGCAGTGTTCTGTAGTGTGTTGTCCTCTTCTGGATTTGACAAAACTTGAGCTGTAAAATGTTCTTCAAATGAAATATGACATGGTTTTGTCTGAAGATCTACACAAAATCGATAGGGTGTCAATGTGCCTTTGCTGCTTGCCTCAGATTTATTTCACTTCAACATTGTCTCTGTACAGCTGTAAAGTTAGATGGATTGATCGTGGTGAAATTTACAGGTTTCCGCAGTAATGAAACAATACAGGTGAGGTGTTATTTTGCTGGAAATACAGAAGAAAAAGGGTTTGGGGGATTTGTACAAATTGTGTTGAAGGTTCGATGTGAACTTCACATTTTTCTTCTCATAGTGTAGTTCTTTTGTCAAGCACTTGTTTTACCCTCAAGATCAACGACTGCAACACTTAAGTTAAGGTGTCCTAAGAATAGATCTGCTATGCAACATAATTGTGATTGGCCCTTGTAGCCCCCACCTGCCCGAAACACAACCTCAAACAGGCTGTTTGCTAAGAGAAGTTAAGAACATGACTCTGACAATGCTTCCTCACTTCTCCAGGTGTGTGAGAGAGGGCCTTGTGGGTCAGAAAGATGATGGCATCCTCTATTCAGATGTTTGGATGATATACAAACTGCAGTGGGTCCAGGAAATTACAGTTAGCAGGGCTTCAGTGAAGCCCTAGATTGATGCAGGAGGTATTCCATAAATTAGGGTCATCACGAAAAGATTGAAGAGATATTGGAACACTCCTGCAAACTGCCCAGCATGCATTTTGAGTGGACCTTGGACTGATGACAGGCTCACTAGCTTCATTGCTTATTGAGAGTCTGGAGAGCACCCTGAAACCTGGCTGAGATCAGTGCAGTAGCAGTGACATGAAGAGGGGATGCACGTTGCAATGCAATACAGTACCATCCAATGTCATGTAGGTACTGGATAGGAGAGAGCTGGGGAGGGTGAGGGGGTCTTGCTGTCCTCTGAAGTTACGGGTTTACTGACAGAATGAGAGCTAACTATGTTCTTGGTGTCTTCCACTGAGAGAAGGAGCAGAGCAGAGGTTGTAATGCTGGCGATGGAGGTGACGACTGGACACCCTGACACACTGAGCACATAGGGTGGTGGTTGTGTCAAACCTATTGAAAAAATGGTTCAGCTCATTAGCAAAGTCCTCTGTGCTACTCCAGCATATCATCCATATCATCCCATCCCACACCTCCCATACGGTTCTGTCTGATTTTGACCTCAATCCTCTCCCTGTGAGTGTTCTTGACCTCTTTCATTTGTTAGCAAACCTGGAAATGTTTTATGAGGAGTGTATCCAACATCACATAGAGATTTGTTTGTCCTCCCACATCTTACCGACACTTTAGTTCCTCTTCTGAATCCCTGCACATGACATATTAAAGTGCGAGCAGTTTACTCAAGATCTCACTCTGTTCTGTCAGTTGCACTTATTATGCAGCCAGTATGTATATCTGCAAGGATCAGCCAAGTTCAGTTGTCAATTAGTGTGGCTGTTCATACAGTAATTGTATTTTTATAGTTTGGCATGCCAATCATGGCCCTTCTACCTGTGACCCTGAAGAGATCCATGTTGTTGTGGAGAAATTGCTGAAGTCAAAGGTCAATGACACTTGGCCAAGGAGAATTAGAGACACTCTCAAAGTACATCAGAAGTGCCTGAGTCGGTCTCACATTATGCCCAACTCATGCTGGTGGATAGACTTTAAACCCCAAGATAACACCACAAATACTATACTCCCAGAATTAAGTAAAAGAGAATGCTTTTACCAAGGACGGTGTCATTGTCAACATATTTTAGTCTGGAGACACAGATGTCTGTTTATGCAGACAGGAAGTCTGTTTAAGCAAGCTATCTATTATGTCTAAGCATGCAGCACTAGATTTCTTTGACCCTGGCCACCACAGTGTTGAGATAAGCTGGCATCTACTGTTGCCAGTCAAAGACAAACAACTAATACTGCTGAGGACCTCAAGCCCCACACATGACTTTGTGTAACCCTGTGTAATGTCTGTATGTTTGTGTTTTATTATATTCCATTTAAAAGTATATATGTGTCACTCAGAACACTACAAGAATAGAAAATTCCATAACACGTGCATTCAGTTACACGTGTATGTCTGTGTAAGGCTGCATGCCTCTTATAGAAAAGTGTGTGTCAGTTTTGGGTATCATATCAGGACACTGGTGTATCAGAGGGAAGTAGAGGATCAGAACACGAATTGTTCACATGGGTGTCTTTTCTGCTGGGAAAGCATTCAAAGAGCCAGTGTACTGCACAATGACTGAGTGACACACACACACACACACACACACACACACACACACACACACACACATACAAGCTTATTGAAGATCAAAAGTGTGGTACCCCATAACATAAAAAGTCTGCAGGCTTTACATCTTCTGCTTGACAATACCACACTCAAAACTCTCCTGGACTTGAATGAATAAATGGATATAGGAAAATACATTAAAATTGTTTGAAACTAACAGTGCCTGACACAATAACATGATGTGAAAGGTGTACGATCTTATTATAGAACGTTCTTATTATTATTAATGACCAAATAAACTGACTCTACAGCCACCCGCCATTAATAAAACACAGACGCCTCCAGATATGGAGCTGCAAAGGCAGGATGAGTTTCAAACTTTAAATGACTTGAATTAATTGCTGGCAATCAGGCCTTTTTCATTTTTCAATATCCTGCTGTTTACTGTTTGTTATCACAATTAATTAGCTGAGTGATTGAGACTATTAATCTCTAACAGGGAAATTATAAGCACTGCTAGCACTGCATCCTCTGTCTGACATGCTGTACAGTCACACATTGTAAAACATTCATGCATTGTTTTATTAAACACCCCACATTAAATGTCAGTGTGTTGAACTGCAGGGACATTTTTTTTTTTACATTATTTTTTTATGACATTAAAAAGACAGTTCAGTTCACCCTCAAATCCAAGATACATGTTTTTCTTGTTACCAGCAGTGCTCTTCATCCAAATTTAGATTGAGTTGGTGTGAGTTTTGGAGATCTGCCTTCTCGAGAATGAAATGAAACTACACCTACAAACTACAGCCAGTTAAAAATTGCACTACATTTAGACAGAAACCTATTTTTTGTTGCATTGTTAGTTTAACATTGTCCAGTACTAGTGTTTCACTAGACAGAAATATTGGTTCGAGATATTTCATGTTCCTGTTTGTAGTTTTTGCAGTAAAGCAGTGATCTTTGTGCAAGAAGAGACGAATTTAACTTTGCCTTTAAGAAATTTTCTGACGACAATATTTAAAATTTTGAGACTTTCATTTTGTATTTATTACTCTTTCACTCCCGATTTCAGAACATTATCCATGTCTCATTAATACCTGGCTCAAGTCAGCATCAGTCTTAACTGATACAGTTTCCATCATGACAATTACAGATCTGAAAGTATAAAGAAGTTATAAAACACCCACTTTTGACAGCAGCAGTCAGAAATCATTTTAATTGTCTTGGCTACCTCTCTTTCTCTCTGACCCACTTCTCCTCAGAGATATTTAGTTCTTGTCAAGACATCCCATTTCAGTCGCACAAATAAACCTTTTTTCATCTTGTTTATGACTAAAGGTTGCACTAAAAATGAACACTTTAAGAGCAGACAACCACCTTAAAATAATTATTTTGTGTCTGGGAATCAGAAATACTTATCACCTGTCAAAAACAATTTGCCTCACTTTCCGGCTGCTGCTGCTGCTTTGCATCAGCCTAAAATACCTCTTTTTGCTACTCTTTTTCTCAATCCATCCTCCCGCTGGTCCCTAATTAGAATTTACCTTCACCTCATTTAGCCTAGCCAGCACACACACACAAACCTACACACACTCTCTCTTTCTCACACACATGATAATATTTTATATTATATTATATTAAAATCAAAGACAGGAATAACATGAAATTTCAAAGCAAGTACAAATAACAATGTGCATTGCATTACACTTTTTTATGTATTTTATTTGTTTTCATTTAGACATTAATATTCCATATTGTATTCCTATAACATAGGTATGTACTCACTTAAAGAAGCACACACTTAAACACAACTTGCACTTCATTACTCACACTCATGCTGCCTTTCTGGATGTTTCAGTTTGTATTGTTATTGTTTTTTTTTTTTTTTTTTTAAGGAATTTATCTTTGACAGGTTACAATTAATATCCAGCTGCTGTGACAGCCTCAAAGGAACAACAGTACTGGTATAGTTTCAGTAAAAAAAAACAAAAAAAAAAAACTCAAAAAACAGTGATATCAAAATAGAAAACAATAAGAGGCTTCAGGGAAAAACTCACCATAATGAAGATTTCTCCCTCTCGTTTACCAGTTGTCACAGAATCTACATTCCCAGTCAAAAGTGTGGACACACCTTCTCCTTCAGTGTTTTTTCTTTATTTTTTTTTATTTCTACATTGTAGATTAATATTGAAGACATCAAAACTATGAAGGAACACATATAGAATTATGTAAAAAAAGAAAACAATATGTACCATTTCACCTGAAATAGATTTCCAATGGTCTTGAAGGAGTTCCCAGAGGTGCTGAGCACCTGTTGGCTGTTTTGGCTTCACTCCGCGGTCCAACTAATCCCAATCTTGTGGTGGACAGGTCATCCGACGCAGCACTCCATCACTCTCCTTCCTGATCAGACAGCCCTGGAAGTGTGTCTGGGATGGCATGTCGCTGCAGAATGCTCTGCTAGCCATGCTGGTCAAGTGTACCCTGACTTTTGAATAAATCACCAACAGTGTCATCAGCAGAGCCCCCCCCCCACACCATCACACCTCCTCCTCCCTGCTTCATTGTGGGAACCACATATGTAGAAACCATCTGCAAATTGCAGATTTCCACTGGTGTATTGACCATTCTTGTGTTTCTTGTCCTTCCTCAGTAGTGTCTTTTCTCCAGCAGTTCGACCATGACGGTCTGATTCACACAGTCTCCTCTGAACAGTTGATGTTGAGATGTCTCTGCTACTTGAACTCATTTATGTGGGCTCTAATCTGAGGTGCTGTTAATCTGCAGTTTCTGGGGCTGTTTATTATAATGAACCTTTTCTCCACAGCAGATGTAACTCTTGGTCTTGGTCTTGGTCTTGGTCTTGGTCTTTTCCTGGGGGGTCCTCATGAGAGCCACTTTCATCACAGTGTTTGAACGTATCCTCAAGTGCAGTTGTAAAAACTATCAAAGTGCTTAAATTTTCTGGATCGACTGACCTTCATGTCTTGAAGTAATGATTCTTTCTCTTTAGTTAGTTTTTTAGTTGTTGTCATATTATGGATTAGAACAGTAACTGAATAGAGCTATTTACTGTATAACTGTGCACGAACCATACACAGCAACAACTGGCTGTCTCAAACACATTAAAAACACAGTACATTCCACGAACTTTGGCAGGCACACCTGGTAACTGAAAACCATTCCAGGTGACGACCCCATGAAATTAACTGAGATAATGCCAAGAGTGTGCAAAGCTGTCATCACAGCAAAAGGTGGCTACTTTCAAGAATCTAAAATATAACTACAAATATAACTATATAACTATAACTATAAATTTAACTACACACAAGATATTTACAGGAAATGATGCATGGAATATTGAATGGGCCAAGTGAGCACAGGTTCTGGGTCCAAAAGAGTCCAGGGCTCCATAAACCAGTTCTGGCAAAACAGCTCAGCTGTGGCACAGCCGGAGCATGTTGCCATGCCCAGTGGGACTGAGCTGTAATATTGAACAGGTTCAGTCAAAGGTTCTTCAAAGATGTCGCAATAAAGAAGCCATCATGTCACAGCTATGAACTATGTGTCCGGTTTTTAATTGTGAAACAGCCATAGAAAATGCAAGATATGTTAGTGCTGACCACATTCTTTCATCAAAAGTGTGTCTATCTAACACAAGATGGCAGTCCTTTCCTGCAGTGATAGATCCATTTAAAATAGTTTAACAGAACAGTCACAAGAAGCTGCAGTGAGCTGTAAGATCAGGAGCTGGTAGAATTCTGGGACCTGTAGTATTAAACTGCACTTGACGTTACCATCAATCAAGCAGGACTAAATTATTCAGGATTCTAACTTTAATAATATTTCCAATTACAATATGATGGTGTTCATATTACTTTTATGTAGCCAGGCTCATCCCAGTTTAGAAAGCAGCATCAAACACACATAACGGCATCCAAGCTGCAGGTTTTTACTGTGATCCAAAGACGTTTCCTCCATGTGTATTTAAAGATATGCACGCGCAGAGATGATTAAAAAGCAGACATCAGTGTTTCCTTATGAGGAATGGGACTTCATCTCAGTCTGCTTTGCACATTACAATGATGAGTCAGAGAACTGCAGGAGAATAAGTTGAAGCAATTCCAGCGCTAACCAAGCAATTTGTCACAGATGACTGAGTAGATGGGTTAAACCTAATTAATATTTTAATGGGAAATTTACCTTTTGTATGCACCTCTTTCAAGATGGATGACTTCTGCAGCCTCATGGTTCAGCTGAGGTGGAAATCTGAACTGCGAAAATGTTTGAGCTTTTTTTTCATTTTTATCACTTTTAAAGAGAGAAAAAAGAAACAATTAATAAGGACAACTCATGTTAATTATGATTAAGATATCATCTTTCTGGGTCTGGGCCATAATTGTTTGTCCTTGGTTCATTCTGTTTAAAACCCTCATTCCTAATTAACACTAGTTTATAAAAGGGATGGTTATCTAATTATTTATTATTTATCTGTTTTGATCCATCATTTACATGTCCTCTGGGATGGTTGGAGTTCACACTGACTGTTACAGTACAAACAATCCAAGAGAAGTATACATGAAGTGATGTGGTCTGCATCATTAATGCTACTGTACCTGGAGCCTACAGCACTTACAGTAGCTGCACCTTAATCTGTTTATCTGCTCTGGAGTCACAAATGAAAAAAAAAAAAAAATAATAATGATAATAAATTATGAATAATTCCACTTCTGGGTAGTGGACAAACTACATACCTGTTTCACTTGTCTAGTTTTGTAATATTTCTTATTCTTACATATTCTGTCCTTGAGAAAACACAATCTGGCTGAACACTGAACACTATGATTAGAACCAGTTTCACCTTTTCAAGTTGTCTCAGTCCGTCTATGTGCTCCAAAGCAGAGTTTGATAGATTTTGACATACAACGTTTGATAAATGCAAATAAATGTAACATTTCTAACAAAAATGTACCTAATGTTTGCCACTGCCCTAACTTTATATTTTATGTTTTAGTATATTGTATCCTGGAGGGGTTGTATGTTTACGAGGGCAACAGATTTATGGACACCTGATTCTATTAAAAGATCCAGTGTGTAGCCACTATTGACATCTAACACTGGGGATGAAACCAGCTGATTAGCCCTCGACTCACCCCTGTAGAATCTTCTTTGCTGATGAAACTCACAAAAAAAAAAAAGATTCTTATTAACATGAACATACTTCTGAAAATTATAATCCATTTCTGCCAATAGATACTTATTTCTGGAACATTACAAGTACTACTGAATTGTAAGTTCAGTCAATATTCTGAGCAAATATCATGTTTTCTAATCATCATATTGAAAACAAAATGCTTCATTGATGAGACATCATTCAATCAAATCACAGAACACAGATCAGTGCTGTGCATGTTAAGGACAGTTTTCAATTTAAAATCTTCATATGTTGTCTCAGCCTCACTAAATATGTGATGAACCTTGCTTCTTTTACATGAATGCAGTCTTTGAAGAGCATTAATTGGAAACTGCTTTGTACACTTCTTAGAACCTCACTTCAAGGTCTCCGTCTTTGCGAAATGCAAACAGAGATGCTGTGAAGGCATCATTTGTGTCGGGAGCACGCTGGAGAGCAAACAAACTCATTTCACCCCAAGAAATGACAGTTACAAAGTACCCAATAAAACACAGAGGATGCACAAAGATGCAACAACTGTATCAAGCCATTCATTTACCTCCTTTAGGACAGTTTACTATCTGACATGTGCACTTTAGATGCATATTGGAGCCTCGCTGATTTCAGTCACATCTCATTTTTGACAGATTGGTCTGTCATAAAAGGCAGATTTGCCTTCAGAGTCACAGTGACTCGGGTGGTGTGTGTTGGGACAAACTGAAGTTGGACCAACAGTAGCAGAGAGTCATTTGTCACGCATGACTGAGTAAACAGGGTAGTCCTAATGAATATTTTAATTGAAGCATTACCTTTTTGAACTTCTGGCTTCTGACTTTCTCCCGGCTGTCTCCATTGGTTTCGGCATCATTCCTAATTAATAGGATGGTCATTTGTGAAGCTGACAAAGAGTCTGTTGTGTACACACATACAGAGACACGCATGCATAAGCAGATGCACCATGCACTCATACACACACAGAGCATCCTCATCTGAATATCACCGCCAGAGACACATTCATTTTTCATACTTAAATGAAGAGAGTGAGTTCATTGCATGTCAAACAGCAAATCAAGCCTTTTTGAAAAATGTTGGAACAATCACACACACACACACACACACACAAACACACACGCAGAGGCAGGGATGTGTGTGCACACTCATAAACAAGTCATAAACGAAGGGAACGATGCCATGTGTGTGGACAAGCATGCACACATGATCATGCAGACAAAACAGATCCGCAGCTCACAAATCTGTGGTGAAAATGATAAAAGAAAGTTCCATCAATCATACTGCAATCACCATATTTCTGTCTCTCCTTTAAAGTACAAGGAGGAGTTATATTTATTTCACTGAAATTAGTAGACACATTGCAATGTCAGCAAAACACAAATGGTGTCATCACAAATAGCAGCCAAGATTATGTGCTGTACACTGTCATTTTTTTCCCCACTTAAATCTCACAATTTCCTGTTGGACTGGTGGGTTAAGCAGCACACAGGGAATGATGAGTCACCACTAGTTGGTGTGGTCTCAGTTTGTTTCCTCCACTTCAGAAACATAATTTCCAGGTTTTCACAGGAATTGGCCAAAAAACACAGAATGAGAAAAAATATAAATAGGGATGAAAGAATGTACTGCAGTCACAAAGCATGGATTGACGATGACGTGAAAAAAACACATTATAAGGATGGTAAAAATTGACAGAATGTACTATATGACTGTAGACTTAAGCAGGAAAGGAAAAGGTTCTGCATTTGAGACATACACTTGTTTTCCTTCATCGCTGTCAGTTAGAGGAGACATTAGTGGAAGCTTCACATACTGAAAGCAGGGAAGACAGCTACTGTAGCTTGGACTATTTCTAGTCTCTAAAACTACAATTAAAATAAGATTTTAATGGATTCACCAAGCAAGCTGGAATTAAATATACTGTATAATTAGAGAGCTTTAGAATCAGAGTTGTTTAACTTAGTGAAGCTAAGCTAACCTTATCATCTGCTAAACATCTGTCCCATACAAATCCTTGCAGACATGTGTTAGAAGCATTGAGTGGCATATTTAAGATTTAACATTTCTTTATTGTCAAACATACGATGAAACTGAGGTGCTCTTAAAAACTGGGCTCAGTAGAGAATAAAATAGATAATAAAATAAGTAAGAAATAGATTATAAATACTCTCCCCCTATTCACTCATCCTTCCGTTACACATCAAATCAAATCAAATCAAATTTTATTTATATAGCCCAAATTCACAAAACACATTTTTGCCTCAGAGGGCTTTACAATCTGTACAGGGAGTGACACCCTCTGTCCTTAGACCCTGTCACAGTTCTGCATCTTCAACCATGGGGAGGAGTCCCCTGGCAGTCTAGTCCTATGGCAGCATCACTAAGGGATGACCTGAGCCAGCCCTAACTATAAGCGCTATCAAAAAGGAAAGTCTTAAGTCTCTCTGGCTCCTAATCTACTTTTGGAAACTATAGGAACCACAAGAGACCCAGCATTCCGAGAGTGCCGTGGTCTAGAGGGGTAGTAAGGTACTATGAGTTCTTTTAGATACGATGGTGCCTGGCCTTGAAGAGCTTTGTATGTAAGGAGAAGAATTTTAAATTCTATTCTAGACTTAACAGGTAGCCAGTGCAAGGAAGCCAAAATGGGAGAGATGTGATCTCTGATCTTGGTTCCTGTCAGAACACATGCAGCAGCATTCTGAATTAGCTGCAAAGACCTAAGAGACTTATTGGAGCAGCCTGATAACAAAGAGTTACAATAGTCCAGCCTAAAAGTAACAAATGCATGGACTAGTTTTTCTTCATCTGCTTGAGACACAATGCATCTGATTTTGGCGATGTTACGTAAGTGGAAGAATGCCTGATCAAAAACAACTCCAAGATTCTTTACGGTGGAGCTGGAAGCCAGAGTGATCCCATCTAAGGTAACCAAGTCTCCGGAAACATCACACATACATTGTATCTTACACTCATTCATGTCAACGTATACAGTTAAAGAGATATGTATTACATATAAGTCCAATTTATCATGTTGTGATGTGTTCCAGCACAGAGTTCATTATGATGATGGCTTTGGGATAAAACTGTTCATGAATCTTGTGGTGCGTGTTTTTATGGTCCTACAGGTATAGCATTTCATGGAGGGTAACAGTTCAAACAGGTGATGGGCAGGGTGGAATCAGTCATTTCACAATGTTTGTCTTCTGCCAGCAGCATGATATGTAATGTTTATAGAATGTAAAAACATGATAATTATCTACCTGATAATGACATGCAAGTACACTAGAGCACTTGAGTACATGCAGAGAAGAGGTGTCAGGTGGATCAGGTGACTAGCAAATGGTGGAAACTCATCTGGTGGAGGTACGAGTGATGATCCACAGAAGGACTGAATGTTAGTCTCCATAGTGGATGTGGGAATAGATGAAACTCTTTGTATGTTTGTTCATGCTGGCAGAAAAGCCAAGAAAGTCCATAATAAGAAGGGCCAAATGAACTTTTTTTCCCCTCTCTCTCTCTCTCTCTGTCTCTCCATTCTCTCTTGAACGTTTGATTGGCAGAGCATCACTTAGTATGAACACACACACTCTGTGCCTTCTGTCTATCCCACCCCCACCCCCTGTTATCTCCGAGGTACCGGCTGTATTTCCATATTTGGACCAGTGAATAATAATATGACTTTGGGCCTTTGGGAGAAGGATGGGCTTATTATTGTGTCAAGCCTCCTGAGTCTGAACTGACAGGGTTATGGCAATGCACAGACACACACATACACACACACATTTATGCCCCTGTGTTCCTCTGTTTTTATCCTCTGGCTATAGAACAGATCAACACCAGTGGGATTCACTGTTTTATTGTTATATTTTTTATTATTTATTACCAACAGTCTAGCTAGCACCCATAAACAAAGTTTATATCAGAGTGTGTGTTTGTGTGTGTGCAGACAGGGATTTAACTGTGCGTTTTCCTGATTTGTGTGCATGTACGTATGTACTCTGTCTATGTGTGTGTGTGTGTGTGTGTGTGTGTGTGTTTACTTTTAGTTTGTGTATTTGTGAGTTTAGAAATGCTAAAAAAGTTTGAAGACTGTTTGTGCTGTTGGGATTTGCATACATTTTCTAATAGTTTGTGTGCATATACTGTAGGTTGTGTTCATGTATCTGTGTTTGTGTAGGTGCTTGTATGTGTGTGTGTGTGTAGATGTGTGTGTTTGCCTCTTGAAATAACAGAGAACTTAATCTAAAGATATCGCACTCATCAGAGATGACCTGGATAAAAGTGATGAGAAAATCCATGAAAAGTCAAAGCACTAACTGCAGTGTGTTTGAGGGAGATGGAGAGGGAAAAGTTCCAGTGACAGTCAATGTATCCCTCCCTACAAACACACTCTATGGCTCAGTAGTCATAGAGCAGTGAAATGGACTGTGTTAAAGTTGGTGACCAGAGTTCTGGCAATGAATGTTCAGTTTTGGCTGTTAAAGTGATTTAAAAGTAAAGCTGGACAAGAAATCTTGCTGGTTTATCCATCCATCCATCCGTTTTCTGTAACTGCTAATCCTCATTAGGGTTGCAGGGGGCTGGAGCCTATCCCAGCTACCTTTGGGCAAGAGGCAGGGTACACCTTGGACAAGTCACCAGTTCATCACAGGGCACAAAGAGAAAAACCATCATTGACACTCACGCTCAAACCTTCATGTCTTTGGACTGTGGGAGGAAGCCGGAGTACACATACTGTACATACCAACTTAAGAATGGAAGTTGGGTATGAGTCCTTTAGAGCAGTGATTTCCAACCTGGGGGTTCGGACCCACCTAATGAGACACCTTAAATCTCACAAGATGGTCAAACTGCCCCCCCCCCCCCCCCCCCCCAAAAAAAAAAAAACAGTAAAGCAAAAATTAACATTTAGTCTTACCTACATATCTTTAATTATTAATTAATGCTCTCCTTTGCCTTATTGTATTATACTGTATAACTGTACCTCTTCTGATCTTTGATGAGGGATCACATGAGGTCAGTGCTACATTTTAAGGGGTCACCAGTAAAAAAAGAAAAAAAAATGCCTTAGATCAGGGGTGTCAAACTGTTCCACAAAGGGCCGGTGTGGCAGCAGGTTTTCTTTCCAACCAAGCAGCAGCACACCAGACTTGACTCATTTAATCAACTGATCCAGTCTTTAGAGAGTTGATTGGTCAAACTGTGTGCTCTTGGTTGGTTGGAACAAAAACCTGCAGCCACACCGGCCCTTTTGTGGAACAGATTGACACATGTGCCTTAGAGCATTGAGGAAAGCACCTGAGTGAGTTTAAACCTCTTTTCCATTTTCAGAACTTTATATAACTTGTTAACTACAATCAGCAGCTTAATTGTATACATAATGAGAGAATCAGGCCTTCCTTACTTGCATGTTGAGCTAGCAAATTAGTAAAAAGGTTGACTAGATGATTTAGGTGACCTCAATGGCATATGGGATGGAAGGATGTGTACATCATCACATGCCTCTCAAGGGGTCAACAAGCCCACAGAGGTAAATAACTGGGAATCCACACCAGTCAGTTAGGACTGAAGAAGCTATTTGAATGAGAGGCGAAATGTCTTGAAGAAACTAAGTTATCCACTTATGATAACCTTTAACAAATGTATGACTTTGATGACTGAGTATCATCACAGACATTTTCATGGATCTTCCATCCAGCAGCAGTGAACAGCTGACTGAGCTACCATGTTGGTCATGTCTCCATGACCAAGTCCATATCTGTTGGGGCAGTTTCATAAATACTAGATTAAGCAGCAGTCACTAAGGAGCTGCTAATCTGCAGATAAACTCATTATTTCATCATGAACAAAAATGGTGAAAAATTGAAATGACATTGACACCTTGACTGAACTGTGACTGAGTCTTAGCCAGAATGTGATGCAGCCAGATTTTCCTCAAGACTTACTTGTGTGAAGCTGGGCTTAGTGATCTAGTCGACATTAAATACCAGTTCAGGGTAGACCTGACTTTAATTCTGGGTTGCAGAAATAACAATAACAATAAAATGTGGTTCGTGGGCTAAAATAAATGAATGATGCACAGATGTTTGGATAGTGAATGAGAGAAAATCTGATAATGCTCATCAAGCAAATGTCATCTAAAAGCAAAATATTATAAAGCCTGCAAATGTAGCAGGAAAGAATTTGTGTGTTAAACTCTAATAGTGTGTTTAATTTAGATTTTTAATTTACACAACAGTAACTCTTGATTTTCCAAAAAATATATATATTCTAAATGCAAGTTCACAGCACTTAATAGGAAAACAGGATCACAATATAGCCAATTCTGTTCAAATCCTGCTCTTTATAGTATCCACACTGCTACTGTACATACTTTATTAACTAAAGTAATTTATTCATTTTCCAGCTGCTGCTGCACTAAACTTGACAATATGCTGTGTGACTATGTGAGCGTGTGGATGTCTTTTCATTGACAAATCTGTCAGAAGCTTTCAGTACTCTGTTTTATACAGACACGAGGAAAGAGGAAGGCAGACAAATCAATGTAACACCAGAAGTCCCCGAAAATGAACACCAAACCTGTCAGAAAAATGGTGAATGCACTAAGTGTATAGAGTCTTTTTAGTGAGATGACTCCTCTGACTGTGCTGTCACATTAAAGTACAGAAGATCCACTGACTTTGGAAAATGTTGGATTATTTGTCTGAGGGTAGCACAGCATTTCATACAGCAGAGCAACACAAATTGTCTTCACCTGTGAATGACAATCATATTGCCAGAGAAGAAAGCTGACACTCAAGGTTCTGTCCTTTTACTATGGTGGCCCTGATGGTCAAAACAACATTCATTTTTATTTATAACAACTTTTGAGAAAACATTTTCAGCAGTATGGTGGTTCCCGGTCCTCTGACAATGTTTCATGGCTGTAGCTTGACATGTCATGAAGCTGTGAAAGAATATGGTAATGAAGTATGAAGCACCTTTCTCGTGTTCAGTCAAGGTGCTTTTACACCCATTTACACACACAATCGTACACTGATGGCATTTCAACATGGAGTCTGGAGGAGATCGAGCCGCAGTCATCTGATTAGTGGACGACCTGCTGTACCTCTTCCTCCGTCCCCAGCTGCCAAATATGAAGTTCCTAATCTCAGTCAAATCTATGATTCGTCGACTGAAAAGTTAGAAGCCATTCCAACTTAAGAAGAAGACAAAGATAGACAATATACATTGGTATGAATGGTGTAGGGCCCCTTAATGGATTTACATAGTTATCCACAGCTGCATCTTCACAGAATCTGTTGGAGTAGACGAGCCAGTCAAACACAGAGCCGGTCAGACTGTCAATCATCATGAGGCAATAAAGAGCAATGAAACATCAAGATGTTGAAATGAACGTCAAGTATCAGTGTGCATGCTAACAATCACCTCCAAACCTCTGCTCTCATTGTGTATTAATGCCAACACTCGATGTTTGTCTCTATCCTACATGTTGTGTTACGGATCATGTTGCAACATTTTCGCTGTTAGCATCACTTTGTCTGTCAGTTTCCCCCTGACGATGGAAAAGCTTTCTGGATTGCTGATCTCAGCCTCTTTCTGATTACCATTCAGCTTGGCAAAGAGCCTGTTTGCAGGGCACTGCTGTACTTACACTTGTCATGTCAATCAACCTCACATGCTCTGATAGGCAGCAGGCAAATCCCTGCCTGACATCATCCCTGACCGACGAGCCTTAAACTCTGCCTCCTTTGAGTGTTTGAGTTTTGTTACAATATTATCATCAAACTTTCATGCAATTTTTAAAAGCGGTATCTAATTGAGTATTGACTATTGACTATTTATAAGGTCTAATATAATGTCACATACTTAATTGCATCTTATAACATGTTTATATGCTGTAAATACCATGAGAGATCTGCCTTTTTACCTTTTATGCACTTGTGAGTCAATTAGGAGCTTCTTTTGAGTGCATGCAACCACCTACGAATGCGACACACCCCAGAGGCCATCCTTTATAGCCCAAGCAATGGCCTGAATCTATTCTCCTCTGTTTCCTCCTTCCCTTCCTCCTCTGCTCCTCTGATCCACACACGGAAAAAAAATAAGGAGGAGGAGGAAGAAGAGGGAGATCAAACACATGGCAATCTAAAAAGAGAAAAAGAAATCCAATTAAGGATAGAAGAAGAAGGAAATGTATGCAATCGGATGATTTCCCCACCAAAGGCAACTGTATAACAGGCTCTAAGACTCCTTGTTTATGCATCACAGGAAAGAAATAAAAGTCAGTGAAGAGAGACACAGACTGCAGCACTGCTCCATGGATAATTGGGTTATAAAGCAAGTGAACGTCATTTCCAGTTTAGAGTAATAAAGCAGATTGTTTTGCTCATTCAGATTAATGTGCTCCTTCCCTATATCAAAGAAAGTAAACAGAGAGATAATGTTGTGTAAGTGAACTCGAAAGAACGTTTTCAACAAGATATGACAGGGCCTAATAGAGAGATTATTTCAGAGTAATTGTGCATTAATTTATCCAAACTTCATTAACAAAAAGCTCCTCAGAGCAAAGCCAAAATATCTCAGTCGCACCCTTTAGCGGCTTGACACAGACTGGCAAACTAAAAATTCAAACTATAGGTCAACATTTTTCGCAAACGTGGTTTGGTCATGGTCTCGTCACGAGTTCAAGTGTTCAGCATTCATTTTTAATTAGTCATTTGATGAGTTTAAAGGGGTGTGTGGCTTGGCATTATTGACAAGAGCAAGACTTAGTTTACATTTTGACTTGTGTTTAAAGGTGGGGTAGGAGATGTTTTCTGGAGCATTTTTTACCATATTACTTGAAAACCTCTTCACGACCCCATTGCAGCCAGTAAAATAGGTTTGTCAAAAAAACGAAATGTTTTAGTCCAGTCTAGAGGGCGAAATCATGGGAAAACACCGTCCAATCACGTTGATGGGGCTGCTCATTACGATTGGATCCTGACACGTCCATCAGACCCTTCCATTGCTTTGAAGGCGTGGTTACGAGGGGAGGTCTGTAGAAAAGGCATGGGTTTGTATTTTCAAAATATAGCTTGCTGGAACCGTTTTCCCAACATCTCCTACCCCACCTTTAACTATTAGTATTCATTAACCTGCAGCTCAGTGTTCTCACAGATACAAAGGGATCTTTGAATTTTTGTTTGGAGAGTGGGTATTATTTTTTCTCATATACATTCAAATAATCAACCTGTGCAATAGCTAGTTAAAGCTAGATGTAAAAATGACTGACACTGTATCTCAATTCATGTACTTCCATGCTTAGACTTGCTATTTTGAGTACATAAATGCGTTCACATCATCAGTTATGTCAAAATAAGGTGTATTGTGAGTACCCAGATGGTGCACTCATAACAGTCAAGAAGGTGTAGAATACTGCACATTTTTGGCCATCAGTGCTCACCATTTTGGCTACAAAAATGGATGCAAAGGAATCTGCTGGAGGTGAAATGGTTGTGGTGTATTTATATTTTGACAGTCAGTGTTGCAATGGCACTAATGCTCTGCTTTCAATTGTAGTTACAATCCAGAAAAAGCAGTAAAGTGTTGTTGTCATTTCCAGTAAGTGTGCAATGGCTGTACTTGGACAGTACCCTGCCAAAATCAAGAAGTACCTAGTGTACACAGTTTACTACACAAAAATGAGACATACAGTAGCATAAGGATGTAGCTAGCTAGTTAGTTCAACCTGAACTCACTCAGCTTATAACAGTAGTTTAGATGTTGCAGTTCTCCTGCACTCAACTCCCAAAACCTGTCACCAAAGCCCAAAACCAAAAAAGGAAGCAATAGTTTTCATTTTGTCCTTTTTCATAATGGGTGGATGCAGTGGTGACTTCATACAGGCTACTCTTTATGGTGCCTAAAACAGGTAATGTAATGTAAAAAATGCACCATTAGCCTATGGACATTTTCCACTTTGCATAAAGAATAAGGCTTAAACTGTATAAGTGAGATGAGGACGTGTGATCTCCAGCTTGTTTGTTCCATTCCTGAGTGAGAAAATAGCTGAGAGCAACAGTGTGTTAATACAAAGAGGGAATGAAAAGACAGGAAGGAAGGCGGAATCCCAGGAGGGGGGATTGCACTGCCCCTCAGTGTCTCTCATCTACTAGCCTTTCAGTGCATCCACCCTGGAGACTTGTACAGAGGATTTGGTGTGTGTGTGTGTGTGTGTGTGTGAATCTCTTTGTGATAAAGCCAGACCACATATATATTTCATCAAAGTGATTCTTTGTGCATCTACGTGGCACGGTGGTGGATTCGGCAAGGTATTGTTATCTGTCATCACGTATTTATTCCTTCATTTCTACACAGTCACATACTGAACTTTGCTGCGATCAACCACCATCAGAGAGTGCCATGTGTGCACAACATGTAATTCTGTACAGCAGAGTACCAAGGCATTGTTTACCTTGATGAAGTGTTGGAGTTATTTGATCACGCTCTGTGGACACCACCTGTTTCAGAGTGAAAATACCATTGTGCAACCATAGCCAAACATCAAGCAAGTGTTACAACACAAGACATAGCAGCCAGCTAATGTTACTTATTAATCCAACAGCAAGAAGCCCAGCTCACCTTCTGTCTTTGAGCCTTTTATTTCACAAAGCTCTCTCCAGTGACTAAAAGTCAGTCCCAGATTTACTCTTGTTCGGCAGGTTCTTGTTCAGTCACTCTCGTTTTCTCTTTTTCAGCGTCCTCTTCAGTCTCTTCAACTCTGACATTATGTCCATAGAAACTGATGAGCCTGGTTAAAATTGTCCAGCTCCAGTTCTGGCATGACACCGGCTCTGCTCGGCATAAGAATTCCCCCAAGCCCTGGGCCTGAAGCTGGATGTCAAAGGACATCAGAGGGAAATCCAGAAAACATTTTCTCCATAACATATGAGCCAGATTCACCAGACTCATTGAAATAGTTGGTGGTATGTGACTTGGTTTTGTAAAGTGTTGGACAATTCTTTATGTGAAATGTTTGAACAAATATTCAGAAGGATGCCGTTACATTTGATGTCAATATTCAAGCTTATGTATGTATTCAAGCCATTCCATCCATCTTTATTACAGGAAAGGGTTAACATGACTGAGTTCAGGTTAGTGAAATGTTATATTAGAGTTTAGGAAGGATTATAATTCTACACAGACTTCACAAGCTAACTACATCTGTGTGAACATTAAACACACATACACACATTAGCATTAGCATTACAGTTATATAAGCATTCATGTACAAAGTAGAAAGAGGCTGTGATCAAACTGTCGAGTTAATGAAGGTCGACGCAACAGCTCGACCATCATATCAGAGGACTACAGAGAGAGAGAGAGAGAGAGAGAGAGAGAGAGAGAGTTCCAAAGAACAACGGTGAGTAGTCAGTGGCGCTCCACCGTCAAGACGCCATGGGAATACATTAAAACATGCCTGTTAAGAGCTTTAATGACAGCCATCAAATGATGAAATAGACAAAAATAAAGCATGCAAAGTGATGAAAAGGTTTCTCCCCAAATGGATTTAGGTTGGCCTCCTGTCTACTGGGGATTAACTACTCGAGCTTCAGTGACAGATGTTCGATGATGAAAGGATTTTTTTTTTTAAATACAAAAAGTTTGTAATGAGTGGGAAATAAGAACATGATGAAAAGATTCAGAAATGTTTGGAGAAGCCAAAGTTAAAATAATAATTGCTTTAGGCAGGTGCTATAATCAGTGTCTGCAGCAGTTAGAGCAGTTGGGTTATGAGTTGAAGGGCGTTCATTTATTTCAAAGACGGTTCAGGAAAGCAAATGGGAAATTGTTTCTATTCTTTGAGCATTTTTTTTATCAAATTTATATGGCCAAAAATGCTGGACATCAGAACATCGTAGCCATATGTTATCACTCAACATGTCCTTCCAAAAATCTGCTGCCACAAAGGCCTCCACTACTCCCCATACAGCACTGTAATATCCACACTGAGGTGGTACATCAATTATATCAATTATTAGAATAGAGAATGTGAAAATGTTCACAGTATTTAGTCAATTGGAAACAGTAGAAAATAAAGACTGTGTAGGTTTTGGTCCTGATGGACCTTAGCATCCTGCTTTCTAGGGTGGGGGGGTGGTCGGTCATGATCTTACCCACACACCTCAGGGTCCTGGAGGCATAGCGGTCCTGTAGAGATGGCAGATTGCAGCTGATCACCTTCTTGGCGGAGCAAATGATACGCTGCAGTCTGCCCTTGTCCTTGGCAGTGGCAGCAATGTACCAGATGGTGATGGAGGAGGTGAGGATGGACTCAGTGATGGAGGTGTCGAAGTGAACCATCGACCAACTTCTTCAGCTGCCGCAGGAGGTTCATCCTGTGCTGGGCTTTGTTGATGATAGAGCTGATGTTCAGCTTCCACTTGAGTTCCTAGGTGATGATGGGACCCAAGAAGTGGAGAGGAATCCATAATCTCAACTGGGGAGTCACAGGGGGAGATGGAGGCACATTGGGCTGGGTCATTTCGGTATGTTTCTGTGCCATAACCAATTTCAGCCTGGAGCTCTGAGACAAAATAACTTCCATATTGCCTTCATCTGTTGGAGAGAATGTCTGCTGCCAGTGATTAACCCAACCATCAGTGCTTTCACTGTCAATGTAAATGTTTATGTGCTCAGCGCTCTGCAATGCCCCACACACATCAATAAAGTTTTGAACTAGGCGAGAAAAAGCAAAAGGAAGTTCTGACACACTGATCTTTCTGTCAGGGCATTGCCAGGCGCCCCAGATGCTGCGTTGGTTTTGATAAAATGAGCAGCTGTTGTGTCATTATCAGGCTGATACTTTGTACACTGATCCTGGCATCGATTGGCCCATAACATGAAAAACAGCCCAAGACCAAAACAAGCTTCTGAAACCACTGAGCAACCCTATGACCCATCAAGGATTATATGAGCTGAATAGTCAATCACTGGAGAGGAATTCGGAAAAAGTGCAAGGGAAGAAAAAGAACACTGATAATCATGTTTTCATTGGACTAAAAGTAACCAAACTGTAGTAATCCTACAGTCTAAAAGCACTTAAAGTATCAAAAGTGTACATACTCAGTCTTCAAAATGATCATTAAAATAACTAAGCAAAAGCAGCTTTGAGGAGCTTCAACAATGAACCATGAAACATTTTTTTTCACTTTGACATGAAAATTGACATAAACCATTCACGAGGAAGTTAAATTTATAAGAACACATCAACATTTTATAAGCTTTTGGTGTATTTTGTACATAGAAATCTCACATATAACTAGTAAGCAGCAACCTAAGGGGTGGCAAAGTGAGGCCAGCATAGTAGACTGTAAACTGCAGTTCCTCAAACGTCCTTGAGGCTGGCTACAGAACAAGTCAATCTCCACAAGTCCTTCACAGCAGAAATAAACATGTCTGCCTGGTACAAAAAAAAACTGTTTTGGTCTCTGTACCTAATTTCCTCATTCATGACAACTGTACAACCGTCCATGTTTTATACCATCTATGCTACTAACTAGTTTGTGAAGTAAAAAGTGCAATCCTTCCCTGTAAGATGTAGTAGAGTAGAAGTACTGTGTGAAGAAAGCACTAGAGTAAAGGACAAGCACCTTAAAACTGTACCTATGTACAGTACATGATACACTTAGTTACATTGATTCTACTGATTCTAGATAACACAGGTTTGCAGTGACAGATGTCAATAAGATGAGAAGAGGCACAGTCACAGCCATGAAGGACTGATGTAACATAAGACTATGATAAATGCTTTTGACTTTGATGAAACATGCAGGCTCAGAGATGGCAAACTGATAATACAGAGAAAAGATTGAAATGAGGTATAAGTAGTAGAGTACTTATGTCAGTGGATTAGAGTTCCTTAGAGTCAGACCAGTGGTATGCTCTTTTGTGGCTGCATTACTTTGAATTAAAGAGCAAGACTATCTCCTGATAATGAGGAATTTTCACACTCGACCCTTTTTTTTTTTACCTTTTCAGTTGCAGGTATGATTAAAAGAATGCTTTTGCACATTTTTCTTCTGCTTCTGCATATTCCATTTTTAGTTTTCACTCCACTTTCTGCTGAGCTTCTTTTCTTTAAGCTCAACGTACTAGTGGTGCTAACAACCGTTCAGGTATCATTTTATACATTTAGTGTGCCACCAAACGCACCCATGTTTGTACACAGTACAGGTCACTAACTGTCAAATCGTCTCTGCAACTCTCATTATAACACGCACACAAATATTAGCACACACACTCTCAGAGGTTGCTCCCAGAGTGTGTGTGTGTTCACATGCACACGCACACATGCCAAGGTGCCATCCATTAGAGGCAGACAGGTGACAGCAGGCAGCGGTGGCAAACTGTGACAAGAATGACACCTTCTTTAATCACAGGACACACACACATACACACACACACACACACACCTATACTTCCTGATAAATGAACTGCATAGGAAGAGGTGGAAGAGGAGGGAGGCCAGAGGAGGGCAGTAGTTGGAGAGAGAAGACGACGTATTATAGTGAGAGGAAAGCACTTGCCGAGAGGCAAATGAGAAGACAAGGTACCAAACAAATGAAGACAAGGGAATTTCCTGCTGGAGAAGGGAGGGTGAGACAAGAGAAGATGAGAGGATGCAGGGTGGGGAAGAGGACGAGAGTATGATTCACCTCTCCCCCAATGAAATGTACCAGATGTTCAGCTGTCAGGTGTTATGAACCTGTCTGCTCCGACGGTGTCCTCTGTCATCTGCTGCCGCTGAGAAAGACAGCGGATGCCTCTCAAGTTTTCTGCTGTCTCTCCTTCTTTACCATCCTCTCTTCTTTATGTTTTCATCATCTTTCCCTTTCCTCTTCTCTCCTGCCCTGCTGCCCTCCTTTCCTTCTCTTCTCTTCACTCCTGCACTGCTTTCAAAATCTAAGAGAAGACTGTCTTCATAATTTGTTGGACTTTAGTTTGTAGAGTCTTCGCTTAAGGACAAACTTCTCACTAAAGCCTTTTTTGTTATTGTAAATTACTTATAGTAACCATCATTAATAAATAATAATAATAATAATAATAATAATATATTATTATTATTTTACTGTAAACAATCAATGACCTGACATAGTGTTTACAAATTATTATAGTAATAATATAATTTATGTTATTTGACCATTAAACACTCTTTCAAATATTTTACTTAATGTATGGTTTACAAAGCAGTTATTTCCATGCTATTATAAACATCAATTGGAACTTTATAATGTCCATCCAAATAATGTTTATGAACACTTTCTAACATAAAGGCTGTTAAATACAGATGCCCAGACACACAGGGGACCCTTACGTATCTGTATGAGACCCACCAGGTTGCCACAATCCAAACATTTAAATAATGTTGTGAAACAGTTGTAGTTTGGTTAAGTTTAAGAAAAGGTCATAATTTACACAAAGTATTGTAAGGGGATTGTAAGAGGATTTGAATGCATCTTTTGAGGTGGTCATCCTCAAAATAAAAACTGGTTGTTTCTCTGTATGCTGTGGGTACTTTATTTTTTTTAAATAATCTGTTATTGGCAGGTAAATGCTACATTTGCATATATCTTATGTTTGGTCAATGATTAAAAAAAATGCGATAATAGAACAACAGCTCGAGTGTCTGAAAAACTAAATTTGGACAAACAAAATTTTAATTTATTAAAAATTTACTAAAAATTTTTTAACTACCATTGACAAGATTTATACCAACATGGAAACTTATGGATACTCCCACCACTATAGCAGATTAAAAGCGAGTACCACAATGAAAAAAAAAAAAAAAAAAGGTCGAACATTTTTATCTTATCATCCTCCACATTTTCTTTTTGTCTTGGAATGCTCTTGTACAGTACAGGTATTTATTGTGTTGGATTGTCGGTACCATGACTGACACCTGGACTGCTGCTTTTATTAATAATATATTAGCAGTTCACGATGAAAACAAACCTTGGATCATGTACATTTCTGTAGTTGTGTGTGACCTCCCTCTTCTCACCATGTCTAATAAGTTTAAGTGCAGTTACTGACCAGCTGCTTCCTGCTATTGTTCAGCAATAAGTCTGCGCCTCTAGGCCAGACAGCCACAACAAATCAGGACAGTATCGTTTCAATCAGTAGAGACAAGTGAATGTAGTAAAGATAATGTTTATTATATAACGGATGATATATGATGAGTCTTGACATAAAGTCTTTGGGGCTTAGACTCTAGAGGGAGATTTGTGATGGAGGGGGCGTCTGCCCTGAGCAGCTGTAGATGCTGAAACTTATGGGCTGATGAGGCGGATGAAATGATGAAATCTGCAAACACTGGGCGGGGATGAGGAGGTGGACGCTGTGTGCATAGAGCAGCATGAGCTTCCTTGAATTGCTATAATGTTCTTGGGGGTGATGTGAATGACACCAAAACTTTTACACTGTAGAAAATATCAATTTAAGATGTTGATCAATATGATGGTGTCACATCCCAGCTCAAGGGGTAAAAGAAAGTAGCATAAACCAGATAGTTAAGTTATTTATTCGATGAAATTCATACAGTCTAAGTACAGTTCTGTGTGAGTACTCGTGCATGTATCCACACACACACACACACACACACATACATCCCTACACTACCAACAGTTAAAAAATAAATAAATAAAAAATAAGAATAGAAAAATGCACTTTTATGGTCTTTTCTCATGATATTTTTGCAGATGTGCTTTGTTGTATTTCATTTCAAGTGGGGACATAACAATTTATAGAGGGACACACACACACACACACACAAACAATTCCTGGTGGGGAAGGGAGGTCCTGAGTTTGTCTTTTGTCAAGAATATCGCTTGCTATTAGTTTGATGTGGATTCCAGGTCTAATCAATTTTGTCTCTCAATCCTCTTTTCCCCTGAATCCCCTTTCCCCTTTGTTCTCTTCATTAAGTCAACAGTCACTAATGTCTTTCAAGCATCACATTCAAATACCAAAGAGACAGAGCGGTATCAGGAGTCCACCAACCACCTCACCAGCTTAATTACACACACTGAAAAAAAAAAAAAAAAAGCCTCCCAGCAAATCCTTTAAGATGTTTTATGGAGACAAAGTGAGGGCCACAGAGGACTGCATCTCCTCTGCAGAATGTGGGCCATGGTGGTGAAAACATTGGGATCCTGCATGATGTGGGTTACGTTTGCAGAGAGTTTATAGATTTAGGCTAATGTTGTTGTGTAATGTGTTTAGGTTCATATCTAGTTAATTCATAGGTTGTTTTCAAAAGGGGTGATGTGAAAATGGGTTGAAACTTGTAGGCTACTTAGGTCTGTAAATTCAAATTCTTTTCATGAGGAGTTCTAAAAGTAAACCTAAAGTCTGCAGAATCGCAGGTGGTTAATCTTCTAAAGACTGTCCCAGATGACAAAGTGACTTCACCCTTACTTTGTTTAAGTAGACGTTCGGGATGCTACATTCACGTTGTTGCACACTGAATCATTTACTTTACAAACCAACCCTAATCCCTGCAAGAGCCATTTTGTATTTGACTGTACTCTGCTGGCTGTCTCACCCTTTCTGGGTTGTTCTCATCAACTCTTGTTCTTCTCCTTTGGTATTAAGATAACACAGACAAATAAGCTTTGTTGTCTCCTCTCCTATGTTTTGTATTTTAGTTTTAGTTTGTGTTTTCTATTATTTTCTGTCACCGGATCAGAGAATAAAAAGAACAAAAAACTGTCCTTAACTTATGTTTTTGTTGTCCTGCTACTTCCACTTTCTTTATTCTGACACCACTTCCTTTTTTTATTTTTTTTTGTTCCTCTTTCCTGTATCCTCTTGTCTTCGCTTTATCTTACCTCTGTCATTCAGTTCTGGTTTGGCACTGTCTGTGTTTTGATCTTTCTCCAAAGCTTGTCTTTGTCTTTATAAAACCTTGGAAAAACAAAAGAAAACACAATACAATGCATCCACATCTTTGGAAAGTGCTAGAAAAGGTTATTGTTTGTTTTGCTTTGACTAACGGTGACTGTGACATGTGCAAGGACATGGTGTGTGAGCGAACTTAAGTCTGATCTTCTTTTTTTTTGTGTGTGTTTGATAATTGTGTCGGCCAGATGGAAACCCATCTTCAAAATGGTTAAAGCAGGATGCAGGATGTTGTCTCCTTTGCTCCTTGTCTTGTGTCATCTTGTGTCATCTGGTGCAAATATGAAACGCAGCAACCTGTTCTCACCTCCTGTGCTCCTTTCTACATCCTTTTCTCACCTGACGGGACAATAAGAGCAACCTGTCGTCGCTTTGCCACCCTCCAAATAACCTTCACCTGACCTTGCCTGACACTTCTTGTCCTCCTCTCTCCAGTCATGTCTTCTCACTTCTTCTCACCCTTGCTCATTCATCTGTGTTCTCCATGACGCGCACACACACGGTGATCACTTGACGTATTATCACATTTTAGGTATGTGGCAACATTATCAAGTCCATCTACCATTTAGCAAAGTAGCACATATTTTCTCTTCACAGCACCGCTTTACACCGAGCTGTAGTACACAGATTGCTCTCACACACTTTTCACACCATTGTTGTTTTTCTTCTTGTTGTTGTCTCCATAAAAGCATAAAAGCAGTACAATCATACAGAGGTAGGTGAATGGGCCAAGAAAAGCTATAAACAGTGCAAGTTAAGCAAATAATAAATACTATAATTAGGTAAAATGGTATCATTTACAGACATTTAATTAGATCTGCTCAAGATTTTCACAAATGAGACAAATTCTTGCCTAATATCTAATGCAGATGTGTGCACATGCTCCACAAAGGTTAAACTTTTGTTTCCCTAAATAGCCCCTTTTTGTTGGTTTGATGGTGCTGAAGTGAAAATTTACTACTGTGCTGTTGTTTCAGGTAATGAAACACTTCTCAAGACCCTCACACCAGAGAACTGTGACCACACGAGCACACACAAGTCTGAGGGTTACAGGACCAACAAGAAGAGTCAACGGGCTGTTCTCTCTGGGTTACGACGCACATCACTCCCGTCACAGGAGAAGAAGAAAACAGTTGTAAGATAAACTTTGTAATGTGCAAGGACAAGGTCTGCCAGATGTTCTACACCAGCTGATGAAATATATCAGCTGGGATATGAAGCCACATCGAGAACAGACCGAAACATCAGCACATACGCAACGTCACAGGGCCATGCCTGGTTGAATTTAGCAGTCAGAGGAAGAAAATACACATTGAGCAGTTGTTCTGCACTAAGCTATATACCAGCAAGCACTGTGCAGAAAATGCTTGAATTATGAACTTGTCATCTGTTTTCCTGAATCATATCAATCACATCAGATCCAGGAGTTTACAGCACCACCCTAGTTCCAACCCTCTTTTGAAGAGATTGAGTCAACATGTGATGATTTACTTTACTTGAGGTGCTCTGGCTCAGCAGGAGAAACCTGAAGAGATTTCCTGAGTAAAGAGCAAAGGTTAAGACATTAAAGACGATTGAGTGGATGTTCTTGAATTTGATAATCGATCGTGGACCTTGCATTCCTAGTGGACATGACACAGGAGCTAAACATCCTTAACCTGAAGCTCTAGGGGCCCGGGTCAACTCATCACAGTATAAAGTGTGAAAAATCTGTACAAAACTGTGGAAAACTTTGCTTTCTGCAAACACACACCAGTTGTTTCACAGCATACAGATGTCTTGGAAGGAAGACACAACATTTGAACATCTTCAAACAACTCAGGAATTTGACCAGTGTTTTCTGAGCCATGACACTTTCCCTTGGACAGTCATCCAAATGTGTTGCACATATGACTTATTGACTTGAAAAAAAGCAGACATGACTGGGCAATTTCAGAGAGAATTACCTCCATTCCTGCCAGAGGTGTCCAAAGTGTTCAGCCAGGCAATGTGCCTTTTTTGAAAGCACAAATCTTTGTGAGAAACTTTTCTGGACTATGAGCTTTAATGCAAGTGCAGGACCAGGCTTAGTGATGCCCATCTTGAAGCTGTGCTCAGGGCTTCAACTGTGACCTCCATCTGGGCAAAAGTAACTTAGCTGTGTGGGCAGAATCGCTGCCAGGTGTCTGGCAAGAAATAGAATAAAGTACAAGTTAAGCTTCAGTAAGAGTTTAGTCAGGAAGGCTATTCTTTTGCATACTTAGGCCTGTCATCAGCTCCTCTTTCCACCCTTCACTCCTCTCACACATGCTCACACCTTGTGTCATTACCTGGGGCTGTCAATCGGGATATCAGCTGTTCTGATCAGCTGGTCACATCTATCCATCTGTTCACCTATCTGCCTCTTTTTAGATATGATCCTCTCTCTGCCTTCAGTAAGTTCATGCTGCTTCGCCTCCAAGTTGCAGATTTATCAGCTTCATCAGCTTCATCAGTCTCAGCAGAGTCATCAGCCACCACCACCAGTGTCTGGACTCCATGCAGGGATTCATCTTGCTGATGCCACTTACATCTTTGTCATGACTTAATCATCACATGACACTTGTGATTATAAACAGTCATCTTTGCCTCATTCAACTTGTCCCTCCAGAAATATATTCATGAATTGCACTTAGTTAGTTGCAAGATCTCAACATGATTGGATACATTGGTTTCAGTGTATTGACCAATGGGTTATGGGCTCAGCACACTTCTGCTGCATCACTCTGCTTATAGCATGAGACAGTATAACAGGGATCATATGCTACAGCCTTCACAGTTGCCTCATCTTAACCCACCTGAGAGATTTTGGAGCAGCCTGTTGGTGCTTTTCACCACCATCATCAAAACAACATACATGAGAATATCTTTTGGAGGGACGGTGCCAAGGCTAATCATATCAGTTGCTTCGTGTACTGTGGTCCTTGTTCGCTTCACATTGGCGACTGGTGTGAAGGAAAAAAGGGCTGCATCCACCTTTGAAGTCTTTAGAGGCGTCCTCTCCTCCATTTTACTCCTTGCTGTGCTGAAAATGTGTATCTGACTGACCTCCCACAGACAGTTTGCCTTTTTTTCTTTGACAACTTGGACAATGGTTTATAAAAGAGAAAAGGGACGGATCGACTTGCCGTGTCAGGGCACATAATGGTGTTCTATCCCTCCTGTAGAGTTGCGCGGCCTCTTAAGAATCAATACCAAGGTGCACCGAAGGTGTTCTCACTCAGACACTAACACCTCGCCAAGACATTTCTTGTCGGTTTTGCCTTTAATTTTTCTCGCCTGTACTTATAATAGATTGAAAGTATATTGTAAATCAAGGAAATCCATGTGCATTAGCAGAGGATGGTTTCGATCCCTTGACATCTGTGTTATGGACCCAGAACGTATCTACTGCGGCACTCCGCTGTTCATCATCTCCATGAGGCCACTGAAGCAGCCAACGGAGGCCTACTTTGTAGTTCAGCAATTAAAAACTCCATTAAGATGCCATATACATTGATGACATAACTGTGCTGGCACCGAAAGCGCACACAGTACATAGGACAGCCACCCACAAACACTGAACATAGTGCAGAGGTTGTACAGCAGTGTGCCATCATACCAGCATACATAGACTCATGTGTGCGCACACATCTGTTCACAGCAGGATACCACTTTATACTCCACTGGATGCTGAATTTGAGAGATTCCACGCATAGCACACACACACACACACACACACACACACAAACACACACACACACACACACACACACACACACACACACACACACTGTGAGTGTTGGTGTAGGTACAGTATGTGTATACAGTTCTCACAGCAGTTGGCCACTTTATGTTTCGTTCCCCTGTGCTCATTTCGTTCTTTTAGTCACACACACATACACAGGCACACACACACACACACACACACACAGACAAACAAACAAATAAGCCCACTTTTGCTGGATGCATGCTTTCAAAGATAGGAGGCTTTGATTTATTAATGCCTTTCCAAGATAAATAATGTACATTTGGTTTCCATATGGTGTTGGATATAACTCTCATCGCGTTCCTGACACAGCTGTGTGATCTAAATGCAAAATAACACTAACCGCATGAAAAGCATCCAGAACAATGCTGATTTAAATCTATTTTCTTTGTATTTATTTTCTTTTCATATCATATAAAACAAACAAAATGTCTGGAATGTACACTCTGCTTCATTTATTTTTCAATTAGGAATTTCAAATGAAAATATAATGATTCAGTGAGTCAGTATCGATTTCCTGTTTAAGCCAGACGCACATAATATATTTGATGGATATGTGTTATGTAACCATATTCATGCGTCATTCTGGCATCACCGTGTGTGAGTGCATCATGTCTAAAATTAAGCTTTGGCTTGCTGGCAGGGCTTAGTGAACTCCAGGAATCGACTTGTTAAGAACAGCTTTTGTTTGCCAAAATTTTCACTATAAATATTTCATGCGAGTTTGTCCTTCTTGCAGATTCCAGGCCTTTTGTGTGTGTGTGTGTGTGTGTGTGTGTGTGTGTGTGTGTACAGTAAGGTACTGTGTTCTTGTAAGGTTGGGTCTAGTTAACTGTCTTCCAGATGGCAGAGAAATAAATTTAGTGTAGATCAGAAGCAATAGGAAGCCAATCGTCTGTGATCGTTTTTGTCTCTATGTGAGTTTTGCTAATGGTCAGAGACTGCAGGGACAGACCAAAGACTGTTCATCAGTCAAATGCTGAAACTGTATGTGTGTGTAAATTAGATAGAGATCAGTGTTTCTGCACACAAATTAAGCATACATCCATAGTTGCATACCTTTGATCCAGTTTTTTTTTGGCCACTGTACATCACCGCACGTCTCCGCACTTGCTTCTACGAGTACATGTGGTTTCTGTCATCCTCTTCTCATTTACAGCCGCTGTCACTTTCATCAGATCTCTGACTCCTTTTCCTGCCCTCCTTTTGAGGCCAATTGCAGATTCAGAGAGCAGGACTGAATTACGGAGTGAGAGACAGGTGAGAACTCATTCAAACCTTCTACATTTCCCTTTCCTTTAAACTGTTCTTTTTCTTCTCCTGTCTTTATTTGTCTACCTTCTTCTTCTTCCTCTATATGTGTGTTCTATCTGCGTCTTCAAATCAGATCTCATCAGTTTTGTCTACCTGCAGAGTTAACCCTTTGAGGTCTGAGCCCATTCCAATCTGAATTGAAAAAAAATATACTATTTATTATGGAGCTACATTAGGGTCAAAAGTTTTGTACTTGAAAACATAAAATCCGAAACTGAAATTTCAAGTTTTGATAAAGACAATTAGGGTCAACTGTGGTAATTCATTTGAATAAATAATTTATTTTCATTTTTCACTTTCATATTTTTCTATGATTGTTTTTAACCTGGAGAAAAAAATGTGTACATTTATTTTTAATTTGAATATGTTCAAAGATCAAGATCAAAACTTGAAATTTCAGTTTCAGATTTTATGTTTTCAAGTACAAAACTTTTGACTCTCATGTAACTCCATAATTTATTACAATAAAAAACAGAAACATGCTTTCAGGCTGGCATCTGTTACCACAGCAATGGGAACAGGGATGTGGTCTGCACTTCTTTTGTTGGACACGCCCATTCTGTCCACCCCACACAGCTGGGACACCAGTTCTGTCTGGAAGTCCTTGTGGGATATGTACCTCACTTGTTTTGAGGTGCTTATGTCACAATGCAGAAGGTAGTCATTGGTGGTGGCAATATCCACAAGGTGCAAGAAGATGGTGCAGGTGGGTGGAGTAGTACTGCAGCAGCTGGTCGGACAGCTCAGCACCACCCATGTTCCTGTTGTAGGCCATGACTGGGATAGGGCAGGGGATGTTTTTCACTACCCAGCATCCATCTTTCTCCTTCACCCTCCTCTTGGCCACCTCTCCAGAAACTGCTGGATGGATTGTGGAGTACAGTGACACCTCCTGTGTGTCCACCCATTTCACAAAGACCAGGGACCTGGCTGCGACATCCATCCTCCCACTGATCGCTAGGGTTGATTCGGCTGATCTGGCTGGCTAGGCGGGTGTCCCCTTCCTCCCTCACCGCTCCATGTGTGTCCGTCCTGAAGCCCTGCGCTCAGTGGAAGAAGACGAGGTCCCCCTGGTGGACGACCATCCATCGGTGTACCAGTGGCTGCGCTCCCCTGCTAGAACCTCCAAACAAGCTCGGACCCCTCCCTGATGCAGCATTTTCTCTCCCTTTTGGACATCCTTTCCTGTTCACCCTGTATGTTCCACAGGCTGCAAACTTCAAGATGGCCAAATCCAGGAACAACTGGGGGCTTGTGTAAAAGTTGAAATATGATGGCCAGTGCCAAGGTATGATGGCTGGATCAGGTGCATCACAGCATCATATGAGAGCTCATCCACTGGGTGTGTGCATGTTTTTCCTGCATAAATGTCGAAATTCACTGTGTAGCCATTGCTTGAGTCAGCCAGCACAAATAATTTGATCCCCCCCACCTGGTTGGTTTGTCCTTCATGTACTGGGTGATGCCAGTTTTTGCCTTGGTGGCCAAGATTCTCTCATCCACAGCCAATTCCCTTCTTGGGTGATAATGTGTTTGGCAGGCACTGAGGATGTCATCGATGAGGGGCTTGATCCTGAACAGCTTTTCATAGTCTGGTGTTCCCTTCTTCTCATCATTTTTTTGTCCTCCTCTGGGTCACTGGGGTGGATGTTCCAAAGCAGAGCCCTGAAACAGTCCCTCGCCATCACTGTAGCTGGAAACGGCACAGTGATGGCACTGTGGTTGGGGAGAAGTACAGCTGAAACAGGTCCAGAGGTGTATATGCTGCGTGAGTGTCCACCTGGGCTCCTGGTGTTCTCTGTGGCATGAAGCAGCTTATTAGTGGAGCAGTGTCAGGGTTGCTTCCAGTTCTCCAGGGCTCCAAGCGATGGAGTGGCCCAGCCTGTGGAGATCTGGACCTCATCTGACTTCTCCTACCACGCCCTCTCTGGGTAGGCCTCCATGTCGAGGGTCCACTATCCTCATATCTGTATACACATGACAAGGACAAATAAAAATTAGCGATTGCTCAGGTTATTGTTCATATGCACATGATGGGTAGTGAATTCAAATGTGGGCACTAAAATTGCAATTCTCTGGCTCCCTACAACAATGTGAATGCTCATTTTACAAAAGAAAACCTTACAAGTAATAAATAAATATATACAACTAGAAATAAACATAGATAACATAAAATAAAACACAAAATAAACACTAGGAAAATCAGTATATCCATCACCTTGAATTGAGTAATTGAGTTCAGATAAAGGGGAAAACAAAATGCCAAGCATTTACCTATCTCTGTATTTATCAGTTCAGCCCTGCTCTTCTGTATACATAAACATACCTAGATATATATCACGTTATATACATAGCAGACGGTTTTCTAATGTTTGCAATACAGCAGAAAACAAAAACATGATGTCTCTGTTTTCATATATATATATATATATATATATATATATTGGTCACTTAGAGTAGTATCAGCAGATTTGACATTTTTTTTCCCATTTTGCAAAATCACAAAAAAAATGACGACGATATGGAATAAAATGCAACGCTTGGCCCTCCCATCCTGCCTCTTTTTACGCTCTGATAATTATTATTTTTTTACTACCAAAAAAAACTAGGAGATTTTAAGTCCGCACTTTCAGAGAAACTTGACGGCAGGTGATCTTTTTTTTTTTCTACAGCGCTTAGAAGATGTCGTGTGATCTGATCACACCGACGTGATCATAGACCCCAAAGAGTTAAACCTACTTCCATATCAAAAACCACTCAACAAGTGTGCTTGAACAATAACGAGAATAAAAAGACTGTGTTCACAGTGTACTCGGTGGCTGGATGCAACAGCATTTCTTTGACTGAATGACATTGTGGCTGTACCATGCAGGAAGATATAAAGGAAGATATAAAGTCAAGGACTGTGACACCAGCTTACCAGGTTTATGTCCACACTTCAGCCGCCGATTAGGTTTCAGCAACAAAAGCACTTTTGGTTAAAGGTTAAGAAAAGATTGTGATTTCAATTAAATGTTGCGATATTATGACTAAATTCATTGCTGACTTTCTAATGATGATGATGATGATGATCTTTCTCTAACCATAATCAAGAGCTGCCAGTGCCTAAACATAACTATGGCAATAATGAAATAATCATGTTGTAGTAAGTATAAGTGGATAGTGTTTTGAAAAATTGAAAGATCTATTTTTGATGGAAAATGAATTAAATACATTTTCCTGTTATACAATACTAAACAACATTTCCTTGTTATGTTCATAGAAAACATAATTTTCTATAAAATTATATAAATTATATCTTTCTAAACATTTTTTTTCTCTCAGAACCAATTTCCTGTTGCAAATTAGCCATATATTTTGCTTTATTTTGTATATTTCATTGAGTGAGTGTTAGTTACTACGTATCCAGTACGTGGTATAGACAGCTACAGTAATCTCATTCCTGTGGTGAAGATGGTTGTGCTGCATTTGTCAGGCTGTCATGAATCCTCACAACTGCCATTAGGAATGTCCCATTGTCTGGGCGTGGCAGACACTGAAAATCCTCAGGGTGCTTTCAATGATCTGCACAGGCTAAGCTTCTCAGTCTCCACCCACACAATCAAGTGATGCCAGACATAGTTTTAGAGCACATTCTAGGAAGTGCAGTATCCCTGAACATGATCAGGGAGGGAGTTCTGAGGTTCTGCCTCCTAGAAAACGGCACACTAAGCCAGCTCCTACCACGGAAGAACAACAAACAGACACCCAGCAACAGATATCAACTTGCCTTTTTATCGGGAGAAACTTGGACCAGAAGATGTCCTGTCATTATATGCAAATGAATCGTTTTTTGGGAGACATGCAGGAGAGGAAAAGAGACTCAAATCTTAACTGTGTGAGACAGAATTGGCCCAAAGTAGCACTGAAGAAGGAGACGCTGCTACAGATATCATCTCAACAATTTAAAGCCAGCAGTGTGCCAGCAGGGCCTCCAGCTCTCTGTAGAAGGAGTCTGAGCTGACATTTCCAAAGTTGTAACCATCTCTTACAGCTCCTGCAGCAGCACATTATTTGCAGATGTTGATGAAAGCATGAAGCAGCCCTTCCAGGCTCCACAATTTAATGCTGGTTATGATCTTAATATGGAATTGAGACTAGACTAGCCAATATGCCACAGATTAAAAGATAAATGGTAGCGCATACATTTAGCCTGTGTGGTGGCTAATCCAAACTGTCCAGCCAGAGAATCTAATAACACAGACTGCCAACCCTGACAACACCAAGACGCCGGGAAGTCAAAATAGCTAATTATGACAATAACTAAGATCTATGAAACTACATGATGACCGTCACCATTTCTTGTTGCCTGGAAAGAGCTAAGGCATTCCAGGAATGAGGAAGAGGCATGTTTACCTGATTGTATTTGTACTTACCAAGTGGAATAGGTGAGGTTAATGTTGCCCGCTTAATCAGTTTTGCCGCCTATCAGAACAGAGAAGGGGTTGACAACAACGTACCCTCTTTTGTCACAAGTTACAAACACATACAGTCCTCAAGGGCACAGGGCATCTGCACAAAAGCGACAGACTGGATATCATAGAATCCCAGCACACAGTTATCATTCTTCTGATTCTGGATGAGGCCAATGAGGTAAAGGGGAAAAGGCATGGACACCCAGATGTATTTATAGACGGTGAGCCAAGCCTCCTGAGGTCAGTCATACATTATAGGAGGACAGGACAGAAAGACCTTGGTCAGAGTAGTCATTCAATTTAATACTTATATTCATAACTTAGTTCTGCATTTAATGAATTACCTTAAGGCCTTAAACCACAGTCAGAGTCAACACTGTAGGTGAAAGACTGACCTAAAGATTGGCTTTAGTGGCTAAGGAGATACAAAATGGCAACCATGTCTCTTAGAAACATTATAACCTACTAATTTTTATCAACAAATACATTTTGGAGGAAATTTTACTTCAATTCTAATAAAAAAATCTGACAAATGGCACAATGATGACACTGAATCATTCTGCAAAACATCCACAGAAAATATTTCTCCATTAGTTTTTACTATAATATCTGACCTTGTTACATTGTATCAGATCATAGCAACTGAATGGTTATTCATCTTTTTATGGGTACATGGTTAATAGGTTATTATCTTCTTGCCCATCAGGTGCATCAGAACGTTTAAATGTTTTCACATTTTTCCTCAATTCTTTTTATAAAATATTGGATCGGTGCAGTTTGTTTAAAAGAGACATTGTGAAATGAAGATCTTCACTTGGCCTTCTGCAAAACCCATTTCACTGCAGTCCACTTTGTATTTCTAAAAAAAAAACAAACAAAAAAAAAATGGATGTGCTTCATTCTGTTTTGGCCTTGCACACTATCAGTTTATGAAAGGCAGCCCTGGACTAAATAATATTTTCATAGCTTTAAACATCCTATTCATGGAAACCTCTAGAAACAATAAAGGCTCTTGAATATAAAAAGGGGTTTTTAAATGAAAGGTCCCAAGTCTCACATGAGAACTGGGTGTCACATGCTTCTCCATTCACTGTATGTATAAAAGATCAAATGCTCAAAGATGAAGGATTGCAGAGTGGTGCAGTGGAACCTGTGTTCATAATTCATAGGATGATGGATAAAGTCATCCTTTTCTAATCATGGACATCTGCCATTGTTTCTCTATATTGAATAGGAGAAAAGTAAGGCTGACTATTGGCTATTCCTTTAGTTCAATGGGTGACAACTAAATTGTTGAAGCTAGGGTGTGAGCACTTAAAAATGTCAGTTGAAGGCCTTTGTGTAGCCAATATCATCTCAATGTTGCTCATTAATTCTGATGGCTCTTGCCTTTATTTGAAGTAATCTAACCAGACATTTGCAAGTGGGTTTAAGAACAGCAACATCATCTTCCTACATAGCTGCTCAAGGTGCAGTTAGCTTTAATTACTTTGTTACAGTGAGGTAGTTTGGTCCAGTGTTTTCCAACTTACGTTCAAATGCTTTCATGGGGTATTGTAAGAGGACAAAAACACAATACTGCTACCAAGTGGCAACCTCTGTGAAGTCAACATGGACGTGCTAAAAATGGAGGACCTTTTTGCACCCAAGTCTGGTTCAAGATCTGATTCTAGATTCTATGACATCAGTGAGTTTCATCCTTCGAAAGGTGCCTTACATTCTATGTGTGTGTCTATGTGCATGTCAGTAAGTGTTAGCAGTGATAGATTAGGGTGAAGTGTCCGGAGTTTTCATGTTAAAACTAATCTCCATACTGTCAGTCAACCTTAGTGACCCTGGTTCAACTCCCCCCCTTCTGTTTGCCACAGCTACATTGTTCATCGCTGTTTTTTTCCTTCATTCTGTAATGTCTGTGTTCTTTGCCTTGTTTTGTCTGTCCCTCTTAGAGTTTTTATGCTTCTCCATCTCTCTGCAACCATTTACATCATTTACTGCTGTTGCTGCACAACTCTTTCCCCATCCTTTCTCCAACTGTTCAACCCCCATTTTAGTTTCACTCTCTTTACATGTCTGTAGTCTCAATACATACAGGATACATCCATTCCTATACAATATGAAGTACACTGTGTACATTACGTACTTCCTGCTGTGGTGGGCTATGTCCGGCAGGGTAGTGTTAGTGTTGATGTTACTGCTTCTTCTTTGCTAAATTGTGAACCAGGTATAAAACATACGTTTGTATAACCCAGTATTCACTGCAGCTCCAGGAGCTTCCACGGCTGCCATTTTCCCAATAGCAATGGTCCCTCCCCTACAGCATCATCGTGTCCAGCGTTCCACACTCAACTGACAGTGTGAACACACATATGTACTCAAACAAGCATTAGTATGTAAGTATATATACTATACTTTTTTTGTCCCTCTTACTCTGTTGATCTGTGTGTGTGTGTGTGTGTGTGTGTGTGTGTGTGTGTGTTGACAAGGTTTGGCTGTGTTCTACACTGAAAATGATATTTCAAAAAGTATATTATATTTATTATTTGAAATTTACTTTATGTCAATTACAATATGAAGTATGGTTTCAGTAAGTCTTTTAAGAATCTTTTCTTGGCTGTGGTGTTCTATTCAACTAAAAAGTGAAACCAAACAAAACACACTTAGTCAAAAACATCCAGTATTCAGAAATGGGGAAAAAAGGCAGGTTTTAAATAACACAGGCCATATCAATAATACAACTGATACAACATCTCTTTGAGATGTGTGTTTCTGGGTTAACAGATCCAAAATATTTATAGAACATATGCCGCTGTTAGACACAGATTGTACCAGATGAACTAGATGATTTTCACATCACCTCAAAATTAAATTAGCATTCATGTTTAAACAAGCTAACAAACGTAATGAGTCAACCCTTATTCCCTTCAACTACACTGATCAGCCGAGATGCGCACCCTAAGAGGGCTCCATTTATGCAGCCCCATACACAACAAATTGTGATGCACTGTGTGTTTTCACACGTTTCTACGGAGCCCCCGAAGTGACATGAGGAAAAAGAAAAAAAAAATGATGAGAAAAAAAAAAGTGACATTTTTCTCATGTCTTTTTGGGGGCTCTGTACTTTTCTATCAGAACCAGCACCAGCATTAACTTTTTCAGCAGTATAGCTCGTCCGTTGGGTCAGACCACACAAGCCAGCCTTCACTCCCTGTGTACGTCACTGAGCAATGGATGCCCATTGGCCTTGTTGCTAGTTTAACACTTTTCCTTCCTCGGACCACTTTTCATACATACTGACCACTGCAAACCAAGAACACTCCGCAAAGAGCAGCAATTTTGTATAAGCTCTGATCCAGTCATCTAGCCATCACAATTTGGACCTTGGACCAAAGTCCTGTCCTGCTTCTATCAACTTTGAGGACAAAATGTCCTTGCTGCCTAATATATCCCACCCATTCCCACCTGTCAGTGGCTAATTAATGTATATAAGTCTCTCAGTTTGTCATAGTGCTGTATTTGAATCTGCTGAAGTGTAGCGGTTCCTGGAAAATTGTGCATATGCATGTCGTTTACCCAGAAAGGAGCCAGTGGTAATCCCAAAACTGAACAAAGACTTGGGGTCATGGGGGCTTTAAGGAGATTGACTTCTGTAGCCATCCTCAAGTGGACTTTCAAAGAACTGCAGCTTTGGCACTTCTGCATTGACTTAACTTCATCCTTTCCAAACTACAGTTTTCAAACACTGTTGTCCCACTGGCATTTATCAAACTAGTTGAATTTCACTGTGACATTTGTCTGGCACAAAGTTACAGAACGCAGCCCACACAAACAGATCCACTACAAGCAGCGCTTTGACTGATGTTACTGTCATGTACTGACATCAGACATCAGACGTGAGAACACAACTTTACCTGATTGCTGTTCCCATCTCATATATGACCATATGTCTCCACCCACCCAACCAACGAAGGCAACAAGTATTAGCCAATCAGAGACAGAGTAATCAGGTAATGTTTTGCCATCCCTTGCAGTACACTACTGAATGTTAGTCGGGGGAAATAAATATGATGAGTATGACATGATTCTCAATAAAAATCTCTCTACAGTGTCATCTCACTGAGAGGGTAAAACTGTGGGGACGAGAAGATTTAGAATTATTCTGGATAGTGTACAATGGCTTGAACACAAGGGTTGTTTTCTAAGCCAATTCAGGATACGATAACTGTGTGTTCTCTATGAAACACTTAAGTGGGTATTATTTGTGAACGGCAGAAGGGGTCCCCGAACGTAAAGCATCCTCTGAAAAATCCGAGGGGCTTTCAGTAAGTATTCGATTCTCTGTAAACGTGGTACACTGGCTACATGGCTAATTTATCTGTAAGCTTAGGCCCCTGTCTCAGATGCTGCGCTGTTGGTAACAAGAGTAAATAAGCATGAAATGATGCTCCTCAGTTTTAATTTGAACTGATTTAATGTAGAGTGGGCCTGATGGATCCACAACAAGATGATCTGTACAGTAGTCTCCATGGGACACTGCAACAAGACGACAAAAGACACGATTTTATTACATTAACATCAGTGAGCCCACTTATCAAAGGCTTTACGTTGAAATGATCCTAAATGTGCTGAAAACAATAAAAGCACAACGATTTACAGCCCTCTGCCTAATTTTAACATGCATGTTTCTAAAAGCCTCAAATTAATTCAGTTTGTTTAGTTTTTACTGTGTGCTTCTGGCTCCGAGCCCTGCAGCGAGAGATACTTACATTAGACACAACGCTGCCCAGGACTATTAATTTATATAGCATTATCCCCTAGATACATTAGGAGGAGATGGAGGGATGAAAAAAAGAGGCATGCATGAATGGAGAGAGGGAGAGGGAGAGAGAGAGAGAGAGAGGAGGGGATTAGAAGAATAGAGGAGTGATGAACAATGGAACACAAGGAAAGAATGAGGGAGCGTGAAACAAGAGACAAAGTTCTGCTTTAGATTAATGGCTCATCTTCCCGACGTGAGTGAGACACTTTTTGGCTCCAGGTCTAAACGAGGCTGCCTCGTTAATCACCGTGGCAACATATGAGACAATGGGCATCGATATGACATTGAGCTTTAGAACATTTGGAGCCAATCCTCATTTCATTGCGTTGGACAGTGGCCAAGTGCCACACAGAAACACTGCAATAGTTTAACAGTGAGTACATCCACGAGGTACAGGGGGTGGTTCCCTAATGAGGGGAGTGTGTTTGCTCAGGAATTTCTATATTTATGAGGACCAAAGATGTAAAATTTTCTAGCCTGTGAAAATATGTGCATTTATTTTCTGTTTGGAGAGTGAAATAAAAGGATTGATCTGGATTGTCAGGACATGATTAGCCTAGTATAGCATAAAGACTAAAAGCAGGGGGAAACGGTCAGCGTTGCTCTGTCATAAGCAAAGCATTCATGAAGTGAGAAGAGGCTTTGGTTTTGTTCTTTCGAAATGTTTTTTTACCAAACCTGGCAACCACCACCAACAGTTTCAGCAAATAACTCCTTAAAACCTACACCTCTGGTTCCCAGCACAGCATAAAACCCTGAGAAAAAGTACTTGACAGATTTTGATCCTAAATAATTGTCAGACTTGTTTTTTTGCGTGTGTGTGTGTATTTTACATCAAAAAATTAAATCTGATGCACCACTAGAGACCCAGAGATGTTCTTCTGGAAAGAAAGCAAATAAAATGTAGAAAATGGCAGATGAAATAAACAATTGGTGCAATTGAAAAATAACGATTTCACATCTTGTCAATCATGTAATGAACAAATTTAGCTTGTGATTTCTTGGCACAATGACAGATTAGGGAATAGGGCAGATTTTGAAAAAAAAAAAAAAAGAACTAGCTAACTTTTTTTTCCCCATGCTTGCAGTCTTTGCACTTAGCTAAAATAATTTCAATAGCATTTCATACCATTTGACATCAATCTCCTCACCTCACTGAGCCACAGATCACTCACTTCCCTTCAGTAGAACCTGCATACACCAAAGCTACCAGTCACCTATCTAAGGTTTGCAGAGAGGGTTGTGTTCATGTATCATGTTTTGGAGCCTGATAGAATAATAGAACATTTTATGCCTAAAAAGAAAGTGTTAAGAAGCGTGAACATGTCTTCTGATCTATGCAATGAAAATCTTCAACTCTAATATATCAACAAAATTAAATAAGCAATTGCTATCAATATTAGTTTGATAATGAATTTTCATTTACACTTGTGTTTATATTAAAGCTAGAATGAGACTTCTTATTACATTTAGACAACACTGAGGCAATGGTTAAAGTCTGTGGTAGGAAGGGAAAATAAATGATGAGGTAATGAATGTTATCAATAGAGGTTCTCACAAAGACAGTTATATAAGTGTTGTGTTGGTGTTTGACGAGGGTGAAACCATATTCCAGATCATTTGAGGGGCGTGACATTTGGGACAGCATGCATTCGGGTCCCAGAGGAGAGAGATGGCAAAGTGACCCATGCTAAGTGACTGATGGGGAGCCAGGCTTCAGGTGACTTAATATGACGTCACAAAATGGCCGCCTAGGGAAGGCTTGACACTGAAAGCAATGAATGTGGACGATACCTGGCTGCACCAGCGCAACGGAGTGGTCATTATCATTATTCTAACCTGCTCTTTTTTAACTTTAACAGCCTTACAAAGACAAGTATAATCACATTTAGAAAAGAAAGAGAAAAAAAGGTTTGCTGACTTTGATGTTTTATTTAAAGCAAAAACAGCAAAAAAAAACAAAAAACAAACAAAAAGAAAAACAGCTCAAGCATGTCAAAGATTTGATGGTATGTTGTCCGCTCCACCTTAAATGTTTTTATGTTAAACCTACATCTTCTAGAGGAAAGAGGCCTGGCTGTGCAGTCAGAGTACATTTATTATTAACCTGCCTGGTTTCCTTTGATATACAGTTATTAGATTTGAACCTACAGGCACACCTCAAACACATTTCAGATTTGCACCAGACATGGTACACACACAAACACACCCAATATATTGATTTCACACATTTCACATATGTATACACAAACAAATCATCCAAACCATCTGATTAGTGTGTTATCATTAAAGCCAGTGGCTAAGTACAAATCCTCAAAAACTCTACATGTGGCAGCACTGAGGTTTCATAAATCTGTCTTTTTAACTTCCGTTAAATTGGATAAATCTGCCTCTCAGTGTAGCTAAGAGCCTGTCAACCCAATATTCACTCTGATTAAACAGGACGTACCTGTGGCTTTAGCTTAAATTTCCTTCTTTTAACTCAGAACATCATTACAAACTCATCGAGGGTTATTTTGTTGAAAGATTTGCAATAAATCCTCCTTCAGTAACATGGTAAACATTTAACTAATTACCCCAGAGCATTAATTTAACATAATCTGCTCTGCAGAGTATTTACATAAAGATAATTTTTCACCGTATGGGCTCATGGGAAAATAATTTGTACAGAAAAGCTGCATTAGACAAGACAAATAGTCTGTTTATGAGTGAAACCAACAAATGTAAATTCCAAACTATAGTACAGTGTGAAGCTGTGTGCCTCACACTGATACGTTGGGGTGCAGAGCACTCACAAAGATACAGCATTCTTATTGCAAGGTGAAACAGTTTTATCGCAGCTACTGCACGTATGAAGCCTGAAACCGTGCAATCACAAAATCACAGAAATATTTATTAAAATGTTATGGCATAGCTAATTTCCCCATTCATGACAGCTGAACTGAGGGTGAATTTTTTTTCAATTTTTATTTTTATTCAACTAACTCGCCTGTTCAAATTATATTAAGAGGAGAACTATTACAGCAGGTTCCAGCTCACCAACATGCATGGTTGACCACCCTAGTCTGCCTTGAACCTGTGTGTAATCTATCTACAGAGCAGACTATGGGCCTCTACAGCTGATAGTCAGGGAGCCAAAGTCTCAAAAGCTCAATAAAATGGGTTGAACCTGACATGGTCTGCTATACTTTTTATTTGTGTTTTTTTTTTGTTAACTTTGACCCTTAGGACCAATAATTGGAGGGTCTGCTCTGTTGGAAATATTGCAAAAAAAAATTGTGGCCATTTTAGTGTATGTACCCTTGATTTTTCGATAGAAAATTTTGAAAAATGAAAAATTTCCTCAAATCCTCAGTGGGTTGGGTAAGCTGCAAAGGTCCAGATGCAAAGGACACATGTGGTGACAACATTCAGTGAAAAAATAATTCTTACAACACATTTCTACATGATTTTAGCTCATTTTAATGGAAAAAATAAGGCGTTTTCTCACTTTTTTCCAATATTTTCATCTTTACTTCATTGGCAATCAACTATTCCACTAATGACATCAGCCAATATGCCATTCTTTTCACCAAACAGTGTACTCATTCCACAGAAAAAAATATAAAAATCCAACCAAAATCAATGGATCTGTGATGATTTCACTACTAGTTGGCGATCAACAGGCCCAGAACCTCAATAGAATTTTAGGCTACTCTCAAAATTCCAAAAGGCACACTGGATATTTAGCATCATGGTACACTAACACACACACACACGCACACATGATCTTAGTAATTTGAATGAGTTTGGAACAACCAATCACTGGTTACCAACAGACTTTGAAGATACTCATCATTGTCTGTAGTTAAGTCCAATGGGTAAATGCTGCAGAATGGAAATCATTCAATTAGTAATAGACAATAATACTTCTCAGGAATTGTAGATGCAATTTTATTAAAAAAAAAAAAAAGAAAGAAAGAAAAAGAATGTTTTATAACAGAATTTGAAATGACAAGAATAGATGTACTGTTTCTTTAAGAGATAGGTAGTTATTCTGGCAACTGATGTTGACGGCTTTATCTGAGGTGAGTTCTATATTTTGTCTTACTTTCAACTCACTGTTTTTGTTTATGGCTATGGCTTAAGTGTTATATGAACTCCATGGCTTTTCAAGTATTTACGGAATTCATCCCTCAAAGCTGTAACGAAGAATATGGCATTATCTTTGAAAAGGGGCTCATCTATCCGAGATATGAGTTGGTTCAGTGCAGCATCATATGGAGTGGTGGCAGTCTTTTCCTGTGAATGAAGACGCTTTGTCAGGTAGTTGGTCATGCATTCTTTGTGGTAACAGAAGTCCTCAGCAATCATATCAGTACACTTGTTTCCATCACAAATCTTGTGTAGCATCTCTTCATCTTCAAGTTTGTTTGCTTTTGTCCATACTGCATTCTGTCTGTCGTAAGTGGCGATCAAGTGATCTATTGCCCCCGGTCGTGCGTGCTCTTCCACAAATGAAGCACTCTTCCTTGTGTTTGGTGGGCTGTGGCATTGACATCTGTGTTTTTTTAGTAGGCCTGCTGCTGTCTGGCTCAGGATTAAGTTCTCCTTCAAATAAAGTGCTTTCTGGCTTTTCTGCTTTTTTCCTCTTCTGGTCAACAGTTTTACGATTTGTGTACTTCGCATGACATTGTGTGTGCCACAAAGGATTCCTCCCCAAAAAGTCACATTTAGATTGCAGGTCACTGTCAAGTCTGTATGAGACATCATCCTTTCTGTTCCTAGAACTTCCTAGAAACATGGAACCAGGTGTTTTGAAGGATACACTCAGTATGTAAGTGGTTCTGATCACCTGTCCATCCTAGTCTGTCCTCTAAACCTTCTCTGAGTCTATGAATCAGATCACAGATTCTGGGCCTGTTGATCGCCAACTAGTAGTGAAATCATCACAGATCCATTGATTTTGGTTGGATTTTTATCATTTTTTTTCAGGTGATATACACTAAGGAAATCAGTCAGTAAATGATTACCTAAGCAACACACACAAACAGATAACCAAACTACCACCAAGCAGTGGAAGTGAAGTTCTGGTACAGACTCAGGCCTGTTAACATAAAAACAACACAGCTACCATTATGGCCATCATTACAGCTGCTATTTGTGTCCATTTTAAATTTAATCCAGACTTTTGGTTGTTAATGCTGTGAATAAGATGTGCTGCAGTGGCCACAGTTTGAAAGTCAGTGTGTTAAACTGCATCATTCAGCTGCTGTCACAAAGTGAAGCAACATGACATGTTTGTCAAAACTCTACGGAGAATGTTTGACACTAATAAAGTTAGACAGTGTTATGGACAGAGGTTAAGTTCAGCAACTTCAGTGGAAATAACTCTTCTCAAAATATAAATTCACCACACGGTATGATTTCCTCGTGGGTACTCATATCGCCCGGGGCCTGCTCAACTCCAAAGCAGCCACAAAATCTGAGCCTATGTACATTTTTTTATCAAACAGAGGCAACTGAGGTGATTTTATTATGACACATTGGCTACAGTGTGGCTGCCTTAGGCAACAGTGAAATTGAAAATAAAGCCTCAAACATTCAAAATCCGAAATAGTTGAAGAGTTAAGAATTTGGAGCAAAACTTGTCTGCACTCCAACTAAACACCATGTTTGCTTTTCTAAAATCTGATGACTTTCATCAGATTCATCATCATCATCATCATCTTTTATATTAGACACTCCTGATATGCTGAAGCCCTGACAAGAATGAGTCCTTGTTTATTGCAGCATGAGATAGATGTGATATATACAAGACTTCTTCAAACTGTACTGACAGCCGGTTACACTTGATGTACAGTTGCAACATTTATAGCATGTATTAATGATAATGTATAGCAACACAGATCCTGAGTTTTCTATCCTTGACTGTATCGGGTTGTTTATATGAAGCAAGCAGGATGGCTGTTCACAGTATTACTCAAGGCTAACACTCTGGCTACTAGTCTGGTAGTAACTTATGCTTTAATCTGCTGGACCAAGGTCTTAAACAGCCTTATACTCAGCACAGTCCAACTTGAGGGGAAAAAAAAAGTTTTTTTTGTTTTTTTTTAAATATAAATTTAAAGTGGCTGAAGCCAAAACATGGATAAACACATTGATTTTCGAAGTTAGAGTTCCAGAGAAGCTAGCACTAACTTTATTCCTCAAGCTGCTTCTGTTACTCTCATCTCTCATCATGACAAGAGATGGTTGAATAAGAACCTACTGGAATAATAAATCCCATGATGTGCTACAGTGGTTCAACAGGTGGTACCAACATACCTCTACGCAAGCTGAACATATGCGGCATGCACGTTTAGCAAATCCCCTGTTTCTATTCAGGTCTCTCTGTAAGGAGCTGACTATGTTTCGTATAAATATGTAACATTCTTCATCTTGTACAAGATATTTATTTGATTTGATTTACAAGCAATTCAGCCTCATATATAATACATAAATGCAGTGAAGAATTAAATTTCCTAATATATGCAATCTACATGATATTCACCTACTCCATCAAAGAGAAAAGGTAAAACCACATATAAAACCTCAGTATCTCGATACCTGATCAACTACAACAAAATCCCATACTGAAACTAACATAAAGATAATATAACTGTATGAGATATAAAAGAGATATGGAGATTTGTACTATAATCCACATCTATTTTATCCTTAAGCAACTGAAACTTCAATTTCACCCCAAATGTCTCTGATAATTAAAGTTCAAACACAACAAATTTTGCAGCAATCCCCAAATCATAAATTCATGAATCCATATTTAAGTTCCCGAACATACATATCCTGATGCTGCATTGGCTTGTAATCAGGTGAATGGTGCTTCTGTCAATCCAACTCTGCACGCCATACGTCTGTGGCTGCACTATGCATGATACTTTGGCAGATGTGAAGCAGAGCCAGTGTCATAAGAGATTGGCAAATGTAACCAGGCCTATCAGCTTCTATGGAGAAACCAAATGGTGACAATACTGAAGAAGATATTTATTATGTGTCCCACAACTGTTAAACCATGGGTAACACTAGCCCTGTACAAACGCCTGGTGGCTTTTGAGGGCACAGCCAATACATTTGAACTGTAGTCACCCAGCCAGTAAACAAGAAGGGCAGACCACACTAATCAAAGTATTTGAAGAACATCCTTTCATAGTTTGGCATTTTTTCTTTACATTCAGATTGTATATTTCCTTTCAAAGCTGTTGACTTTGATCTTTAGACTTGGAGTCCCAGAAGTGAGGACTTGTGACTTTCCTGTCTGTGAGACTAGACTTACATAAGACTTGAAGGCAGATAGCTGGGAGGGTTTTATTTGGTGATATTTAAATATTGAGGAGATGCTGTGGTGGGTGCAGTTTTGCCTCTTGGAGCTCTGCCAAACTGTCATGAATAATTAATAACATAACCAGGATGTGCACAACATCTCCATAACTTTATTTCCACATGGAGTTACAGCAGCTGGCACCAGAATGACATTGTTAAAAAAGACTCATTTTGATCAGATTAGATAAATGAGCCCTTTAGCATAAATTAATTAGCCCACACATAAATGAGTAGCTTAATATATGCTGTGATTCACTACTTGGAACTGGATGTTAATGCACCTTTTCTATTAAAAACATAATTCATAGACAAGATAAAATTATTGTTTGACTGGCAAGTCGTGTCTCAAAGATTTGTCACTTGACTTGGAGTTGTCCTCAAAGATTAAGAGTCAATTTGATCTTGGGACTTCAGTTGATCTTTTTGCCCTCAGAGACTTAGAGCTACTCTCTAAAAACTTAAGAGTTGACATGAAACTGGGACTTGACTTGCACATAGACTTGAGTTGAGCTTCTTGCCTTCAGAGACCTGGGACTTGGTTTGGGCTTAAGACTTGACTAAGACTTTTGATGACTTGGATTTGATCATAGCAACTTTAAAATGAGCTTCTTTAAACAGTAATTAAGAGATTTTGTGATTAATGATAACTAATATAAGGTGAGTCGACGCCTTGACTGTACTTTTGAGAAGATGATATGAAACATATTGTTTCATGTTGTTTCACATGTCTGAATGTGTTGAAATTCTCACCATCGCTGTCATAAAGAAACGTAAAGCTGTGTATACTCAGGTACACTGTCCATGCTGCAGCTAACACGTTATACAGAGAAAAATAAAATGGCATCATTTTTTCTCAGTCTGTTCCCTTCAGGAAGCTCAGCTTCAAAGGAGCTCAGCGATGTGCTCCGGTAGCTTTACGTGAGGCGTCAGCGTCCCTTCACGCGGACTGAATGAGCATATGCCTCATCTCACTGCAATCAGGATGGAGATGAAAATACAAATGCCAGGCCCTTAATTTATTTATGAATGTCCCCACCCTGGTGACTAAACAGATGCTTTGCTCAGGTACAAAACAAAATGTGTACGTGTGTTTGTGCCTCAGTACATATTTGTAATTGGGTTCGCAGTTAGTGTAGCATAGTTTGTGTTTGTCTGCATACTGTATGTGTGTGCTTGAATTGTACCAGAAACTATGTTTTGTGCACGTGTTGAGATGTGTAGGTGTGTATCAGCAACAGTGTGTATTTGGGTTTCTGTACTTGCAGCGTGTGTCTGCATCAGTATGCTCTTTACTGCAGTTTGTGCATGTGTTAGAGAATCTGAGCATAACTTTGTGTGCCTGTCTGTATTATGTGTGTGTTCAAGCACAGTTAGTGTGTGCAAGTGTGTGTGTGTGAGAGAGAGTGTATGTGTGCACCACCAGTGTTTTAATCTCACAGGAGTCCTTCCTTCAAAGAAAAGGCAGGTAACAGAGGGATGATGGTGCTCCCTTTTCATATGCCACTCAAAACCAGCCCAGAGGCTCTGCTGCACCCCAGACATGCTGCGGTAACATACTGTACACAACACACACACACACTTTGTGTTTACTGTAAGTGGAATACAGCTCATTCTGTCTGCGGGAGGGGGGAGAGATATACAATGTGTGTCATGTTTTTGCTGTTCATACAAAATGGTACAGCACATGAATGTTTGTAAAACAAGAAATGATATTGGGGATGTGTGCCAGTGGAACAAATAATTATAATAAAATAAAACTAATAATAAATAGATTCAAGAGATTTATTGCCATATGCAAGTAGGAACACAGACTTTATACAGCAATGAATTCCAACTTTGCCTGACTACTGTTTACAACAGTACAACAACGAGAGACAAAACAAAAACACAACACGATAATAGAAAAATAAAGTTAGAATATAACATTTTAAATATAAACGAATAAATAAATATGGCTGAAAGTGCAGAACAGTGAAAAGTTAAACTTTGGGATTGATTCATTGTGGAGGAGGGTGGTGAGAGTTCATGAGCATGATGGCCTGTGGTTAAAAAATGGCTTTTTTTTTTGTCCTTGATTTCACATTCCTGTAGCACCTCCCCGGTGGCAGAGGTGTGAACAGACTTTGTTGTGGGTGTGTATTGTCTTTTATGATGTTATGGGCCCTCCCAGTGACCCTGGTGGTGTAAATGTCCTGTAGTGATGGGAAGGCTGCTCCAGAGATGAATTGTGCAGTTTTTAATCACACGCTGCATGGCCTTCCTGTCCTACCACAAGGTAACTGAGCTGGTGATGATGCTCTCAACTGTACATCTGTAGAAGTTGCTGAGGATTTCGGTTGACATGCCAAAGTCCCTCAGCCTTCTTAAGAAGTACAGTGCTGGGTGTGGTGAGACCAGGAGAGATCCTTACTGATGTAGGTTCTGAGGAATTTAAAGGTTTTCACCCTCTCTACCTGTGCTGCTCCCTATTCTCCCTCCTGGGATCAGTAATCATCTGGTCCTATTTGTGTTCAGGGAGAGATTATTTTCCTGACACTAACCAACTAGGCCTTGCGGTCTCCTCCCCACCACTGATCGGTCCAAAGACCGTAGTTTCAGCCGCAAATTTAATAATGCAGGTGTTGTTCTGGGAGGGCACACAGTCGTGCCTGATGACTGGTGTCCACTTCTGACTGACTGGAGTCCGTCTGACAGGAAGTTCAGCACCCAGTTACCAGAGGGAGGGTGTCAGTCTGATGGTGAGGAGGTTTTCATAGAGTCTGTGTGGACTATGTTGAATGCTGAGCTGTAGTCAATGTATGTGGACTGTAAGGTGTCCAACGCTGGGATGGTCTTTTTGTTGTGGGTCATGAACAAAACACTTCATCACAATAGGAAGCAGTGCAACAGGACTATAGTCATTTAAATAAAAATAATTCAAATAATTAACAAAGCTAAATGTTTTTCCAAAGATCTAATACACAACACAAGGCATACCATTAACAATTATTTTTAAAGGTCCAATGTGTAGGCTTTAGTAGCTTGTGTTGTAGTAGTAGTAGTTGTGTTGAGTTGAATACCTGAATACCCCTCACCTCACTCATATGGAGACCAGAGTCAGGACTACAAGGGAAAGTGAGAGCAGGATGAGTACATCAGAATGTAAAATAGAGATAATAGGAATGTGACACAGCAACATTAACTGCATAGACTACAATCTTGCACTGGATGGGTGGAGAACAGGGGGTAATACTGCTGAGGTGATGAACCAATGACCAACAGGTGTGCAGACATGGTGTGGCAATGATCCGATTGCAGACAGGTGCACAGATCTGGTAACCCAGAGGGAAGCTACACCCACAACAACAAACACACACACACACACACATACACACACACACACATATACACGTATACATACACACAGACGGGAACACAGCAGGCACAGGGTAAGAGAGAAACAGATGAAAACAGAAAGGAAACAACTGGAGGCACAGCTGGGGCCATGACAGTTCTCAGCTACTGTAGAAGCGATGCAACATGGTAGACTCTGAGGACTCTGTATATATATGAAGCTTATTCTGATGTTTATATTTGAGCAAACACTAAACACTAATGGACAATGAACATATTTGTGAATAGATGTACAGTAATAGATCCTTCTAAATCATACACACTGGTCCTGTAATTAGCTATCACCAAAATCCTAAAATGTCATGTTCACCTCTTGTCTGGTCCAAAAACCCAAATATATTTAAGTCATCACAGAGAAAATATACAGGAGCAAGTCCTTACATTTGAGGAGCAGAAAAAACATTTTTTTAAAACTTATTTTATTCTTATTTTATTTTATTAAGAAATCCCACGAAACCAAATCCCAAAATTGAAGTGTTGTGTTTGTATCCAAAGCCTGATGTATCTCGTGTACATATTTACCGGTAGTGTCTTATCTCAGACTCTAAATGAACCATGTATTAAATCGAGTGAAGCTGCTAGCAGCAGTGTTGTTAGGATTGAGAATAGTTATGAAATATAAAACTGTTGTACGAATATAAAACAGCCAACGGGCAAAATAGGATTTTACAGGAATTCTAAAGAGGCTTTTGAATCGCCTAATTTTTAAATTCATAGCGTGTCCACACAACAGTCTTCCACATGTATGAGCCCATCCTGCAGCTTTACTCTGATGGTGTGTCCAACCTCCACCCTGACCTTCACCTGATAAGAGAGTCCATAGTAGTGCTTACAGGTCAACATGAAACTGATTAGGATGGGCAGATTGTATAGACTGATACCTGGCTTCTTACCCTTGAGCTTAGTCTATTGATGTTCAAGACTCAGTGCAAGTCAGTATAAGACTGTGGTCCACTGGATAATAAACAAGGTCACCCAGGCTGGACTTGAGCTTTGGAAGAGGACTGTCCAGTTTCCTTAACCAGATTGGACTGAGGATGTGGGAACTGGCTTTGCCTGGTTAGCAGGTTCTCCAGCATATTGTGTGGCAGTAAATGCCATTGCATGCTAGCTGTTAATTTAATAGGATGCTATCCACATCCATCCAGCTTAAGCCACAGTGCAACTGTTGCAGCAGGTCCATACAGTAGATGTGTATAGTGGTTTTCCTAAGTCTGTCCAAGATGCCCGTCTATGCCTATCAGCTCTACCTCTGAGAGACTCTATGGTGTTTCTCCTCCTTCAAGTCCCTAGAAGTTAGCCACACTTCTGCATCTGTTGTCTTTACCAATTGAATTATCTTTCCCAACCTCTGCCTAAACAGTGGAGACATTGTTAAATCTGAACAGAAAGATGTTGAGACAAGGAATGACAGCAAACAAACAATCAAAGAGGAGACACATATGCAGGTGTACAGATGCCTGGAGAAGTAAAAGTCAGAACATTTTAAGTATTTAACACTAGAATAAAGTATGTAAGAATAGATTAGTTGATTATTGGCAACTTTATTAAAGCAAACACAAATACATTGACTGCTAAAAAAAAAACAACATAAGATTTTCTCTTTTAACTTGTAATCCAGACATGGCAAAAATCAGTTTTCCTACCAGGCCCTCCTCTTCCGTTCTCTTTATTAATGGTGCCCATTCATCCTAAATGACTTAATCAGCAACAGGGTTAGCTGAGACAACAGCAGTCTTCTGGATTGACGAAGAGATAAGCATGTTGAGGTGATGGATGGCTTACGGCTCAATGCTGCATCCATCACCCCATACCATTTGCAGGAAGCTGCTGTTTCCTCTCCATTCTTTGTGCTGACCACTGGTCTAGGACACTTCAGATCCTGCAAATAAGATAACAAAAAAAAAGTTTATGTTACTAAAGAATATTAAACGGCTGATCAAAAGGCAACACAAAACTCCTGTAACTGACCTTGAATTTCCATTTCACTTTACCAGTCAACTTCCTAAAGACGCAGGGAACCTGACAATTTGCTAACATTCTTAGCAATGACAAATGCTCTGTTTTATTTATAGATAGACTCAAGTGTTGAGTGTTCCACTGCCCTCAGAACCTTCAACAGCAGCATTCCTCTTTCCTGTGAAGAGGTCTTGCTTCTCAGTACTCTACCTTAACAAGTTTCAAGTTTGTACATCAGACCCTAACATGAAAACGAAAGTTCTCCAGAAGGGCATTAAGGTAACCCGAGTAAACTATATCATACAAATACATTTACACTGAGGTGAAGATAAAGTAGTTAGCTAGAACACTAAAATAGACTGAGGTAGTTTTCTTTCAAATATACGCTGACATTTGCACTCATTTGTTCTTTGCAGTTTCTGTCATTTATTAATGAGATGCAGAGGATTGTGGATCTTAACAGCCCTCAAGGCATGCTAGCTTGCATACTGCATGTGACTGGATGCAGTAGCATATCCTCGTATGTTTGGCTTACCGCATTTGACATTCTACTGTGTGTATTATGACATACTTTTTCCTCTGTGGTATGTGTATTGAGACAGACAAAAAATATAGCTGAGGCTGTTGGATATCTCAATAGTTTTGCAAATATTTAGTGCTGAAATTGAGATTATGCATGGTACTGACTGAACTCAGGGAGAACAAAAACTTTCCTGCGCATGTTCAGGGTTGATTGAAAATCACATCATTGCATGTAAACAAAACTAAAAACCACCAAACAACAATGTTAAAAAGCATGCATGGTCCCAAAAAAAATGACCCTATCACATATGCAATAAGGACATGGGTGGCCAATCCAGCTACACTTGGAAGATGCAAGTCTACACATGGAAGCTGACCAGTGGAAGCCAAGAGAAGAACCAGGGCATGTGGATTGTGCTTGATGTGACAGATGGATTTAGGGGGCACAATGTCACGTGACAATTTCTTCACCTCTTATGAACTCAGCCAGCAGCTACTCAAGAGGAAGATCACCATGGTTAGGACAGTTAGAAAGAACAAGCCTGAGCTCCCACCTGCACTCCTCACAACAAGGAGAAGTTTGCCTTCCCTCTCACCAGAACTCTTGTTTCTTACCTCACAAATATGTGACATGACACGGATGTGGTCCTCCTGAGCACACTACACAAAGAAGCTGAGATTTGTGATCGTGAGGACAGGAAACCAGGGGGCATGGACAACCTGAACAAGATGACAGGGCACTTACAGCTGCAGAAGGAAGACCGTCTGCTGGCCCCTGGTCACCTTCCATAACATCTTCGATGTGTCCTCATACAAGGCCTTTGTGATATGAAACAAGATTGACCCCCACTGGATGCCTGGCAAGCGGTAAAAGAGGAAAATGTTCCTAGAGCAGCTAGAAAAGGTTACTGCAAACATTCAAAAAAGAGAGTGCCTCCTCTACACAACAGCCTCTGCAGAACTTGTGAAAGCTGTTCAGGGAGCTGGATATTGTCTTGATCCACCTGAGGCTGCAGCTGGGGAGGGAAGATGCCAATTCTGCCCTCGAAAGAAGGACTGTAAAACATGTATGACGTGCTGCACATGCAAGAAATACAGGTCCATGCACACAAACTTGCCTGCTGTACCACATGTATTATACTTATTACTTAATTGATTTACTGTATACTCTTCATGTTTTGGTTTGTATTTTATTTTATTCTTCTTCATTGTTGCTTATTTTTTGTTGCGAGATAAGAGCAAAAAATAATTCTATTTTCTTTGACATTGTAATATACTTTAATGCTGTCATTGTTAAGACTGTTATTATTACTCCCTATAATAAAATTCATTTCTACATAACTACTTTTTGCACATTTCTTGTACTTTCTTTCACAGTTGATACATCTTTATCTATCTCTATATGTTTGCACATATGCAGTATAGCAAAAATAAAAAAATAACCAGTACTTTAGTAAAGAAAACAATTATGACAAGTGTGTTGTAATAAAAACGAGTGAAGTCTTTCTGTACTGTGAAAAGGAAAAACTTTGATATTTTACTTTGTGGTGAATGACAAGTTGTTTCTTCATCCACAATAAAGTGGTGTATACAGAAAGTTAAGACAATGCAAGGGTTAAAAAACAAAAGGTATATATTTGTTTCTACAGACTTATGTATCTTCATTTAAAACAGTTGTTCAAAGTAGTTGAGTGTCAAATACAGATGAATCTGTAAATACTTAACATTGATGGTTTGGGTTTTCCTGGGGATTTGTTGACAGGTAAAGAAATACGGAACATCACCAGCACAATTCTCCAAGCAGATCAGACTAAGAACCACACTTTTGAGACAAATATACTGTAGGAGGAGGAAGCAGGAAAAAACGACCAACTTAAGGGATAAGGCAAGGAGGCAATGTCCAAAACGGGAAAAAGTAAAAAAGGTTCAAACAGACCCCAGTAATTTCAGGAAAAAGGACAAAAGGCTACAGCAGCAATGGCACAATAGAGAATCTAGCAGAACTGATGAGGGAATGAGGAACAGGTGAACAGGTGGGTATGGGCATCAGGTGATGGGGAACAGCAGGAAAGGCTGAGGTTACTGCAGGGCAGGCAGGACCAGGAATGAGAGGGGTTAATGAAGGGGAAAAAGGCAGGCATGGAGAATATGAACATACTGTGACAGCTCTATGGCGATGATTCTCTCTCTTCTAAAATGCTGTCGAGTTAAACATTCTATTGTGCTGTTACTGAGACAAAGCCTTGGAAAGAAAAGGGATATCACAGGCCTGAGAACATGAGCTTCAGAGCTCTATTATTTTAAATGAAACACTGCAGTGTGGAGGCTAAATCATCTGCTTGATTCTATTAAAGGACTGTTAAATGTAAGGCATGCACAGCAGGATACTAAACACCAACACTGCACACATTTCATGGAATATTTTACTACTTGATTTGAGACAGAAAAGACTGAAGAAGAAATGATATGTTCCATCACACCAATTGTTTGCTCAGCATCTCTGCCCTGGTAATGACTTTAAACACCCACGATGAGTCCAGCCAGGCAGGCGGCACAAAAATCACAGTCACATCAGTTTGGTCCTTTCTGTTCCGCTACCCTTAATTACATCCTCCTCCACCAGGTGGTGTGGAATCTCCACTGGATACACACTGAGGATTTCCTGCCCGCCATTAGAAAGTCATTCAGATAAAAAGCAAGATGTCTTCAACTTCAAAACACTCCGGCAGTGGATTGTTTCATTTTGACTTTGACATGAGTGAGAAGGATGACTCAATGCGAAGAAATCACTGTGTCCCGTGAGATGAACATTAGACACGTCCTGGATGATGTGTGACCTTTTGTTTTCATTCAGCATAAACTATACATTCTGCAAAATGCTCATTTAAAAGTGCCTTTTAAAGGAAGCACATTAAGCTTGCTGGGTGTGTTGCAGTGGTTCAGTAGCAGCTCAGAGCTGCCCTGCTGGCTGCTGAGCAGCTTCATGGGAGGGTTAGTGCTGTGATCAAGGACTCTTCAGCAGTGGCTGTTGAGGAGAGTGAGAGAGCATCATTCAATTTCTCTCCTGTTTCCCAGCAGGGCAGGGGCTGATCTCTTGCTTACCTCTTTAGCTACAAAGGCAGTGGCTCCAGGCACATGTGGCCAGGTGACAACAACATTTCAACTAGGACAGCAGTGATAAAACACCAGTTTGTCCATGACGGCGTGCAGCTTTCACATGTTTTGTGACATAGATACAATATATGTAATATGCCTTATTTCAGGAGGCATTTACAGTTTGCTGCATTGGCTGCCTAACTGTGTTATCTTACCAGTGTTATGTTACCAGATTGTGCACAGATTGCCACTTTTACTTACAGTAATCACATATCCACACTTATTTTGAGCCTAATATTTAGAAGTATTTTCTAGCTTTTCTAAAGCTTCTTAGTCCCAGTTTTAAAGGATTTGTCATACACAGTAAGTATAGCTGATTTATTTCTTGTGTTTTGAATTCTGTTGGTGCAGCCACCCTTCTATTAACATTTATATTACAGATTGTGCCTTTGAAAACATTTACTAGAGCAACATTTAATCTCCATACAACTTTGAGTTAGAGCTTTGTCTTTCTATTACCTGACTCCACGGCTGCAGTTTCTATCTCTCTTTTATTTCTTTAACTTCTTTAACTGTCTAAATCCAGTTCTTTGCCTTTATCTGTGTTTCTTGGTCTCTAATTCTATTCAATTCAAATGAATTCAATTGAATTCAATTTTATTTACAAAGGGCCAGTTCATAACAAATGCTATCTCATGACACATTCCATACAGAGCAGGTCTAGACCGCATCCTGTTTGGATCCTGTACTCCTCATGCCATTTGAAATGAGTACATGAAGCAGTACATAAACATTAATCTCAGCAAATATGGATTGTCAACATAATGTCATGCAAGAATATGTGCTCTGTAGGTTATGGTTAAACTAACATAAACTGCCAAGCTGTATTAAAACTGCAACAAGCTTTCAACACTAATAAAAAGCTTAAAGTCCATTTAACAATAAATAAGTGTTTCCGAATTTGTCAGACCAAAGAACAAGTATTATTATTACAAGTAGTATTATTTAAACCACCCGACCAAATTTGAAAGATAAAAAATATCAACAAGTTTATGAAATTAGGTGTTGAAGCTGGGTAAAAATAAGAACACTCCAGGACTGTGGGGGAGTGTCCACTGAATGCACTGAAGTTACACACACTCATGGGAGAAGTAAAGCAACAATTCTGAAGTGACTAATACGTGTCAGATGTACGGAAGAAGATGAAAAACTCTGACTTTATTCTCAGAATTCTGACTATTTTCTGAAGAAATAGAATATATATCTATTAGAATTCTAAAAAAAAAATCTTTTATTATTTCTTTAGAAAAAAAGCATTTTCCTTTAGAAAAAAAATCACGTATGAATCCTCTTACACAGACGAGTTTAGAAAATGACATAACTGACTTCTAAATCCTGCACTGAAAACTGGTGAATAACTGTTTTAACCTCTAACTCCACAAAGCCTAACTTGAGTTCTCCTAACTACCATCTTGGTCTTTTATTCACAATATTACTTGTTGTTTCAGATGTCATATACCAGCCTGCTTCTTTTCTTTTGTTTCTTTCTTTTCTTTTTCTCCCACATAGAATCAGCTTCACACACTGTTTATGCTAGCTCCAACACGGAAGGTATATTTGTCTCAGCTCTCATGAAGGAAGTTGTGGGTCAATGGTGTCATTCCACATTCTCAAAATGCAAAATGAGGCACCAAATGGTAGCAAAGGAACACCCAGAGAGGGTTGCATAAGTGCTACTTAAGAGTTTGAGATGTAGTTAAATGTGTTTACCCTCCACTGTGGGCCACATCAAATGTGACAAAGGGGTGTAAAAAGTTTAACTTTGCCATAGCTAATTAGAGCTTGTATGGACAAGTGTAACTTTATGTACATAACTGCTTTAATTTCCCTAGATGGAAATACAAATGTAGGCTATAATTATATAATGTAATTAGGCAGCAGTGGCACAGGAAATTAGACTAGTATCTTCAAATCTTGAGGGCAATGATAAAATGTATCACCTCATAAATTATAACCTTCAGTAGAATCTGTAAAGTCATACTGTATTTCCTCAGTGGTGAGGCACAATTCTTTATTTTATTTACAATCTGTTATATATTGTTTATGTGTGTAATCTGTGGTTATACACATGATCTGCCTCCATATAGTTTTATATATTTGTCCTAAATGTCCCCAAATGTAATCACATTTCTATCAGCATGTACAAACAACAGAAAATAACACAGGTCAAATGAAAATGTGAAGGTTTTTTTTCTGTTAATAAGTTAAACTGAGTAATGACATAGACATTAGAGAAAACACTGTTTTTGTACCATCCATGCTGAGAAACAGATCGACTGTGCCCATGGTCCGCCTTCAAAGACCGACTGGTATTTCAGGAAGAGAGGTACCAGACTCACAGCTCTCCTGTCTGCCTCCTCATTGACAGCAGATCAGCATGGCTCAGAGAGGATCAGCAGCCTGGAAATGTCAAAAGTGTCACAGTGAATCAATTCAAATCATCAGGTCCTGACTTCATAAAGACCATGCTTAGAGCTTCTAAGGGAAAAAGAGATGAGGTACACCTCAAGGGTGGAAATAAGTATTTTTACTGAAATACTGAACTATAAGGTTAAATTCCTAACAGAGAACGATTAAGCATTATAAGACAATTAGCTCCATTTGATGTGTTTCTGTTGCTGTGAGTTTTCATTTACCTAAAACAGTCAGTCAATGCCATGTCTTGCTTTAGTCCTTGTAAAGTCGCAGTTTCCAAAGTTGCTGCATGCCAGTTAAAAGTGGTAAAAATCATTCACTGCCACAGTTAATTTGAGGTTACTTTCACACGTGTTTGGGTCAGTTAAAATGAATCCTGGTGTGTCCCAAAGAACAGGACTAAGATTTCCAGTAAAGGGTGGTAGCATGTTTCATAATACTAATTAGATATTTCTTCATAAAGAACATAACAATACACATTAGAAGCATTCAAGTGCTGCCAATCACTGGAATTTGATTTTCCCACATGGGTTCTGAAGATGCAGGATTTGAGCTTTGAGCCTTTGAGCTGCATCCCCCATTTCTAACTGAGATGGTCAGTTGCAATATTTGTCTACTTTCTTTAAGCTCTAGCGTTCTCGACCGTCACAGGATAATGATTCTCCCAAATCAGATGAACATTACACAAAATCATTGAGACCACACTTGTGCCATAACTCTTGTAGCTCATTTTAATGGATGAAAGTCGATGCAACGGAATGAAATATCTAGTGTTTGAACAATTACCTACACACAGTGTAATACCTGGTTATTTCAGCTTGAATAGTGAATGTTTCACATTATCAAAAGATATTACCTGCTCTGGTGCCTCAGTTACCTATGTTCATCATGTGCTTGGGGCATCATGATATCCTCTCTCATTCTGTAGTTTTAACTTTTCCCTCTATTCCACTACAAATTTAAAAGGGAAAAAAAGACACATGATTTTGAAAATAATAAATAAAGTTGCGATATCATTTTTCTTCACAGAAGTCAGATGAGTCAGTAAATGGCCCATTACAAGGTCCTGTCTTAAAGTACACTAACATTTGTGGAAATGCCAAGAGGGATTTATGTCCCAGAGAGCAACATTGATTCTTTCTGTGGGTCCTGACATCATTAAAAACTAAAGGATAAAGCTTTTCTCAGGACCCTTCAGGATGATGGACAACCATTAATAGCTCACTAATGGCTCATTTTGATTTCTCCACAGCGACAGCTGTTGAAAGAGGAACAGCTTTCAGGGACTCTGACAATGTGAACAGAAAAGAACACTGTGTACACAAGAGAATCTGGACTGGTGAAAGTGTGTGTTCAGTGTCACTTTTGGAAATGGTTCTTGGTATACAGAGCATCATGTTGTCAATGTGGCCTCAGTAAGTGCTGTATGTGCATACACACTATAATAGTTTCCAATCTCTCAAAACGTCAACTTCCCCTACAGGGTAGATTAATACATTTACATAGTAATGAGTTCAGATCTGTTTACTGATTTATTTATGCTTCATGGAGCTGGGCCTAATGTTAAAATATAAGGTTATATCAATACCATATAACTTATTGGCATGTTGACAATAATGATGAAATGTACAGTTCAAAACTACTACATTAGCTAAAGTCTCAACTCATTTTCCACCTTTAGTCTGCCTCCCCTGATTTTCATGGGGGAGGGAGATTTGATTTTCCCTGATAAATCACTAGACACCAAAGTATCTGCCTGAAGCTAACGTCATTCTAAGTCTACAATGATGTATCACAATGCCAACATACTGGTTTTGCCAGGGTGGAGCAGGGCAAAGTAAAAACAACCATGATGTGGGATGATATTGACAAACTGTGTTCCAACACACAGGTTAACAAAGGCAATAGTCAGGTAAGTTATATTTTGATGTGTCTTCTTTAATTCCTATTCAGCAGTTTCTTACTTCTTTTCTTACCTTCTTGGAGGGAAATAAGAATTTGAAAAGGAAATTCTGTATTATCCTTTTTATGGCACAAGTCAGTCTCAGGCTTTGCGATAAAGGCCCAAATCAAAAGAGGCAAGCCTCAATGAAGTCTAAAGGATCAGATTTATGACTTATGTCGGACACAGATCCACATTATAGCATTTGGGTCTCTACATTATAGTGTTTGGTATTAGTGTTATAAGATGTAGTGGACAGAAAGTTAATTGAACTAACTTGCAGTATTTGCAGTATTTTCATGTAGACATGAAAATGAAGCGTGAACTCAATAGACGAATAGGAGAGGCAACAGTAAAGGCATTTTGCCAAGAAAAGCCCATTTGTTTGCTGTTCATAGCCATTCTTTTGACTATAAATGTAGTAATTACATGTAGAATTCAATTCACTTCAAGCTCATACAAATATATAGTTCACGGTGTTTTTGTCTGTTTGTATTTTGACATACCCTTGTAGGAAGACTTTTTTCTGCTTCTAAACACCTCTGGCTAATTTGATAATGAGTCTACACCGAAAGTCATAATTACGTCCTATCCCATGCGGCCTGACAACATATATTACACTTTATTCTTGCTGAGCTGTCATTGTCAAGGGACTTCCACCCAGAAATAGAATGTAGAGTCAGGTTACCTAATATTTGGTCGAGTCCCATCTGGGACTCTAACCTATATGCCTTTATTTACCAAAGATGCAGTAACTGAGCACCTGAGCTCTTACTCAACAAAACATCCTCTTAACTCTGATGCATCTGCACGATGGCTTATTCTATAAACAGTATATACACTTTAATGCATTATAGCAGTGACGGACTAAGGTTAAGTTGAGAACGTTCTGAGGAACTATGCAAAGACCCACAACAATGTTCCTTTCCTGCCTGAACCTCTGCTGAATCATTTGACACTAACACTCGATGAGCGCTGATTATTAAGTCCATTAATAGGTCTCATTGCAACAAGGATCAAAACATATGACTCCCCTCTGCATGCTTGAACAAATGCCCCAGAAGCACCAAGTAATTTCAGCAGATGACTCTTCGGCAAATGAGCTCTTTGATCAAGTTACTGTTGGCCGAAAAGAATTACAGCAATGACATCTCAGGCGGCTCGTGATTCACTGTACATCTGTGGTTTTGAGTTGATGCAAGAACTCACTTGTAACATAATGTGATGTGCTGTGGAATGAAACAGCTACCCATCCTGCTATTTAACAGCAGTAATTTATCAAGGAGCCAATAAAGCAAGATATCATTGTAAGAACTACTCACGAGATTCACATTTTTCTTCATGCCCATACAAAGTAGTCTTGGAGGATCATTCTTACAGTAATGGAACTGTGTTGATAATGTATGAATAATATTTTTTCAACCATTTCTGTATTAACTGATTTGATGCGACAGTTTAACAATAAGAATTTGTCCTCATTAGTCAAAGCGATATTTTTTGTTTGTTTGTTTTTTCTGGCTCCTTGGCACTTGTGTAATTTGATCACTCATTCTGCACCTGTATTCTAATTCTCCTTCTTTTGGAGATCTGGAGGGGGGCCTTCAAACTGAAGTGCTAGTGTTTTGCCCAGATAGTGCACGTCTCAAGCAGTGACATATATTTAAAATGAATTACAATATAAAGAAAAAATTAAAAACTCTATTATGAGTCAGCTCCTAATATATCAGAATTACAGTATTTCAAAATACAGTAACAGCCATACTGTACATATACTTTAAACATCCCTGTTAAAATCAACAGACTAATAAAATCACATTGCACACTTTGATTTAATTTGGAAAGGTCCCATTGAGATGAAAAATCTCTTTTTTCAGGGGAGTGCTGCTACCTGTCTTTGCCAGGGCAAAAAATGTCCCACACCAGTTTGCAAGATTCAAACTGCATGCTACCAACTCAGAAAGACTGTGGGTGGACAATGTTACTCAGTAACTGTCTGATTGGTAGTGACTCAACACCAGGGCATGTTGGCAGGCTCTGCTAAGTTGTGTTACAGTGTGATGCAGATGTAAAAGTTACTCAATTACCAAATTTACTCAGTGTGAGTGAAAAAGCCATGAACAGCTGTGAAATATAATGCAGCAATAACCATATTATGTCCGTTTTGTCATTGAGAATATTTCAGTTGGTGTATTTAGTAAAGAACTTTTTCAGTGTTGTAGTGGCTTGCATTAAACTATATCTGTGATGGAAACTCAGGGGTAGCAGGTGGTATACGCTGCACATTCCCCGCTATCTTTCATCTCAAACACATGCTGATTTATTAACCTCTGAGGAGGTTTTCTATTCGCCTCATACTCTCATTCTATTCATATTCTTCTCTTGAGAACAATGTTGATTTTTATGTCATGCCACAGGGCAGAGTTTGTTGGCCCACAAGGACAATAAAATGTTTGACGGTGAAACACTGAAGGGAATTCACCTCAGGTACAATGGCATTAAGTGACATTTCCAAATCAAGAAACGCAAGAAGATAAGACTCACGGAGCCTAGAGATCCAGTTAGTCAGTGGATTGGTATAAGTCTGGTAATAAGTCTGGTGATCTGGCTGTATTTTCCAGTTGTGTCTAGATGTCATCCTAGATTTGTGAAACTCTCGTAAGATTTGTACCCATTTTAATGCTGGGAGAAGTTTGCTTTCTGTAAAAAAGCTTCTGGTCATGTGAAATTATGACTTTATTTTAACCCAAACCATAATCTTTGCCAAATCCCAACCAAGTAGTTTGTTGCTTAGATGAAGGCTTGTTTTTTGTCTTTTTTCATTGGCAATAATAGACAAAATATGGCAGCCTCATCCTTTCAAATGGAAATGTTTGTGACTTAGTACTGTATATATTTTAAAAGATGACTGATAGATGATATAAGTGAAAATTGTTTGTGTTTCTTCTCATGTTTATGACCACAGCACTCCTGGAAAACAGGGTGTCATCAATCACTGTTTTTAAGAACCCAAAGATTGACGTGACCATTTACAGCTAATTCCTTCCATGACTTTAGCAGTGCAGAATTTAAACCAAACTGCCCACGATCTGCGCTGTAGATAACCCTACAGCAGGAGGAAAAGCCTTAACTAATCATATAGTGTTTGTACCAAAAAGTTCAGTTTCAGATGGTCTGACCCTTTCGTTTTACCCACTGCTGACCTTTTCATAAAACTCCCAATTAAGGTCCTTCATTTGGACGCAGCAAAAGTCTCAGTGGACGTTCACCTTGCCCACCACTATATAAACCTTAAGCCAGGAGGTCAAAACTCTATAATCTCCAACAGCAGCCTATGTAGGTCTGTAGTCATTCAAGAAAGGAAATTCACTTTTTGCATGAATGTACAGTTTGCTTTGAAAACTTCTCTAAACTATGAGAATGAAGTCAAATGACCCATCCATCATTAACAGCCCATTAACAGCAAGTTAACTGCTTTAACTTCCTTGCAGGCTTTATTGTGAGAAGCTTGGGGTGAAGGTGTGTCTTCAAGGAATCAGCCAGGGCATCAAAAGAGGCGGTGAACAGACATTGCAGAAGGGATGCACAAGGGTCTTATATGACCAATTAGCGAGTGCTATCAAGACCATGGCAGCTTATTGATGTGGCAGATTAAAGGCATCCTGCCTACCTCTCAAAATATGAGAGAAATGTCAGATTAGGCAATTACAACGTGGGAAAGGTTCCACCTCTGCTTTGACGGCCAAGGTCTCTACACGCAACACTTAACTTGCCTGAGAGGTGCACACAGCTGTACATGCTGAGCCATCAGGTTGACGTATAGCTAACATCGTTAGCAGTGGTGGGATTATGCTTGTCCCACAATGCTTGTGGCCATGCCATGGCACCGAAGACACAACTGCGCAGACTAGCATATCTGAGAACATGACAGCACCTTGCTTTGCTGATGAAGAGCACTTAAAAATAACAGAGGATGGTTTCTGTTATGGAATTTTCTATCCTTTGGTTGCATGGGCTCACACATTGGCCTTGAGGCATTGGAAGTAGTAGGAGTAGCAGCAGGTGCCAGTCTATCTCAACGTTCTGGTGACCAGGGTCGAAGGAACTGAATGTTGCCTTCCTAGATATAATAGATAGCTAGCCGTTGACGTGTCTCCAAACTAGAATGTGCTGATGCTAACACAAACATGGGTAAATATATTTAGTTTAACCTTTAGCCTCAGTTTAAAGTCTGACCACCGTGTCTCCATAAATACTACAGTATAAGACATCTGAGGCTCCTGAACACTTTCTTCCCTCCTCACCGTTGACCATTGACTTCAGCAATTTCTCCACAACAGTTGCTGGGCCACTCTGCTCTCAGTCACTGGTGTCGGGTTGCCACATCTGTGGCATCTAATTGATAATCAATCTGTATATATATATATATATACACACACACACACACACACACAATTAGGTTATACAGATAAAACCATATTTTGAGCATTTGGATGCGATTCAAAATGATAGGCTGATGAGATGCTGAGGTCACCAGTCATATTTCAGCATTTGGCTTGGTCACATGTCTTGATGAGCCACAAAGAAGTACACAAAGTACACTACTGCAGTCTTTAGGGGAAAGATGAATGAAAGAGAGAAAGAAAGGAGAAGAAGAGGGAGGGAGATCATCCTGAGCCAAACTAAGAGTCACCCTGAGGTAAAGAAAGTGAGAGACACAAATAGAGAAAGAAGTAAGAAGACAGCAAGATGAAAGAGAGAAGCAGGCATGTGGAGAGATTGAGAGCCACACACACACACACGCTCGCACACACACACGCGCACACACACACAAAGAGAGAGGGAGCGAGCTTTTGAAGGCTGGATGGATTGCTTTGAGGTGAGGATTGAAGAGACGATGGCTTTTAGCTGTGAGGGAGACAGCCCAAGAGGTCTGCCCCAGAATCAGCCTGTCTGAACCCAACTGTCAGCCAGTGAGGGATTACAGAAGGCCAGGTCAAAGAGAGCACACACTCTCAACACAAACAAGGTGTCACTTGAAGCTAGGTAATAATAATGATGATGATAATAATAATCATAAATCACTTACAATTGATTTTAAACTCTGCTGCAAAAAACACAGGAGGCATCACCTCAGATTTTGGCATTCGTTTTTAAAGATTACCCCACGTGTTTCTACATCAGGCTACTGTCTGAAATATCTGCCATGATGGTCTGACAAACCTTTCTATTTTTATAATACAAATACATTTGTTTGACCTTTCAGTCCGCAATGATGTCTTTGATGTTTTCTGAAGGTTAGAAGGTTCTAAAATGAAACAGAAAAAGATTTCCAAGCATTTATAGCTCTGACAATCGTCGCGGTCATAGACACTACAGTCACCACATATCTATATCAACACGCAGAGTGGAGCATAGTGTAACTGCACAGTGAAGGGAATGCAACAGACTTGGCCATTAAGATCAGATCTCTGTATATTTTTGGATATTGAAGTCTGAAATAAAGGCTCAAGAGTATTGCATGAAAAGTTTGAGGTAAAATGTAAATGTCTTGTCACTCACATGTAAAGTACTTTAAACAAGTCTAACCTCTATGGCAGCTGCTTTATAATTAAAATCTGAATGATTGACTGATTAAACTGATGGACAGCCATTCAGGACTTGCACTATCTGTTCTGAGTTTTTTTTAGTTGTTGGAAGGTTTCACACTGTGAAAACAGTTGGTGGTATTTATTTCATTACTTCACAAAGTACACTTAGGTAAGTGAAAGACAAAAATCTCTAGAGCCTGACTGAATCAGAATGCAGATTTAAAAAAATCCAACTTAGAATCTTTCATTAGAACATTTAAGACATTATGGCCTCGATGCTTGTAAGAATTACAACAATATGTAATTATTTTACAATCAGGCTGAAGCAACAGTTCACATTACATTTGCTGTCTGCTGTTTATTTTGTGCACTATGCAGTCTGTCTGTTCACATTCTTGTTCAGTTGCAGCATTTGAATTTTAATGCAGCACATGTTGTCATGTTTGACATCTGGTAAAGAACAAACAGGCACTCACAGACAAACATCTTCTTCTTTATTATGGCTTTATTAACATGTTTCAGTGTGTGTCAGCGAATAGTACCAATTGTTGTCTCAGGTCTTCGTCAGGATGATGTGATTTTATAGCTCAAACACATTTGTTTTTTTCCCCAAAATAAACAAACAAAATATTTGTCTGTCAATGCCAGAATCTGGTTTGTTTTGTTCTTCGTCACAACATTTAAGCTTTGGAGCTGTTGCTGAAACCCTTCACCATATCTGACATCAGGCATACCGTGAGCAAAACAAAAGAGAGGGTGTGGATCAGATGGAAAAACACATTTCAGTTTCTTACAATAGTATGCTATGGTGTGGTATTGTGGGCTGGGCATGAGGAAAATGTGATGTTATAGGACTGTAGGACTTTACGTTTTCTCTTATTCAGCGAGTGTGTCAGAGGTCTTACCCAATCAGCAGCGTCATATACAGATGCAGATGCTTGTATGTAAAATTGCCAGCTGGTTCATGACAGGCCCTCATTCACATAATTTGAATGATTGGCTCAGGGAAGCAATTCTGATTGGCCGGTTTTGTATTTTCTTCATTATATTTGAAGGGCAGTGCGTTCATGCACACAAACGGGTTCGACCTACCGCTGCTTCTGTCTAGATAAATGGTGTACTCTGTTTTGTTGGGGCTGTTTTGTTACATTGCCAGATCACTGTCAACCAAATCTGACCAAGATACACCTACACCGTCTCCCCAAAACTTGAACTTTAATTGTTTACAATTACCTTTACATTAACCTCGCCGTAACATCATACTCCACCTGCCTGTTCCCATTTTACGTCATTTAGATGAAACCCAGCAGTAAGTAAATATCTTTTTTTGACTTCGAACAGTCACCAAAAGCCTCAAGCAGAGGGTCTGCTGTGTAAAATCGGCTGAACCTACGGGCATCCTTTGAACGGAAGCATCCCAGGGTGCCGCACAACGGCAAAACAACACTGTGCTTTAACACGAGTGATCAGAGAGTGCGCTGAGTCCTAACTCTGCATTTCCCCTCCTGCCTCTCACTGAGCTGTCTGCAGTGATTGATGAAGTCACTTTGACCCTCCGTTGGTTTCTCAAAGCCCCACTTCCCCTCTAGCTGTGGGGAACTTCCCGTCTGCCTTTCTCACTCTCTCTCTCTCGCTCTCTCTGTCTCTCTCTCTCTTGGCTACTTTCTTTGAGTCCCCTCTTTCTTCCTTTGGCTGTGGGGTTACATTTTCTCTGTGTGTCACTTCAGTTTTCTCTCTCGTTCTGGCTGGGGGCAATGCCTCACTCCTTCTCTTCCCTCTAATCTCCTTTCTGCTTTCAGTGAAGGGTGACATCTCCCTCTCCCTTCCCTTTATTTCCCTTTCTCCCACTCTCATCTGACTGCACTGGATGTCTTTTTGTTAATTTAACGTCCCTAAGACAACACTGCTGCACACTTGGTCAACGCTTAGTCATGTCTGATGTCAGCCTTTGAGATGAAAGAGGACATTATTGTCACCGGGACACGCAAAGGTCTTTTAAACAATGTGCATTCATTCATATATTGCACACGAATAAGAGATTTCCATCACGTTTCTTCACACCAAAGCACAGACTGCATGACATGCTCACTACCATTTCAGATGCCCCCAGTTTAGGCAAAGCATATACTGCTAACTTTAGTAACATATATGTTATATGCAGACGGATTCTGCAATTCTGAAATGCTCTGCTCTCTCCAGAAAAACAGTAACATTGGTTGTAAGCAGAAATTGTCCTAAATTTTCCCTGACATGAGTAATGATCGTTGTCCCTCAGCGGCAACAAAGACAGACATGACGTCATTAACGTGCCACCAAACCTCATAAGGGACGAGGCAAAGGCGCTATAGAGTGTCTGAGTTGGACAGCAGGGACCACTGTTCTGCGCTGATTTTTAATTTTTTTTTTTTTTAAATTTATTTATTTTTTTAACCAGGACTAAATTGAACAGACTTTAACCTCAGAGAACAACAAACCAGAGCAAATCAGAAAAAATATGCATGAATAGCAACTGTTGGTTCATCTGAAACAGTTTTGAAAGGGATTTACCAATTCTGTCCACTAAAAGGAGCTTTAGATCGGAAATTACCAAACATCTTGATTCATTAACTTTGTAAGTGTCAGAGCCCGAGAATTTAAACAATGACGTTGTCAGTACCCTCAGTGTTCAAAGTTACTAAAAATGAATATGCAATGTCCTTCTGCAGGAAAGGACCAAGTAAGTCAACACTGACTTGGTTTCACCCAGGGCACACATTCCAGAACCTGGAATCCATCTCTCCTCCACCTCCATATTCAAACTTTTGCATCACCTGACTTTGATGGCACATCAATACCCCCGGAAATTAGGCTACAGGGTAACTACAGTGTCATAGTTTAAACGGTAGCGCCACTGACCAAGCCGACATATTGGAAGCATAGATGGCGTAAAACATGAACTGTGTATCCGTGACATCACCCACAAGTTTCTGAAAATCAGAGTGTTGTGGGACTGTCCGACACTTTTATTTATGCCTTTATTGTACTTCATAAGTTTAAAAGTGGGTGTTGTTATGGAATTTTCTATCCTTAGGTTACTCGAGGTCACGTGTGGGCCTTGAGGTCCTCAGCAGTATTAGTTGTTTGGCTTTAAATGGGAGGTGCCAGTCTATCTGTGGCCAGTCTATCTCAAACACTGTGGTGGTCAGGGTCGAAGAGACCTACTGCTGCCTTCTTAGACATAATAGATAGCTTGCCATTGACATTCCAATCTGCGTAAACAGACATCTGTGTCTCCAGACTAGAATATGTTGACAATAACACCCACATTTTTGGCTAATTCTAGGGGTATAGTATTTGTGGTGTTATCTTGGGGTTTAAAGTCTATCTACCAGCATGAGTTGGGCAGAATGTGAGAACGACTCAGGAACATCTGATGTACTATGAGAGTGTCTCTAATTCTCCTTGGCCAAGCATCAATAAATAATACAGCATAAGACCTCAGAGGCTCCTGAACACTTTCTTCCCTCCTGACCTCACCATTGACCTTTGACTTCAGCAATTTCTCCACAACAATGAGTGTGATGATTTAAGTTTTATGCAGAACACTGCAGTTTGCATCCCTTCATAGATCTGCTTTTAATGTTTGCCTTCCCTAATTTTAACCAAGTGTTTAACTTACCAAACCCTAACCATAAGCAATCAATAATGATTTATGTCTCTTCAAATCAATTTTTAGTCTTTTAGTCTAGTAATTTTTAGTCTAATCTTTAAGAGAAAGGTGTCAATACAAGAGTTATTTATCTAAGTCTGTACAACGACCTGCCTAGTTGTTTCAATGTCATTCATCCTTGATGTCCAACACTGTGGGCGGGGTTGTAGAGGCTGCAATGCCATGATGCAATGTTTGAATCATTTGTTGTAGCAGACTGAACACACTTCTTTGAGCTTCTTTTTTCACAATCCGATGAACTCCCTGACATTTGCTGCAAGTGTGCGTGCTGGCTGGAATGCCACAAACACAGAAGTTTGAGTCAGCTCTAAGGAGCTTTAAGTTGAGCTTCACTGCACACCACTTAACCTTGATGGGGTCATTGTCCTGTAGTTCTGTTAACCTTCACAACGAGTAGATTCTCTAACTTGTCAAGTGTTGATGCCAAAGCTTAATGTCACTCACAGCCAACAAGAGCGCACAAGAGCTTTTGTGCCAGCGATAGCTCCCGGCTTAGTGATGCCACCACCTTCATGTGCCTTTGCTTAGGGCCATTAACAGACCATAGTGTTTAAACCCATTTACAAGAAACTATGCATGCATTACTGTCAGCTATTTTCCAAAGCACACCACAGGTTTTAGTTTGAAGAATGTGATTTTTGTACCCTGAAGGCAGACATTGGTTTCAGTTTGTATTGGAAAAGTTACAGAGAAACTTTCTCCCCATAAACACAATCACAGTCAAAGTTGAATCACAGCAGCTTTAAGATTGTTGATATTTTTATGTGCTTTATTGTCATGGATGGTCTGACTGCTGAGCTGGAGCCAGCAGTCAGTTAGCTTAGCAAAAAGACTGGAAACAGGAGGAACACTGATTAAAGTGCCAATCCTTATTTGTTTAATCACACAGAAAAACAAAGTTTTAACACTAGAACCGCCATTTTGATCCCCTGCTGCAACAGCATCATCAGTTAGCAGTTAAGTTCTTATTTTAAATCTATTTTTTTTAAATCTATTTAAAATTCATTTTGTCGTTAATTAATTTTACAGTTGCTTCACGGATTGAACAGGTCAAATATGTTTTAAAATTCAACAAACAAACTAAATAATGAACACTTTTAAATCATTTAATTATTATAGAAGGAGCAAAAGAGCAAAAGTTCAAAATGACTTTTGGATAATAAAGTTGTTTTATTTAAGATGCTGGAAATAAAGAAACAGAGTGCTCTTTCTCTTGGTGTCACACACGCACATGTGTGCAATGCATGCTGCTAGGAATCCTTTTTGTTTTTTTTTTATTTTATTTTTGGGGGGTCGTTTGGGGGCGTTTGAATCTGCAGCATGATGCTGTCTCTGACATCACACTCAGGGTTTTAAATCACAATCTGGGTCTGTTTTTCTTCTCTGATCATTAACACACCCTCTATGAGTCATAATAAGAGCCATTGCTGTAGGACTCAGACTCTTTTAGCCTCCATTTAGCTAAAGATGGCCCTTCTCTGTGTGATATGTTATTCTCTTCATTATGGCTCTCACTCTGCCATCCGATGAGGGCCATGTCCTTTCTTGCTGTCCGCTATGAGATTAACAAGGGCATTTAAAACATATTTCATTAGTGCAATCAAGCATTGGCTAACCCCCTTCTCCCCACTGTCTTTTTGTTCAAGTGAATCTTAATTGTCACCAATAAGAATATTCAGTCTCTTGCTGTCGCTTCTGATTCTCCTCCAGTGGCTCTGTCAACACAGCAGGGTAAGCTGTTATTAACCCAAATGTAGTGCATTATTCATATAGAATAATTCAGGCAATTGATTAGAATGACAATACACTATGAAAGCTAACATTTATTATTTAACAGCTTTAGATGGAGAATGCTCATTGAATATATCATTCATAAAGTAACTCTGATAGCACTGTGGAGAGACTGCAGAAAAATAAATTCACCGCTGTGTCAATGTCTTATTACATGCTTCCTTCTGTGAATATCTACTATAGATCTACTCTCTATAGAGAGCATGGAGATTATAAGACAGTGGTATATTCTCTATCCTGTATTACACAAAACTATTTAATGATGTGGAAATAAGTTGGAGGTACGTTGAGGCTCACTAACAACATAAACAACAAAATAAATTTCTGTTTGCTTTCTTCCTGAGATGGAGAAAAGACAGTCATTATCAATCTCATGATATGTTACAGATCTGGAGTCAGGGCATGGTTAGCTTAGCTTAGCCTAAAGACTGGAAGCAGGATCAGATAACCTGGCTCTGTCCAGAGTACAAAAAAAAAAAAAAAAAAAACATTCATAAAACTGAAATTGAAATTGAAATGGTTTCAAGGCGAGTAATATGCTGGGACTATTTCTTGGCAAACTTTTTTTGTGATGGCGAGTTTGTAGGCTTTGTTTCTCTACAGAGACCTAGACCAAATCTGTTCTAATCCTTTTGGACCTGAAAGCAGAACACAGAGCTCAAAAGTGGATTTATTCACAGCATCAGCGATCCAAGTTAGAAATCTTGGTTAGAGTTTCATTGTGGAGCAAAGCAGCCAGAATGAGCCAGGCAGGGGGCATGCTGGGAAAACAGACGAGACAGTGGACGAAGTCAGCAAGAGTCAGGCAAACACACGGCAAAAATACAAAAGAGTCTTGGCAGTAGTGTACCACTGTGCTGGTAAACTGAACAGTTTGACTGACTGTAGTGAAGACTGGGGTGGTTATGGTGCAGTAGCTTGATGAGCGGAAGAGCTGTGGGCATGCAGGCAGGTTGATTGCAGGACATAGATAGAGCGCCACAGCCAGACAAAACACAAGACATGGCAACCTGGAACTGCTGGAACTATTGAACAAAAGTGCTGTGTAGATGCATAAACTAAAAAAAAAAAAAAACTTACTACACAAAAAAAGTAAAAGTACAAAATGCCATTTTTACATCTGGTTTTGAATGCATTAAAACTTCATGCATTTTTATATTTTCATTTAACTATGCTAACCTAGCTCTGACTCAAGCTCTGTCTTTGCACTTAAAACATGAGACATGAAATTGATGTCATCTCGGAACTGACTCTGTCACCTTTTGAGACAATATTAAACATATTATGCACATAGAGTCACATAGCAGACATAGGGACATGAATGAAGAGAAACAAATAATGATTAAACACAGAATAATAAAGTCAATTGAATAAAAAACTAAAAATGCAATTTTTTTTATTTTGTTTTCTTGTAAAAAATATCTTTAAAATGTTATGTTGTGTTTTCCATTCATCTAAAAGTGTTAATGTTTATTAAGTTTTTGTTCTTATATACAATGAACTGAAAGTTCAAATACAGTCATGGCTGCAGGTATCTATAGTCAAAACAACTGAATTCAAATCTGGTTTCTTGGGTTTACACAGTATCCATGTCATACATGTTTTCCATCACGTCACATTTAGTAGCAGAGACATTCAGCTGAAGATGGTAGGTCATTTTTCCCCAAACTATAAATCTCTCTTACAATTCCGAGCCATTGTTCTGCGGTGGGGTTCAGTCTGTACCAATTTCTTGTTATTGACTCAAATTAGAAGTATCTTCATTATATATGTATCATTTCAGTGACACATTCAGTTACATGTCTACCTTGGAACTGAATGTGTCACTGGAAATGACAGATGGTGATTTTACATTCATTTGGTATTTCATATCCCAGAATAGCTTTAATTGTGGCATTGATAATATCTCAGTTGAGGGCATGACTAAAAGATATGTGCATGGTGTGGTTGCCTTCTTTGCTCTCATGTCTGCCAACATTGCTGTTGTGAGCCACTTTGCTTACTCTTTATTTTAGGTCAGATGAATAAGCACATCATTTTTTACATCTTAATTTCCTCCATACTTGTAAATGTGTAGTAGAATTTTGTGTTTCACACATACTAAGCTTGAGGCCATGCCAAGGTTCAAACCTTCTTCCATTTAGCCTTAATACATATAGTAATGGTGCCCCTACATTTTCTCAGGTTTTGGTATAACACAGATATCACCTTAAAGGTGGGGTAGGAGATGTTGGGAAAACGGTTCCAGCAAGTTATATTTTGAAAATACACACCCATGCCTTTTCTTCAGACCTCCCCTCGAAACCACACCTTCAAAGTAATGGAAGGGTCTCTATTTGTTCACGAAAGGGTGAACGCGCATGATTTCCTATGATTTCGCCCTCTAGACTGGACTAAAACATTTCGTTTTTTTTTGAGAAACCTTCTATTTTACTGGCTGCAATGGGGTCGTGAAGAGGTTTTCAAGCAGTATGGTAAAAAATGCTCCAGAAATCATCTCCTACCCCTCCTTTAATTCTTGCGTGATATAATCTCAATTTTTGAACTCCATATTTCGTTTATGAAATTGCATTTTCTAGTCCACGCATGCAATTTGATCTCAGTGAACAGTTTGTGTTCTTAAATTTTGGGCTGTATACATAATGTATGTCCACATGATGTCTGTGTGGCTCCTCAGGAACATTTCCATCACACACTGTGCAACGACGGAAACTTATTTAGCAGTGACCTTCTGCCTTGCTGTTGCTTCTTCTGGAAATTTCATCACTTCATGTGCTAAGGCATTTCTCCTGATGAAGTCATACCACATGCTGCATGTTTAGAAAAAAACAATGTTTGCAATATCCGTCTGGAGAAAAAAGAAACAATGTCAAATCTTCTATTTTATGTGAAAATGCCATGGCTTAATCCTTTAGAAAAATGTTCAGTCAACACAGCTTTAAAGCAGACAGACGTGCATTTTAAATCTCTGGAGGTGTTTGTCCCAGTTATCAGATTGAGTGTGTGTGCAGGCAGCAGTGTCGCTGTCATGGCCTTCAGGTCTGTAGTGTGCTGTGTCTTCTTCTTTGATCTGGTGTTTAAAGTCTTTGCTCTCTCTGTCTCTGTTTCACTGTCCCCAGCTGTGCAGCATGTAGTCAGGTAGTTTTGCAACACAAGAGCCTTTGAAATGTAAATCACACCGGTGTATATATGTGTGTGGGTGTGTGTGGGTGTGTGTGCGAGAGAATTTTAGAAGCTTTGGATGAAAATGTAGTTGGCAAACGGGCCGATTCAGAAGTAAAAATCCACAGAGGCCAACTTTCATGAGGCTCTTTGTATAATTTCAATAAACATGCTTAATATTCATTCAGTACCAGTATAGCTTATCCTGTTTACTCTCACAGCATGAAGATGTTGTTTTTTTGCTCATGTGGAAGATAATAATTTGGTCTGAGAAGAGACATTAGACACGCATGCAGTTGTACATGTAGTAGATGAATTTCAGGCCTGTCGTTATACCTATGAATTACACTGCAAGTGCAGATTATCTGAATTTAGACATAGATCCACCTGATTCCTGATCTACCCACACCCCGTATTGGGATTACCTGGCATCAGAATGTACACCAATCAGCCATAGCATGACTACCTGCCTGATATTGTGTAGGTCACACTTTTGTCACCAAACAGCTCTGACCCATAGAGGCAAGGACTCCACTAGACCTCTGAAGGTATGCTGTGGTATCATGCACCAAGACATCAGCAGCAGGTTCATTAAGATCTGGAAGTTGTGAGTTGGGGTCTTCTTCCCATGGTGCATCCTGGTGCCATGTGTTCCTTAGCACATGCATCTAGCCATCTGTGTGATGTAAAAGAAAACGTGACTCATGGGACCAGGCCCCTTCCTTCATTGCTCCATGGTCAGCATGGTCACTCTGGGTCCAATATGCAGCAAACTGCAATGCACTGTGTGTTCTGACACCTTTCTATCCGATCCAGCATGAACTTTTTCAACAACTGGAGCTAGAGTAGTCCGTCTGTTTACACACGCCGGCCTTCCCTCCTCACGTTCTTCAGTGAACCTTGGCTGCCAATGACCTTGTTGCCAGTTCAGTGCTTTTCCTTCCTTGGATTACTTGTGATAGGCACTTACCACAGCAGCCCAGGCCAGTCATTTAGCCATCACAATTTGGTCATTGTCAAAGTTGCTCAAATCTGTATGCTTGCCCATTTTTCCAGCTTCTAACTGGCTGACTGATGTATTTCAAACATACTGGACCTTGTGCAAAGATTAGCTTATAGCAAAAGGTAAAGGTAGACTCTAGTTTATCGGATGCAAACCAAAGATGGCATTTTCCGTTCACTGTTTGGCTAAAACTCTTGTGCTAAGAAAACTATTTCTGAAGTCTGACACCCCAAACAGCAAGTGGGTGTCAGTATGTAAAATATGTACTTAAGTTGGCAAGCAAGAAGCAAGCAGACATCATTAACCAGCACAAGTTTTAAGAGTGCTTCACAGTCTGGAGAAACACAGAACAAAGAGACAGCAGCAGTTCTCTTTCTCGATGTAACACATTGTCCAGGTGCCTTAATCTGAGTTTCAGCATTCATCAGCTGGCTGGTAAAAAGAAAATTGTGTATTTCTATGATTCACCTGTATAAAACATGTTCTCATGTTGTTAGGGTGGGAAAGAACGGGAGCATCAGTGACTTCCTCATGTTATTTCTTTGACATCTGGATCAAAGACTCTTTTGAACCCAACAGAAACACTGTTTGAACAGTCACACACCTACTTGTCAGAGCAATAATTCAGTTCTCACTGTGCAGACGACAAACATGTCACATGGTGATCGATTAACTTTGTTAAACATGCAGTAAATGTTTTTTTGGCCACTTGGCGGCAGCAGAGATAAGTTGAAAACACAACACCGCCATCATCTTTTAAGTTAATATTGTTAGCTAGCAAATAGTTAGGTAATAAACAGGTTATGGTCATGTTCAGCAAAAAGAAACAAATAAACAAAATTAAAAAATAAATTAAAAAGGCTGACCCATTGAACAAATGTTCACGGGGAATTATATACATGCACACATCCCTGGTGGATTACTTGGTGGTATATTGCCGTTTACATCAGATCTAATTCTCAAACCGGACTTCCCTCGGTTGATTTCCTTATAAACCCTCACCAAGAATTGTCTGTCTGTCTAGCCTTAGCCTGACATCATTCTGACTATTTCACCAATGTAAATTAGTCGGAGACCTCAGTTTACAAGTGGTATCATCAACAAGCGCAGATTATTACCTCTGAACTCAATTAGATAGACCTACAGCTAATCAGGCAATGAAACATGCAGTAGTGCTGAGCGATGCGCACATTTATTTTTTAATTCCAACTAAACAGTATAATAAAATGTGTTTCTGAAGACATTTGAACATTTGAGGTGGAACAGCACTGACTTAATATAAGGCGTGAGAGCATGCTACGTAGTGTTAGAGCAGTGGACTATGCAACAACCAATCAGAGCAGCAAAAGGTGTCATGTGTGACTGAGCAAATCAAATACCTGACCAGATACAGGGATGGTAGAATTCTATTTGTATAGAACTGAAGGGGTGACAGCTGTATGTGCCAGAGCAAAGGAAACATCACAAGCTTGCAGATTTGTGTGGTTAGTTGACTGCGAGCTGCCCAGGTTGCAACCTTGTAGAATGTGAGCAAGCCAACTTACAACCACAACTGGATAACAGCAGCATCAACAACAACATAATATTGATGATTTTGCTGTAGCGCTAACCAAAGCAATCACCAACTTTATCCTCAGAGGCAAAGGTAACAGAATAAAAAAGTTCTTGCTTTCCAAGGCCATTCATCACATACGGTCAGTGCTGCTACTGCTGCTTCTGGCAGAGACTATCCAGGAAATGTAGAGCTGAGTTCTCCTGTGCTGTGATTTTGTTTGAATCGATGGAAACCAAATTGTTTGCAGGTGAATGGTGGTGAATGATCGGTAACGCCAACCAGTTTCTTGAATGTGACAGTGACAGTGAATTACTAACTACGTACCTGCTAGTGACTTGATATTGATTGTTTTTTATTTTCTTATTTTGTTTTCTCTGTCTCTTTAATATCTCTCTCTCTCTTTTTTTTTTGTTTGTCACTGGGGCCACTGCTGGCCAAAAACTGGACAGCTCAATGCAAATGGCACCGGGACAAAAATGAATCCTCTACATCAACCTCATAAAGACTAAGCTATTGGCAGGCATATGCGGAGTCACCGCTCTATAAAATATCTGGTTGTATTTTCCTGTCATATTAGAGCCAAGAGAAGGCAACAGTCACACTGGGGAAGTAATCATACACATAGCGATGATGTTCATTGTTTTACCTCTCTAAATGAGGCTATTTACTCTTTTGGACAGCATTATATTCCTGGACTTGTTTGTGGGTTGTGGTAATTTCCTTCTTTCTTCAGAGATAAATGCTGCAACAACTCAATAGCTATGCTTCATGCTTCTGCTTTTGGTATATAAATGAGCGATCACAGAGATGCTGTAAGACATTTTTATTTAAAGGGGTTTTCAATGAACAAGCCCAAGCTCTGGTTTTAATGCAAATACTGCACTTTTCAAACCAGAGACTAGAATTTAGGGTGACATTTTATTCAAAAGTTGGCAGTGTTTCACACGGGCAAAGGAAAGCATTTTGTTTGTTGTTAATTTAAGGGTAAAGAATGACACTGACACTGCAAAGATATGTTCATGGTTGAGTCATGCGCGGCCACCCATACTCAAAAGCTAGTCTCATAATGCCTTTTAATGAATGGGTATTTTTAACACACACCGTTGGTGATGTTATTTTCCAGCATTTTATTTTGTTACATAACTGAAAACACTGACACACACACACACACACACAAGCTGCTCTTATCTCCCTCACTTCTTTCCTTATTACTACCCAATTTGGTACAAAGTGAAGTTAAGAAAGGTGGGCAGTGAACATGAGGAGCCAGCACACAGACAGACCTGTTAGTATCAATAAAACTAATTGTTAAACTAATGATTTTCTCTGCAAATGCACCTCAAAGTGTTTGCTGCTGATCCAGGAGGTTGGCAGGTGAGATAAGGAGTAATGAGCTAAGATTTGGGTTATCTATCCATGCTGAATTGTGAGGAAGTGGTAATTATTGTTTGTCTGTGATTTATTGTTTGTGGTGTGCTGATGTTACCTGACCTTTGAGGGTTGGGAATTTGGAGACTTTATGGTGACAGTCTTGGGATTTGTACTTTATTTAGGCTATCCTAACTTTAACATAGTTTGCTAGCTTCAAGGGTTCCGGATACTTCAAAGTAAGTAGTCTGTCACATATAGGTGCTCTTCCAGTGGATAAAACATGATGAAGTAAATGTGCCTTTATTTATTTAGTGATTCAGAAAGTGGCTTTAGAGTCTTTGTGATCAGTGTTATTCGTGTTTGAGCTATTAGACACATTGATTCCACTTGTATGAACCCTTTTTTTTGACTGTATCTGTAAACCATTCAGATATAACTGTATAACTGTAAATATCAGGTCAGTCAACAGGAATTAGTTCTTCTGGTGAAGTTTAATCAAAACCCTGAAGCTCTTCTGAATATTTGCATCTGCAACTGTGGTTACTGTATGTGTACAGGTCCAAAGGTTTTCTTTCAAAGTTGTGTGTGTAGAACAATAGGCTATAGGAGAGAGCAAAAATATCTCTAACCAGCTCCCACAAGATGCACAGAAGCAGTAGATTTGTCATACGAATACAGAATAGACCTTTGATAAATCTGATGTGTTTGGCCAAAACAACACCTTTGTACAACACAAGGAGGTAGACATCAGCATGCAGCTGTGTCTATTTACAAGGGGAACAGTCAAATCAATGGAATAAATCAGCGTGCGTGGATGGTTAGGTCTTCCTGTTTATTTTTCTCAGGGCATGTTGGGACATGACGCAGCAAAATGCAAAGTAGCTGTAGAAATTTAGAAGGCTCCAAACTTGTAACCGCTGCCAGGAGGTGTAGAAAATTGCTTATGAAGGGTTTGTGATTTCACTGAAGGTGAGAAGTCAAGATGAGCAATGTTTCTTCACTTAAGCAGATCAGAAAGAAAAACGAACCAAGTAAAATAAAAATGTCTGCAAAGGTCTACGTGACAGTGGTTCTTAAAAAGTATACACATGGACCAGGGCTCTAAATGAGCACCCGCCAACCCGCCAAATGCGGGTGAAAATTCATTTTGGTGCGTATTAAGAAAAACTCACTAGCCAGCTTGGTGGTGATAAATGAAGCACTTCACTATCTATTTCGCAGGACGCTTGAGCGCACTTTCTATAGAAACCTGTACAGCGCGAGCTCTCACTGGTCAAACAGGCTTCCTCTCCTGGGAAAATCCACCAGGACCTGCTGCAGCGCGTTGTTTGAACGTCCTGCACGCAACTTTAAACCCCACCTGGAGCGTTTCAGAAGCATTTAGCACGCCAAACTTTGTTTACTTGCTCAGTTTTGGCCAATTCCCGGTGTATGTTCTTCTAAATATGCTTTTACATGTGTAAATATACTACACAGTTAATTAGTTTCGCTTTTGTCTGTTTTTATGAGTGGCAGTTTGCACGGGGTATTTCATTTTGAAAATCCACCGGCTTTGCCTTTTCTGTGTCTGGCTTCCACCTGCCCAAGGTGCTCTGTGGAAATTGACGCGTGCTGCGGGACGAGCCTTAATAATCGGAACAAGCCTTTATGTGCGTGTAGCGTGCACGGCAGGTTCATCTGTGGGGAGGGGTAGAAGGCGGAGGTACAGTGCAGCAGAGAGGGAGGAGGAGGGACCAGGAGGCTGTACTCCTTCAAATTTTTTGGCCAAGTCCACTTTTTTTACACACAAAATTACACACATAATTTTGTGTGTAATTTTGTGCATTATCTGCACTAAAACATGTTCATGTTCGTCATGTTAAAACAATCGTCCAATTTCTATCTAAAAAGAAAAGTTTTAATGTTTTCTTATCTACAAAAAATTGGTCAAATTAGACCGTGAATAGTATGTAAGGGTTAATGAATAATGTGGTCTTTTTTGCACAGGAAAAGATGTGGCTAGTGGAAATTCTGATGGCTGGTAACTTCAGAAACTTACCAGCCACGTTGGCTGGTGATCGAAAAAGTTAATTTAGAGCCCTGACATGGACACTCAAACTCATACCTTCTCTTGTCAGACATATTTTTTTTTTGTTGTCAAGTGCAGTATTCTCACAGCACAAAAATACACCTATATTGAATGTTTGGCTATTATTCTAGCATAATAACATCAGGTATACGTTTTTACAAAGGAAAATATATAATATAAATATATAATATATAATATAAAAATTTATATTATATATAAATATATAATATAAAAATAGACTAGCCACCCAAGCCACAGGCTTTTCCCCCTCCTGCTGTCTGACAGGTGATACAGAGGTACCAGCAGACTACAGGTCAGCTTCTTACCTCAGGCTGGGAGTCACTTAGATATGAGACTAGTCTTCTAGACTTCTTGAATGATCCAGTCTAAAAATATTTTTTTGGGCATAAGACATGTCTGCTCAGTATAAGCGTTTACTTTTTGCTAGAAATGCAGAACATAACTCAGGCAGGAATTACATTCTGACAACAACAAACAATTTTAAACTATACAAATATATACAAACAAATTGCTAAGTGACAGGACTGCAAAAAACGTAAAGAGATATTGCAATATACAAAGATATATTTGGAAATTAAATTGAACACACAGACCCTACATGCTGTTGGTTATTTTGCTTACACCATTGCTGAAAACACACACAAATGCACTGCAAACATTAAATACAGTATATGTGACTTATCAGAGACAAACAGAGAAGCTAATATACATTTAGCAAAGGCCTTGTTGATTAATGTGGGCCAGCAAGAAAATTATCTCTCTGTTATTTAGTGCTGGTAGGAATCAGGTCAGCTTCAATTCACATTCAGCTAAACAGCTTCAGTGTGAACCACTATTTTCTTTCTTTCTTTCTTTCTTTCTTTCTTTCTTTCTTTCTTTCTTTCTTTCTTTCTTTCTTTCTTTCTCCTTACACGATGAACTACCTGCATTTGGATTTCTGTCCAGGATTATATGAACCACAGGTAGATTTTATTTCAGGATATCATTTCCCTTCTGAGTACTTCAATGCTGTGAATCACTTTTTAATGAATACTTCTGGCCTTCATTTCCATAAAGAACGGATGGTTTCTGGTATTGTTGTTTTCAAATATCCTCTTTGTTGAATAGTTTTCCCTAAAGAGCATTTCAGGGGACTCTGAATCTGTGGCTCCCTGCAGAGTTTCAGTTTAGGAAACCTACCCCCCCCCCCCCACTATTGGCCGTAGCAGGGGATGAAACTCTTCCAATGTGCCGTAAGAATGATAATGGGCTTTTTCACTTTTTTTTTCTTGATGGGCTGTATCACTTTCGAGACTATTTGGGAACAGTATGAGTTTTGACATAGCCCAGCGAATCTGAATTCATTAATGTGTCCAAAGAAACCTTTTTCTTCATAAAGGACATTGAAAGTATGGAGGTTAAAGAAATTATATTAATATTATTATATGTTGATTAAGTTTTTGTTCACTTTTCCTTTTGCCATCACTCAGCCTCCTTTTGGCTCTTTGAAATGTCATTATCTCCATCTGCCTGCTCTTTTAAATACAATTATATATTAATATTTCCATTCACTCAACCTGAATGAGATCTAAATCAGACCTAATCCTGAATCCCTTTATCAAAGGACTCACTGATGTCTGTGAGCATCAAATCCTTTAAGAGACTGCTGTTGGCCCCTGATGGACCCCTGCAGCTTGCCTACTAGGAAAACAGGTCAGTCGATGATGCAGTCAGCACAGGACTGCACTACCTCCTACGACACCCTGACTCCCCAGAGCCATCCGCAAGAAAAGGACATACGCAGGCATCCTATTTGTGGACTTCAGCTCTGCATCAACAGTACGACACCATCATCCACTCTGCAAGTGAATCACAATAAATGCTGCGTGAGAAAAGGGTGACGGACAATCAACATATTACTGTCAGTCTGATTTCCTGTATGGCAGAACCATCTCAGACTGGAAGTAAGCCTTTACAGTAGGGATGCACTGATTGCGAAATTATTGCAAACTGCATAACGTGATCTTTCTTGAAGCGTCCCAGAAGCATCTCTACGCGCTGAATATCTCTTCTGTTTTTGACGCGAGCAGCACGTCAGTCTACACAGAGCACCTCAAGCAGGTGGAAGCCAGACACAGAAAAACAAAGAGAATCCAGTGGATTTTCAAAATAAAATAAAAACAGACAAAAGCGAAACTAAGTAACTACATAGCATATTTACACACGTAGAAGCATGTTTAGATGAACATACACCAGGAAAATGGCCAAGTCTGAGCAAGTAAACAAAGTCTGGCAAGTTAAACGCTCACTTCTGAAACTCTAGAAGAAGTCGCGCTTGAAGTCACGTGCCAATGGACCAAAACCATGGCACGTACGCAATGTGCCAGAGGCGTGTGCAGTGGAGTTTCGGAGCCTCCAAAAAAAAGGAAAAAACGAAAGATTTCTCCTCAGCACAGCGTTTATGCGACATGTAAATCATTAAATAATCAACGGCCACTGCCATCGTTGAATGTCATCTTTATTTGCTGATGGCCGATGGCAATTAAGGAGGGCCAATGCCAATGTTCAGCCGATGCATCGGTGCATCTGTACTTTACAGTATAGTCACTATTCACCATGACCGCATTCTTTTGTGTGTCTCGATTCAGATACTTCCATTAGTACACTTCCATGAAGTACAGTGTGTATAATGTATTTTCTGGTGTAGTGCATTCATTTTGGAAGGGTAGTGTTGTCTCAATTCAAGTACAGTCATAATTCACTTGCCGGAAATGATGATCGCAACATTCTCTTCAAGTGCTCCACATCCAACTTTTTGACCAATATGAGGGCAAGTGTAAGTATGGAAGTAGACGGATTGTTTCTCTAACCATAACCAAATTCAGTTGCCTTAACTTCACTGTTGGTACAAGAAATGAATAATTGATGCAGATAAATGGTGGTTTGTAATGCTTTTTATGATGAAAGAGAACCAGATATATTTGCTAAAATCCAAAACTTCTTGTTTAAAGCATTCCCTGTGGTGCCTCCTCCATCGGTGCCTCCTAAAGTAAAGAAAATGCACATTTACCAACCAAAACAAACTTATTTTAGTACTTTAACAGACTAAGATCAACCTACCACAGGGGCACTATATGGCATAACTGGTTATTAATTATAGATGTAGACAAAAGGAAAATGTGTCTAGACAGACAAATTACTGACTCTGAAGGGTTTTAACTGCATGGTTGTACAAAGTCGTGTGTAGCACTACACACTGTTCTGACATCCGATACGACTTCATACACTTCTTCGGGCCACACCAATGGAGCCATTGGCACACTGCTTTTTTCAGCCTGAACGTGTGCTAATGCTGTAGGATAACTTTTTCAAAAACATGCATCAGGGCATATTATAACAAAATCACAATCAAATATTTAGGTTTTCTTCACAATGTACAGTTTCCCCGTTGCATTACACCCCATATGTTCTTGCTAGTAGCACTCCCAATGTAGATCCTCCGAGGCAGAACCCAAATGTATGAGTTATTTGACTATTTTACTCCTCTAAGGGCTCTGTTATCTACCATTTCTGATTAATATGCAATGCACAGGCAAATAATTTAATAGATACCAACTTTGTATCAGCTCTCTGGGCTATCAGTGTGTGCATATAGCAGTATAGGAAGTGAGTAATGCTGCGGTCACAGTTTCCGCTGACATTAAAGTGTAATTTGATGCCAAGTTTGCTGTAGCTCACTTACTTACTTTAGTGTGAAGTGGATGGTATGTCAGTTTAAAGCTTCGCCTCCGCTGTGTCTGATCAGTTACATGTCAGCACATTTGAGCCACAAGAGCCTTGTACAGAACTCGGCTTGGAGCAACACAAACATCAAGGATTATGTCTGATCTAGAAGTTTGCACACACTGATACACAGCCACCACAGCACCAGGAGTCCTCCACTAATGACTGGCAGAAGAACTCGATTTATGGACAATGACCTTTACAAGACCAAAGGTTAGAACCATTAGTGGATGTAACTCCAGTAGAGAAAAATGGGCCATAAATAGCTTGAAAAAAAGAGCTCATCTTTTAAAAGCCTATTCCCATTTTGTGGCTATGTGGCACAGCTGTAGGGAACGATGAAGGAAAGGAGTAAAAAGCACAATAGGAAAAGAGGTGATGGATAAAGAGATCACATGGGAGTGAGGGAGGGTTTTAGCGGAGACGGAGGGAGGATGAAGGGCAAACTTTCCTTTTCCACATAACACTGTAATCTGTGTTTAGAGGGGGGAGAGACATAGACAGAGGAGAGAGATCAAACGACATTACTTTCCTTTCCTCTTGAGAGGAGGAGAAGAAAATAGTGAAGGCCTTGGCATGGACAAAGAGGAAGAATCTGTTCTCCCATCCGTCCATCCATCCATCCATCCAGACTCTGAAGCTGAGGCACTACAGCAGCTGTACAGGACACTTGGGTTCACCTAATCCCAGACAGAAATGACGGCAAAGGAAGGTGGAAGAAAGAAGGTAGGAAAACTTTGGAAGTGGAAAAGAAGAAAAGGAAAGGATGTAGGACACAAACAAGGTAATAGCATGAGGAGTGGTGAAGACATCTTGGACAATCCTGCAGATTTCCCAGAAAAGAGCTGCAGAGACAGCGACGGCAGGCTAATCTGTTTTGTTTGTCGATCAGAGCTGCTAATGCACTCACATCATCTTTCTCCTCCTATCAAATGTTCTCCTCTGCTGTCTTAATCCGCCCAGCACTGCCAAGAAGCCTACATACTTGCAATCCTATATAAAGTGACAATCCCTGCCTTAAGGAGGTCAAAACAGTTTAGAGGAAGCTTTATGTTTCTCCTCCAGAACGTTTTACGACACACACACACACACACACACACACACACACACACACACACATACACACAATGTCTTGCCAAGATCCTATATTCTAATCCTCAAATGGCTGCCTTCTGGAAACTAGAGTTTAGGGATGAGGTTGTGATTGTTTTTTTCTTCATTTTTAAGATTTGTTTTCTGCCTGTATGCATGCATCTTGAAAACTACAGTACACACACACAAGCCCCTTTTATTTAGCTTTAGTAGTGCAGTGGGATGAATGGATAAACACATTAAGGGATAATATATGTTACTTGGCTTCGCCGTGCCAATCTATTCTATGAAAAGACAAACTGTTTAGACCATCGTATCCCCTCAAGGCTTGCTGCAGTGTCTACTGTTTTTCTTGGTCTTAATTAGAGTTGTTCCGATACTCCTGAAAATGTTGGCATCCGTATCAGCAACTACTGGATTCCAGGCACCGATCCGATGCCACGTAATTTTTTAAATTAGTTATCTATTTACTGGTTAGCTCCGTTAAGCTCTGGCACAGTTCTTCTCCACCGCTCTTAAAACAGTGGCGCTGTTTGATGAGGACGAGTTGATCATGTGACACAGACACACACGTGTGTCAGAGCTGGTTAACGGAGCTAAGCTAATGAGCAGCTGACTAGCACTAGCATATCATGTTGGCGGTGTGCCAGTATTTCACGCTGGATGCTCTCACGGGTAACGCACGTTCAGACAGGGACAGGCAAACCGGCAACTAGTGGTGGGGGAGTGCGGTGGTGGAGGTGTCTATTCCTGCTGAACGTAATCAGGAAATAACTTTTTATTTCGCTGATTAATAACAGCTTTATTGAGGCTGGCGCTCTCTCTCTGTTATTATGTCTCTCTATCAAAACACTCTCTCTCTCTCTTTCTCTCTCTCTCTCTCTCTCTCTCTCTCTCTTTGTGTCTCTCTAATCATCGGACACAAATCAAATTAAACTCATTTGTGTCATTACTTTGTGGAGTAAATTGCGAGTCGGACGCAGATTTAGAAGCTGGTACATGAAATAAACAAAGTGAGAACACACACACAGGTAGATTATCAGGATTTAGTCTGTGAATCCACCTGGATAGTCTGCTAAAAGGCGGTGCATTACAGGAAGCAAACACAGTCACAAACTTGGGTTTTAAGATGGACAGTGATTTTAAACTCGACCGGCCAATTGGTGCAATAGTGGAGTCCAGCTTTTTTTCATCTTAGGGAGCTGGCAAAGGTGCAGCCTTTCCTTGCACAAAAGCACTTTGAAACAGTAATCCACGCCTTCATTGCATCGCGGCTGGATTACTGTAATGCACTTTATCTTGGAGTCAGCCAGTCCTCCCTCGCACGTCTCCAGTTAGTTCAAAATGCTGCCGCTCGCCTCCTAACTGGAACACGTAAGAGGGAGCACATTACTCCCATTTTAGCCTCTCTCCACTGGCTGCCTGTGCATTTTAGTCCATTTCAAGATTCTTTTGTTTTTAAATCTTTAAATGGTCTCGCCCGGCCTTACCTCACTGAGCTGCTCCATCCATACACGCCTGCCCAGTGCCTCAGGTCAGCTGATCAGCTGCTCCTGGAGGTACCAAGGGCTAAACTGAGGCTCAGAGGGGATAGAGCCTTTTCTGCTGCGGGTCCTAAACTATGGAATGACCTCCCCCTACACATTAGACAAGCCCCTTCACTGTCCATTTTTAAAACCCAGCATGAGACCCTGTTTCTGTTTCTGCTTTATTATTATTTTAATACTGTTTATCGTTTATTATTGTTTTTATATTGTCTCTTATGTTTTATGTCTTATATTTCAAGTTCTTTTTCATGTATAGCACTTTGTGTCAGCCGCAGCTGTCTTTAAAGGGCTTAATAAATAAAGTTGAGTTGAGTTGAGTTGAGTTGAGTTGCTAACATGACTGCGACATGCAACCTATGCAAAGATGTGGCTGCACTTATTAATTTATTTATTTTTTAAAAATAATTATTCCTAGATTTTTTTAGTCAAATTGCATTTGCACTACTGTTTTTATACTGTTCTATTTAAAAATAAATAGCTTGAATTTGCTGTATTTATTCATGTTTTACATTTGCCTTACCACAATGATAATCATATGACAGTCATGCAGGCATAGTATGATATTTTTTCATAACATACTGGTATCAGATCGGTACTCGGTATCGGCCGATAACCACAGCAGCAACAACTATCGGAATCAGTATCAGGAGGGAAAAAATGGTATTGGTATATATCTCTCTGAATAAAGTTTAGTTTAGAACAGGTGGCTGGCTTAGCAGCAGCAAAGAAGGTTTGTGAAACAGATGTTTGCCTGGGTGAACTATAGTATAGACAACAGACAAATTCAAACTGTTCAAGCACAATCATCACAGCTTCTATTGTCGTAGCTGAAAAAAGGCATTGTATTTGTTCAATTGTATTTCTATCTGTAAAGGCAATTATTGTTTAATATAGATAAAGAATATTATTATTTTCACCAAAGAACTTGATCGCTTATTTAGCCTCATAACATCCATCCATCCATTTCCTTACACTTATCCGGGGTCAGGTTCTGGTGGCAGCAGATTTAGCAGGGCATTCCAGACATCTCTCATCCAAACAACACATTCCAGCTCCTGCTGGAGTGTCCTAATGCGGGCAAGGTGCTACAACTCCAGCAACAAAATTTCAATTGATCTCCCATGAATGTGAAAGCATATGAAAGTCAAAATTGTCTGTTTTTTGTGCGCATTTTTATTTTACTCAACTATGTAATGTTCAATTAAATGATTGTTCATTTTTTTCATTTTTTCGTTGCTTTTATTGTTTATTGTGTTTTTCGATGCTTTTATTCTGCTGCTTTTATTATCAGTGCTTTCGCCTATTGCATGCCTTTTATGTCCTCCAGATTAATATTAGAATTTCTAGCTAATGGAAATATTTTCGTGAATGATGTCAATACGCACTGTCCCTGTCAAATAAAATATATAAAAAAAAAATACAGTGTGAAAAACAAAATGAAATCAATGAAATTTTCACACAACCATAATTTACTCCTGCAGACTTCAGATTCACACAACACTGTTACAAGGTGGAGCTGTTCCTCTGATGCTTAATTCAACATTACGTATGAAAAATAGCAACTCTCCTGGTTTACTGAGCTCTCAGTAAAGTGACCCCGACCTCCCTGGCACTGATCGCACTTTAATTTAGTCGTATAATTTGCTTGTTCAGCCGATCTGTACAACATGTGGGTAATGCAACTGGCTGCAGAGTCTGGAACATTGTTAATGCAGGATGAATGCAGCCGAGGCGTTCTGTGATGGATGGCACTGTATACTGTATGCTGCATGAAAATGGCAACAGGAGCACAGTTCAGGGGGTGAAGGTTACCTGTGGGGGAATTTTAATGAGGCTGCATTTTTAGAATGCTAATTCCCGCTGAAAGCGCGTAGCAGCCATTAGTTGACGTGATATTTTAAGGATATTATATATTATGAAATGGCTGGTGTTGCTCTTTTTTTCCCGGTGTGCGATTACAGAATCAGTATTTCAGTATTAATCAGTGTTCTATCAAACGAATAGGCTCGAATAGACTATGCACTTTTGTGGTAAATGAGTAGAAGACACTTCAGCTAAAAGAATCATTCACCTTGAGTATCCAGTTAAAGAAGGAAGTTAGCATGGCTGAGACTTCCCAACTCTCTCAGCTCTTTACCAGATGTGGAATCTAGATTAATAACCTCACTTTATAATCAGGCCAGGTGTGGTCACCTCTATTTCAGGGTCTTTTAATTAAGTGTCTAGGTGGAATAGGGGAAGTAAGGGACGGTGGCTCTTATCAGCAGATCCAAAGATAACTTATCTTTCTTTCCTTCAGTCTTCTACTTATTCTTCTCTTCTTTCCTCCCCCACTCTCTTTCTCTGTAGTTTCTCCTCCTCAAAGATATTATTCTCCAAAGGCTCTGCCACCAGAACCTTTTAATAATCCCAAAGCACTTTACAGGGACTTTAGCTCAACTCATCTCCAGGTGCAGCTCCTCACAGGCCCAATAACAATAGCAGTAAACCCATTATTCCCTTAACTTCAAGTATTGATTTTAAGGTAAGGCTAATAGGGGCGAGAAGGTCATCTCTGCCTTATATTTTGGGACACTTTTGTGCACTGTATGTAATTAAGTGGACCCCGATCAATTAAAGTGACACGCTGCAGTGGTGATACATTAAACCAAAGGAACCAAAAAAGGAAAGGACGTTTAAGTTGAAAGAGTTTGTTCATTCATGCACGTTATGTGCGTACACGTGCAATTAATCATAGCCAATCAGTTAATCCAGTGACACACCAATAAAGATTAATTCCTCTTCATTATCAACCAGCTAAAACTAGTTCCCAAAAACTGTTAGCTTTCCTGACTGTTGTTTCGTATTCTATCAATGTACAATTAATTGGTGTTAATTGATTTTATTTCCCCTCAAACTTTCTGCTGCCCAAACAAAACTGGAGCTCATTCTTAAATAGAGAGACAAATGGGTTTAATCTTTTCAAGGTGGGGTGTTTTATTGCTCGTGTTTAAAAGGGCAGGGATCGGATTTGATGGGAATTATGACCCTCTCATTCATCTGCATGTCCCTTCAAGTCATTGACGTTAATGTCACTGTAATGGTCGCAAGATCAACTAAAGATTTTAACTGTCAGTCATGACCTTCAAACTCTGACTTTTACATCACACGTAAAATTCCTCCCTAAAGTGGTGTTGTCACGTTGTCATTGTCTTAAATGTCTCAAAATAGGCTAACAAGATTTTTAGCTGCTCTTTCTGTATTATCTTTGCCTGCATTGCCTGTAACATCAATGACAGGTGGCTGTGGCTCAGGGGGTAAAGCGGGTCGTCCACCAATCAGATGAACGGCGTTTCGAGTTTGTGCCCCGTCTCCCTCAGTCTGCATGTCGAAGTGTCTTTGGGCAAGACACTAAACCCCAAATTGGTTCTGAATTTGTGTGTGTGTGTGAATGTGTGTGAATGGGTGAATGAGATATGTAGTGTAAAAACGCTTTGAGTGGTCGAAAGACTAGAAAGGCGCTATATAAGTACAGTCCATTTACCAATATCTTACATGATCATATGTGTCACATGCACCTAAGGCTGAGAACTCTCACAGCAAGCTACCCCCATGTTACAAACACTGCCAATGGTGCTGATTCTCCTAAGGACAGACGATCTCCCTTCAGACTGAAGGCAGCACTGTGTTAATGAAACACAAGGGAATACATGGGGGCAAGTATAGCCTCAGGTACTGCTGAGCTGATGATATACAGTCCAGGATTTGACAACTCTGGAAAATTATTTCATCCTCCAGCTCAATGACCGGCAGATAAATAGTTAAACCTGTTCAGACATGTTGTTTATAACTTCTCAGGAATTTGTGCTTGCCAAGCAGCAATCTCTGTGGGTGTGAAGCCAATGAAGAATTGCCAAAAACAGCAGTTTCTCAAAGTGGCCAGTTGAGGCTGCCTCCAGATTCTCCATAAGCCTCCATGTTCAAATTTTACAGCTGAAATAAACATGTTTACAGCCTGGTACAAAAAACAGTTTTGGTCTCTATAGCTAATTTCCCCGTTCATGACAACTGTACTGAGGGTGAATTTATATACAACTCACCTGTTCAGATTATATTGAGGCTTAAAGTTAGGCAGAATTAACAGTGTAACCTGTTTGATTGACAGGTGAATTCCATGACATTCCTTGACTTGTTTGAGCGACCAGACTTCATGCTTCTTGTCAGCATGCCTTACCTCTTTGCCCATTTTTGGATTAGATGGAAGCCAACAGGGGCAGGGCCGCCAACATGGTGCTGAGCAGAGACAAAAAGCTGTGAGCACACTGAGCCCTGACTGATTAAATATTTGACATCAAGGTAGACCTTCAAAATAAAACTGGAATATACATAACTTACATACATGCATAGCCTGCATACTGATTTCTCACACACAAACAGAGGTCCTGGGTGAAAGTCCTATGCGTAACTGACTTCTGATCTCTCTTCTTCTCAGCCATTTAAATGGAAGCATTCCAACTTTAAACAGCAAACTCACTCAGTACTGTGTGACTAGGTTCAGCTTTAAGCAGCGCACTGATGCATGTTTTTCACCTTAATGCTTTCAATATCTGTACATTTTTGCTGCTGAGAGTGTCCAGCTAACCTGAATACTAGACCTGACTCTGATAGCAGCTCTCTCACATGCCTGCTGGCCTCAACACTTCTTGTACATATCGAGCTGCTGTTCATACGACTAAGAATACCAAATATGCTTGGGGGCTTTGGGTTTTGCTAGAAACATTCATGTACCAGAGTCAGCTATTAGCCTGTGGATACTATTTCTGCTGCCTGTGGAATTTGGATAGACTCACTGCTGCAGTTTGGTTGATAGTTTGCCAACTTTGATTGCCAGTTTTTATTTTAATGTGAATGTTTTTCTCATTTTCAGGTGATGCTGTATTTGTATTTTTACTCCTGCCAGGCATACAGCAATCAATGATCACAATAACGTAAAATGTTATCAGCTTCACATCCCAGATTTGTATTATCGGAGGAGAGTGAAGTATAACTCAACATACTCACTGCATTTTGAAGTCCAGAATCAGGTATACTGAGAAAACACAGGCAACAATGGAACCTCCCATTGATTATTGATTACTTGACACATCTTAACATCCAGAGTTTCTGTATCTCTGCACTCAGGCTGTCCTCATCTATGGTTAGCCATCCACAGTCATCCATCATTTTGAAAAACTGTAACCTACCCATAACCTTTTCAACCTCACCACCCCACTGGTGCTTCTTGTCAGTACTCATGCTTTGCAGCCAAATGCTGTTCTTATCCACTGACCTTTATTTCAAAGTTCTATGGGAAGACCCAAAGTGTCAAAAATATGTCTGAATGTTTGGGAAATGTGCATGAAAAGATAGACAAGATGCCTTGAATATTTCTGTCTGATTGAAATACTGTATAGGACGTCTAAGAAAAGTACATTTGGTTTGATACAGAACATCTATGACACTGTCAGATGGAATAAGGATTTTTTTTTTTTTTTTACCCCCTGCTTTAGGGAAGATATACAGTGCTGGATATGAATATCAATTCAAACAATTTAAGACAAGTTTTCATTTAGTTTCTTGGGGTTGAAGATGAAGTGTTTTTTTTGGTCAATCTTTTTCTTTTAATTCAAATATTTAATTCCCTTCCTGTCATATTGGGAAAACCCAACAAAAGTACAGTACAAGAACAGGGCCTGACTGCCATCCTCCTACCTCCCTAACCCCCCAAATGACTTTCATCATCAACGTTGTCACATACAGTGTCATCAATATGGAAATGATTAAGTGTACAGTGTCGATGCCAGAGTGCAGTGTTTGACTGAATATCGGTGCACTGATTTTACTGTGAGGCTCTTTGGCTAACGGAGCCAATGAAGCATAATAATGATTATCTCTTTGATAGTGGGTGGAGATCATTTTTTATTATAACTATGAGAAAGTCAGTCTGAGAGCTCCAAGTTACGACTCTAGCCAATCAATTAAATTGCTCTCATCGTTAAAAAGTTCATTTGGCAATTGCCATGTCTCGGCTGTCAAATATGTCTTTATGATAGAGCCAGAAAGTGTAGATCGTGTTGGCAGTGGATTCTGGTCCTCCTCTGGACATCTGGACGCGTTGCGTTACTTTTTTACTTTCATGCATATAACAGAGAATTGACACAATGACAAAGACAATACAAAGAAGTAAAATTGAGGTAAAGGAACAGTTAAAGAATAATGAGAAAACACATGAAAAGGGAATGAAAGAAAAAAAAGCCACGTATAATTATTTTAGTACAGATACAGCAGGTACACAGTGAAAAGGCCAACTGTATGAAAGCTAATTACTATATTGGCAAATATAGGATTGGGAGTCACAAAGAGTGCATGAAAAAAGTTATACCCTGGTACAGTATTATATAAATGATGACTTCTGTTTTCTAACATTGTGATTTATTAAACACATTCTTATTCATCATTAGGTTTAAGCTTCTTATATTGTGTTTTTCCATGTAGGGTTTATCTTACCAGCACTAACCTCAGGCAGTGAGCATTTAACACTGGTGAAACAAAACAATGTGTTTTGTCTTTGATAATCTGTTTCCGTGGAGATTGTGTCGGTGGTGATTGGCCTTGTCTGTACATTTGTTATGTATTAAAAATTCATTGGCATTTCCTTGAAATATTGAGGATTATATAAGACTATATGTTGTTGGATTTTGTTGTGTAAATGTTTATTTGACGCTTTTCTTGCCAGTGAAAATATTATAGCCTCACAGGTGCACGTTGCCAAACAATGCCACAAATATGGAGATATGTTCACCCTTAGTGGACATTTTATCTAACTCTGTAGAGGGATGTTATGTACTTATCTGCTCTGTCTATCCTCTGACCATACTACTAATCAAAATGGTGCCTGCTTCCTAAACACACACATTACAGGTGCTCTGTTTCTAAAATTGAAAAGTCCATGTCTCCATAATGATCTACGACTTAACATTGTCCCTGCAGTGCAATGTATCCCTGCAATGTATGCAATGTTTGAGTGAATCGCAGAGAAAGAGATGCAACTGCTTCTACGTGCCTTAGTGTGCTGATTTTGACAGACAATTGTTCATAAATTAAATCATTTTAAATGTTTAATCAGTAAAGTGACACTGCTGTTAATCAGTTGGTGCGAATAGTATCCTGGCTCATCATAATGACCTCATGAATTTTGAAAAAATAAAGTTAGAAGGGTTGTCACCTTGTGTGATGATCCGTAGGGATGGGCTTCTGTCCTGCCTGTATGTGTGTGTGTCTGACCTCATAGGTTCTCTATGATTAGTACCAATTGGTACAGTACAAGGTCACAGTATCCCTTCAGACTAAACTCTGAACAGGGCCACCTAGTTTAGTTATAGAAGTAAGACAGGTGTTAACAGTACTGATAGAAGACTTCAGACACAATCAGTGATAGCATTCCATCTTACTCTAAACACAAGTGGAGCAGGCAGAACTACGGATATGCAAACAGGTCATTAAGCACGTCTAAACATTCAGTTAGGGCCAGTGCATCTCTGTCCAGTGATAAACTTCAGAGCTGCAGGTCTAAGTGTAAAAATTGGTACAATACTGCTTGTTTGCATTCTGTTCCATTCAATCCATCTATCCATTTTCCATAATCGCTTATCGTTATCAGAGTCACAGAGCCAATCCAAACTGACTTTCACTGAGAGGTGGGGAACACACTACATCTGATTTGTCTTTTTCATTTCTGTTGGATGGCAACAATTTCGGTGTCAAACATTTTTCTCTTTTTTTTCTATTAACGCTAACACCTAGCTTTGGCTTTGCGCTAAAACCAAGAAGGAAGGAATGCTGTAAAGAACATCAAAACATGAAATCAGCAGAAAGGAGAACGAAGCATCAGCGGCTTCACAGGCTGATGATAGTGAATCTAAAGGAGGAGCAGGTGCAGATAGCAACGCAGCAAGTAAAGCACAAATTTGATGAAAATAATTTAATCCATATTTGTTGTCATTTCACCAAAACCAACATTTATGCTCAGCAATTCAACTGAAGGTTGAAACCTCAACTGAAGCTTTGCATGTAAATATGACTGTAGTTGAGTATGACTAGTAGTTTCAATATTCTTGCATATCTAGTGTTGATAGATTTTTGTATGAAGACACAAATCTGGCCCCAAATGTAATGCTTACATAATCTTAGTGTCACTGACGGTTGACCTATACATGAACTGAACTCAGCCACCTCAGAACCACCAAAAGCTGCTTTAAACAATTCAGAAGTGACTTGTCTCTTGGAAACATATTAGATTTCTATTTCTGAGCTGTGAACGTGTGAATTCTTTTACAGACTGTCACTTTAGCTCATGCATGCTTCTTCTTATTTCCTTGCCCCGGTTGCAGCACAGATGAAAAGGGGTGGCAGCACAATGCCCAGAGCTAAAGCATCCAGAGCGATGAGTGTATGTGGAGTCACCGGGCCTTGGTTTAGGATGCATCTCTCTCTCTCTCTTTTTGCACATAAAATCAGCCCAGTGTGACTTCATCATGACCCCATGGCTTCTTTGATTTGAGCCAAAAACTACAAAACATGAGTTTAAAGTTGGCAACACAGCAGTACTGCAATGAGATAAAATATAAACTAGCCTATCGGTTGCTTCTGTTGTGGACTGTCCCTCTGAATAGACTGATTTAAGCTACCCTGCTAATATCAAGCAAGTTTGATATTTATGACACACATCTGGACACTCAGCTCTCCAGCTGGTAGTGAGAGCACAGTTTACAATTAGGGATTTCATGCTGTGATGTGTTGGACATTTTAGGAGGGATACATCACACTGGGAGGGCTGTTGGATTTGTTGAATTTTGGCATTTCCTGTGGACAAAAATAGGATCTTTTACCATAAACATCACTGCCCTATTAAGGACAGTTGTTATTAAGTGATGTAAGTAACGATGCTCAGATAAAATCTAAATAATTGTGCACCAGTTGGCAAACATGGGCCAGTTTTGGGCACATGGGCCACTTTCAGGCAGAGTCAGTGTTTCAGAACAGCTGTTTTTCATATTTCTTCATACTGTAGGGCTGAGTCTCGGTTTGGCTCACAGATTGTATAAAACATGGATGTAGTCTGCATGACATCCAGTGTTGTGGGTAACGTGTCACAAAGTAACGCATTAAAGTACTTTAATTACTTTTTTCGTGTAACGCAACACGTTAGTTTCGTGTGTTAAGCAATCAGTGACCTCGTTATTTTTTTTCTTAAAAAGTAATCTGTTGCTTTAAGAATTTCTCCAGACATTTCTACGTTACCTGTGTGTGTGTGTGCGTATGTGAGTGTTTTCGAACCACCGGCAAGATGGCAGAGAGGACAGCTTTTGAATCTTGGAAGTACGCACATTATTTTCAATTTGCCAGCGAAAGGGACAAGAACAACATAACGGTAAAATGCACACTCTGCGTTGGTGAAAAGCTTCTGTCGATCCACTTCCAATTTAAAAAAACATCTTGTATCCAATGTTGACCATCTTTCCTGTTATGGTTATCCTGCAGAGTTAATTTGGTTGGATGATTGATGTTATTCATTGTCAGGACGTCTCGGTGCATTTAAAGGAGACTGTGTGTTTGTGTCAGTTAAGTTGCAGCGTGTGCGAGGCGCTGCAAACGGCTTTTAATTTTTGGTAACGCATGAGTACTCTAACGCGTTACTTTTATTCATAGGTGACACTGCAACATAACGGATTACTTTTAATTGATGGTAATGTTGTAACCTAATTAACTACTACAAAGTAACTATACCCAACACTGATGACATCACCCTCAGGTTTCTGATAAGCCATTGTGAAACTCTGTGATGGCTCTGGCCACTGCCATCTTTGTAGTGCTGCCTCTTCAGCCTCTCGGCTAATCTAAATATAGATAAAGACGAGGATTATCAGTGGAACTGAGGTGGGCTGAATGAAGCCTGGGTGCTAATAAGCCATCTGTAACGACACCCAGCTGTCAATCAAGGCAGCCGCGCTGTTAATTCAGCACAACTTTAAGCCTTAATATGATCTGAACAGGTGGATTCTATAAAAATTCACCCTCAGTACAGTTGTCATGAACGGGGAAATTAGCTATAGAGACCAAAAGTGTTTTTGTACCAGGCTGTAAACATGTTTATTTCTGTTTAAGTGTTTAACGTGGGGGCTTATGGAGACTGACTTGTTCTGTAGCCAACCTCAAGTGGTTCCTCACAAAGCGGCTTTACTTGTCAGCCATGGAGGTTGACATTTATTGGTTGACATTTATTGGCCACATATTTGAAAAAAATGGATGAAGGATGGATGACAAAGGGTTTTGTTAAACATTCTACTAAAGAAATAGTCATGCACAGCAGTTTGCATGGCTAGATTAAACATGGACCTAACCTGCAAACACATGCCTGAGACCACAAATAGTTTAAACAGTTTATTGGAACTAGAGGAGATGGAGATGCAACTCTTAGGAGCAGAATGACAGTGAGTGACAGTGAGTGGTTCCAGAACGGTGCAAGACGATGATGGCAAAAAAAAAAAAGTCCAGGAGCAGGTGCTGAGATGAGACTGAGCTGGACGTTGCAGGAGAATGACTGGCAGGATTTCCTGAAGCACAGTGAGAGAGCAAGGTTAGACAGGATTCACAAAGAATTACTTCAGAAGAAACTTGTTGTTCAAGAAGTTGTTTCTAGTGTGGGAGACTGAATGATCTGGCAGAGTTAAACTGATCTTTTATGAAGCAGGGGCTGATCGGTGAGGTGAGAGTCAGGTGAGAAGGAGACACGGGGGAGAGGAAACAACCAGAAACACGAGGAGGGCGAAGGCAAAATCCTCCATCGTAACACAGTAACAGTAACAGTAACATAATTTGGGGAAACAGACCTTATACAATTTTTTTTTTTTTAAAGTTCTTTCAGTTCAAGTCAATATTGTCCTCTCAATTAATTTTTTGGCACTGGCGCTTCAAAGCACTTGACACCAGATGACATCAGGTCATGAAAGTTCAATGACAAAAACAAAACAAAAATATACACATATAATGAACAGTTGGATCTGAAGAAAAGCTTGACACATAGGAAGTGTATGCAGTTTCCATAAATGGCATCTTATGACACATTTCTTCACCTTTATTTATTTAACATCATTTTGGCACATGGCCTAGCAGTGCCAACCAAATGTAAAGAAACCATTAGCCCACCGCTGATGTTGTTTCTTAAGGTATATGCTCTGTTTTATATGGATACACACACACAAGAGAGTTAATAAAGATATGTACCAACTCTCAAATGAACTTCCTCATATCTTTTTTTTCCCCCCTTCTATTCATGTAAGGGATCATTTACAGCAGGCTAGTCATTTGATTTGAAATATTTGCACCTTGGAATGTGTTTTAGTGACCTATAACTCTGTTTGCATGTGGACGAGAAGCCGAAATGCAGATAATACAGGTTATCAAAACTATCATTACGTGTAAACAAAACCACAGTCAAGCATGCCAGCGAGCCAGCAGGACCCTGGAACCAGCTCACCAATATAGAATACAGTTGTTTCTAATGTTATCAATGACACCGTGTTTTCCTGATATCACAAAATGTCACGCAGTGAAAAAAACATATACACTCATTGTTCATTGTGCTGTTGGGCTGAAGATGTTTTTTTTTTTTATCATTTTAAGATTACAGCTGTGACTGAATATGGATACATTAATTGGATATGCACTCTTAACAATACAATCAACATCTGAAATAACACCCACAACTACACTCCCCACACCTGTCTTTACATTGACACAATTTACCAAAAGCATCACACAGCTTCTTCTCAGAGTTATAACTCTGTTAGATCTAAACACACATCACACACACACACACACGCACACACCTTATAATCAGCAGAATTCACTCTTTACAGTGGTGTCTCAAATTTAAACCCAGATATTTTTGGGACATGAACAGATGAAGACATAGTAATAGTATAGTGTAGAAGTAAAGTGCATCGTGCATGATTGTACCATTAGCACTTTAAAGTAAAATAAGCCTGTGTAGTTTACTCAGTCCTTGTAGACAGAGCAGGTATAGCATCAGCATTTAGTGTACTGTAGCTCTCAGCAATGACTCAGCAGTGAGGTCAGCCAAGAATCATCCAAGAAACTGAAAATAATCACATCGTGTAATTTTACTTCACAGAAACAAACATGCGACTTGAACATACAAAAAACAGACTTTATGCTGTTATGCAATGCATTTTCTGAATGTTTGTACTCTCAGAGTCCTCTGCAGTGTCCCCTGCCTAGAGGTGATAATAGATGACTTCTCCCTCTATGTGTCTCTGGCCGACTCTGATGGCTCCTTTATTGATTGACGAGTTCTTTTTTTTCCCCACCTCTTCCACTTTTTTTCAAGGGCCCTCTGAGTTGAATGATGGCTGCTGCTGCTTCTCTCATCGACCTGACAGAGTTTCAAGGTTTTCCCACAAATCCCTCAATGTGCGCTCCAACAGTCTCCACACCATCTACCCTGATGGCCAAAGCCCTAGAAAGTTGATTTATCGGAGCAATATTGTCTTCAGCAGGGGACAGGGACTGACGTGACTGGATCAATGTGGATCAAAAGTAGTGTGGATAACAATGTGCTCCACGGACAACACAAGTATGACATAAAGGGCATCAACGGTCAAATTACCGCACTGAATGCTGGTTTAATGCCAACTATATTTGCTCTTTAGACAAGTCAGACATTTCCAGACTTTCTTTCTCTCAGTCAGTATGTAAACATTCTTGTCAACATGACTCTGGAATAATACATAATAACTAACTTCACATTTACACCACAGGTTCCCCTACAGAGTGGGTGATTTGATTAGAATCCCCCTGCTGCATTCATTTCAATATTAATGAGCAAAAACCCATTAGCCCATGTAACTTAAAGACACACAGTTCAGACTCATGCAGCTCTGTGTAGCGACAGGGATGTTGGTCCAGAATGTCTGTACAGAAATATTAAGTCATTGTGTTTGATTGGCTTCATTAATGATCATTATCGTCATTAACTCACCTTAAAAACAATTCCTCTGGTGTCAAGAAAAAGTTCATGACAACATGCTGCCAACAGAATAATATGTATTAACATGAGTTTACACTTTCACTCAGTTCAATCTTTTAACAAACATCAGTCCTAATCATAACTACTAGATAGTAATTCATTTGCAGAATTTTAAGTGTTTAATAATAAATGTATCCACATTAAATGCAATGGAGGGTCATTTGTTTTGGTTACAGTCAGGGATATGTCAATAAGCAACAACAACATTGAATTTTTATACATGTTCATGTTATGTGCACTATCACATTAATCTCACCAGAAAAAAAATGTCCCCATTTAAATAGTAAAAACTGTAATTTTACATGAAAGCATGCATTTAGTGCATAGCAGGCATTCAATCTAAAGCCATGCTTTCAAAGTTGTAGTGTTCAGCCTTGTGTTTGCACTGTAGGACAAATGCCTGATATTTTCCTGGTTTCCACTATAATTTCTGTCTCTAACTGTACTCACACTCACACATGTACATGCACCAACACTAATCTCTCCGCACACCACTCATGGCATAATTTTTGAAGCATATGGTATATTACCTGCAGTGCTCCATAAATATTAAGCAATGACCCTAGTGGAAATTAGAAACAAAACTCACCTAAAAAGCTACACCCCTTGTCAGAACTCATGTTGTTTGCATTACCACAGGCACAATGTTCACAAAGGTACAGTAAACAAGTGTTCCTAGTGAAGGTTAAAATGATCTGGGTGGGCTAGCTGTCTCCAAAGCCATGTTGTCAAATGGGTATTAGCTCCTGTAAGTGTGAATGTGTGTGCAGATGCGTATGGGTTTTGTGTGCATGTGTATGTCAGTGTGTGCGTTACAGTCTCTGGCTGGTCTATGGCAGGTCCATATTACTGTATGCAATAAAATAAATATACAATTCTGGCAGTACATGCATGTTGGTGTGTGTTTGCTTGTGTGTGAGGTCACTGTAACTGAACAGCTATAACAGGGTCATTCACTCAGGTTAAGTTATCAGCATAACTCCACCATCCCCAGTAATACAAACCCACATATATGGGCATGTTTGTGCTTGTTTGTTCTTAAAGTAACAATGTAACAAAGATTTTTAGTTCTGGTTGCTTCGACATGCCTTGATCAGCCACACTGCGAGAAATGTAACAGAAGAAAAGCAACTAGTGTTTTGTGCATGCAGGGTCACTGCCATGGTTGACTGGGACACTTGATGGGGCTGAGCCACTGTTAATTATCTTTGTTTCACCTGTGCTTTTCCTTTTCCAAGAGGAAAGAAACATAGCGTCAACATGTGGACATATCCAACGCTCAACAGACTGGGTGTGTGTGGTTGCTAAGCTAAGACTTACGGTTGACTGAATGGCTATTTACAGAAAGCAAAGAAATTGAATTGGTATTGATATAAAATGGCAGCAATAAATCATATCAAAGACAGAGTTTTACAGTACTCAAGACTACCACCCACAGCCAGCTACCATTCATTCCTGTGACAGAGCAGCCAGCAATTCAAGGCAGCAGCATGAAAATATCATGGTTTAGAATTTGAGCTGATATTAATGCTGTCTAACACCCACAACACAACTGAGGCTACAAAAGAAAAGTCTATATAGCCTGATCCAGATGTTCTAAATGTTCATCATGTCTTCTTTCTTTTCTATTCATGTAAGGGATCATTTACAGCAAGCCGGTCATTGATGTAAAATAAACCTGAACAGGGTGATGCAGGTCTTAAATCATCCTGAAGAGGTTTATTTTACTGCACATCATCCCACCTGATGGATTTAAAAATGATTGTCTCCTCTGTGATTGTCCAGAGTGATGATGAGTGATGATGATACTTTGTTCATAGCAATGGTCTGTTAGTGTGATATTCATAAATACCAGACCATAGGAAGCTGTAATTCACCAATCAGGACTAAGTATTACAGAAAACTGCATAATCATAACACTGACAGACTTAAAATATATGTCTGCAGCTTTTCTGCACATCATGACTGTGATTATCTGTGAACTTCATGATTGTGAAATTCAATCATTTTCAGTTCAGAACTAACTGCTTTAAGGGGCGGGAGCTTATAATTTGTCACCCTCTGATTTAATTTCTGCCACAAATGGAAAAATTGTTATAGATTGCATTTCATTTTTCATACCTCTATTACACACATTTGAAATGGAAGTGGAAGATAAAAGAAAGTGTATGGCAAGAATTCATTACAGCTGAAGTGATCAATAACTAATTAACTATAATAATAAACTAGCTGTCTATACCACAATACAGCAAGTGAATTGTATTGTAAATTTAGTTTTTTAAGAGTTCCTAGTTTAGGGGATCTTTTTTCCAGAGGGAATTTTTTTCTCATCTTCTTTTCTTGAATCTCTGTTTGTTCACCCTCTTTTTTTCTCTCCCACATGTAGATGGTAGTCTGTGTCTGTCTGGTTTTCGATGTCAATCCTTCTCAGTCTGAGTTTCAGCCTCCTTTGTGGAATTCCAACGTCTCTGTTGGGACCCTCTCCTCCTTGTGGGTGTTAGTGTGTTTTTCATACTTTATAAAAATAAAGACATCAGATGACTGAGCTTGATAGAAGCTTCCCTCAAGGGCCACCAGTTCTGCTGGAGACTGAAGAATGGATTGCTAACTTTAAAATGACTTCTGAAAGAAAACATCCCCTTAAGTTCCATGACTCATATCTGGATGCTGGCTACATTTCATATTTATACATATTCAATTGTCATCCATGGAGGCCTCTTTCAGCCACATATTTCATCAAACAAGATCATTAAAGTATTTATGACCATCACTGTGGAGACTGACTTAAATTGGAGATTCACTAGAACGTTAGGACGCATTACCACACTGGCTTGAATCTCTTGAGATCAACTTCTTAAATAAATAGGTTTTAAGTAGTGAATGTTAAGTTAACACAGTTAATGTTGGGTTAGGGTTAGGCTGATGGACATTCTTTATTTTTGTAATGATCCACTGAAAAATGCAGACAATGCATCTTGGGTCTAATTCGCAGTGCTGCAAAAGTAGTTCCTGTTCTTAAACTTTGGAATTGTCAAAGAGAAGTCCTAATGCGTTACTTTCCCAACACCCCATAAGAGTCTGTGCAGTCAAGTGGATGATGACAGAATAAAGTGATTCTTTTTGAAGGGCGTTAAGTACAACTTTCTACACAGTTGAACATTTCTCTTGGTTGACTGCAACACTTATTACTTTGGCCAAGAAGTTTTACTTTTTTTCTTGTTTGCTTGTCTGCTCAGTGTCATTACTTTGTAGGGTATCACAATACCTGCAACAAATTACATTTAAATTTAGTTGGAAACATATTTTTTGGAAACATATAGAGCATTGCAAGAGGTGAAAAGACCAAAGGTGATGTTAACAGAGGAAGTTAAGAAGAGAAAAGGTGAGAGTGACTAAATAAGAAGCTGCCAGGCAAGAGTAAATCTGGCACCGACTTTTTGTTATTGGTGAGAGCTTGGTGAAATAAAAGGCTTGAACGACAGACGCCGAGCTGGGCTTCATGCTGTTGGACTAATAAGTAATATTAGCTGGCTGCTATGTGTTGTTACACTTGCTTGTTGCTTGGCTTTGAGCAAGGTTTTTGATTATACGTAATGAGCAAATACATTTATGACAGTGGCATTGCAATCAGTGTTGCTTTAAAATACAATGAAGACCAAATGTACTGCAATCTTAAAGACAGTAACCTAAGATGCTGTTAAGACCCAACACAGGTAACATAAAAACTGGATGGCACGGTTGAAACAAAGGTATTTATTAAATGAAATGTCAGATTGGATTAAACAAAAGGAGGTGAGATAAGCTTACAAGGGAACAAAAATGGCACATGGATGCTGTTCAACTCTCTGAAACAGAGCCTATATTACATATATGAAAAGAAAACGAGAAAGAAAAACTCACTATCTAAGCTAATAACCAAAACACACATCAGAGACAGCACCCTTAAAATGAGTGAATCTTTGAAATATCCTTTTAAATGTGTGTGCAGAAAATCAGCTCAAACACAAAAATACAAGCCGCCCTGACGGTTTGGCGCTTCAAGTTTAAATAAAGGAACGTTGCCAGATTGCCTCCTTCGGATTGGCGATGGTGCTGCTCCAATCCTGGACCTCTCCAGGCCTTGAGGAACCCGTCACATCTGGGCCCCACCTCCTCAGCTGGGGGCCAATCAGGGAATGGCAACCGCACCCCTGGATTTACATAAAAAAGACCCTACGCACCGCGATATGCCAGGCAAGATGGCTGCGACTGTGCCAGATGCCCATCCAAACTTCCAAAGCACTGCTACAATGACTCCCTGTGCAATTCACTGCCAAGTTATCTTTGAAAAGCTCCGTCATTAAAATCCTCATACACTCATCTGTGTGTGACAGCAAGGTCTGATACCATACACTTTTTATGGGGCTGGGTTCTTTAATTTGGTGAAATCAAAGGAAGGTAGGAGGGAGACAGAAGAAAGACAAAGCCAGAGAGAAAAAGAATGAACTGTGCAGTACAACACAGTGAGTGAAGCAGTTGTTAAATTATTCTCTTTTGATTTTCAATCAGAAGATCATTTGATCAGTGGAATATGTCCTCATTTTCTCCCCCTACAGGCACTGAACAACCAAATATCTCCCACTTGTGTGAGCACCAAGGCTGAGAACTCAGGCGAGGGTGGACAGAATTAAGAATTAAACAATATTTGCACCAAAGTTGGCACTACTCAGCCCTGGAGAATGAAGTGTGAAAATCTTTGTATCTACAAGAATGTGTGTCTGTTCTCCAGAGCCACCTGGGTGAGATTAAAACACATTTTCCTGTATGCCTTTCAAAAACAAACTTGTTTAAGTCTATAGCAATAGATGAAGATCATTTATCTTTAAGTCCACAGCTCAAACGCCTCCCTTTTTTCAAGGAGCATTCTGATTTTACTTAAAAGCTACAGTTAAAACCAAGTATCAGAGAAACGTTGATCTGAATCTGAACATTGGGTGATTTCTAAATGTTGTCCTAAATATGAGTTATGAGTAATGTCATGTGATGCAACACTTACTGCTGCTCAAACAAAGATAGAGGGGAGCAGGGTCATGCACAGATATTTTGAGGACTGTTAACCTGATAGGGCTCATCTCATTGGAAATTCAGTTATTAGACAAAAGGGCATTCCATTCAAAACTGCTTGAGGCACGAAAAGTATTACCAAACACAGAATACCTGACTATGTTGAATAATTCTAATCATTTCAATTCTGAATGTAACCCTTCATCTCTAGCTGCAAACAAAAATTTACTAGCACAGATCGTTAATCTAATTCAGACCAAATCTGGCGCAGTTTTCCCATTCATTTGAATGGGTGTACTGTAGGGTTGAACAATATGGACAAAATTTTATATCACGATATTCATGTCAGATGTCGCGATATCGATACGATACGATATGACTATGGGTTCAGTGAAAACTAAGCATTTTCCAGAAAAATAAAAAACAACAAAATAAATACAAAGGGATGTACCATTATTGGATGTACCATTCATCTTTATCATGTTCACAACTTCACAAAACTTCACCTGAAGGCTCCAGAGCCCTCATACAACAGCAACAACATACATGGGAGCATCAGGCATTTGAGCTTTTATGTTTGTTTTTTTTTTATTTCCATCTCAATTTTGGCATTTTAGCAATATAAGCTACTCATATTCATGCAGCCACAACTGTCGCAGTTGTCAAGCAGGGTAACAGGGAACACAAGGGATTGGACTCAGAACACAGACAACGAGAGGCAGAGTTGAAGTAGTCCAATGATTTATTAATGCCAAACTCAAAAGACTTACAGGCTTGTGAGGCAGGCAAAGGTCAAAAACAGAGAAGGCAGTCCAAACAAGAGAAGAAACCCGACTGGGAGCAGGCAGAAAATCAAAAGTCCAAATGGCAGGCAATGTTCAGGAGAACAGTCAAAAATCTAAAAACACAAGCATAACAGAAACAGAAGGAATATCTAAGCACTTGAACCCATCATAAAGATGAACTGACACCGAAACAAGAAAACACAGGACAGGACAACCAGACATAGGTGAAACTAAGTAGTTCTGACCAAGCAATCTGATTCGTCAACTAGACATGACTTACTTAAATCAGCATGACATCACACTCGTCAAAAATTTTACTCTTCCATTTCCGTGACATTATAACTGCCGGAGTCTGGCTACAATGAACAAATAAATCTGAATTAGGTTTTGTTCTTTGTTTCAAAGGTAAAATTAAGATGTTATTATATCTTATAAAACTGCAAATTATCCAAGAATTGCTCATGAAAATATAATTAATACAATATACAATACATTAATACATTGTTACACACAGACAGTCAGAGTGAGGTGTTTTTGAAATGTTTTCATTCATGAAAATAAATCATGAACAAGAGTGTGCCTACAAAGAGTATGACCTCATGCTCTTTTTAATTTTATGGTGCTGTTGGACCACCTCGTTAATAGACGTGCTGCCTCGTTTGCGTGCAGCATGTTCCAGAGCAAACAGCTTAGTGACCGCAGAGAAAAGTTTTGAAAAACTAATGGGCTGAATTGACATAATCATTTCCAGAATTTGCGACATGATTTTATCTATTTGTATTAAATGCATTTTAACTTTTGGACAGATGTGCTTGTGAGAGGCTGACACAGCACTACTATAGTTTTCTATTTGTATAGATGTTAGCATGGGTTAACTTCTTAACACAGTTATATATTAATTTTCTATGCAAATGTTTAATTTCTCTGCAAATCTATCTGTCTGTCTGTCTATCTATCTACAAAATACAATTTCCTTAAAATATAAATACATTTTGATTATATATTTTAATTGTTGTATAATGACAACATTACACTTGAGGGTGAAAAATATATTTCAGAAGTGTATTTTAGAAGTGTAGAATCTTTGGAACAGCTCACCAGTGCACACTTTGGTTAATTACCATTAAATCTTGGTGTTGTGTAAAGATTTAATAAAGAACTGTGTGTTTGGAGGCAGAAACACAAGTGTATATAATCCATTAAAACATGGACAGTGTTTTTGGTTCTGCAATTTGCACAGATGACTGTTATTTAGTAATTATATTTCAATCTTTTATCTATTTCCAGTGGCTGTTATTTGACCCTCTAGTACCCTGGCACCCTGCAGCTGTGTAATCTCAGGTCATGCATTGGAGTCAGGTCTGGAAGTGATTAAGTGATAATTGTGTGTGAAATGGTTTTAAATATTATGGCCATATGGTTTAATTCAATTTTATTGATAAATACTATTTAAAATATTATTTGTCCCAACAATGTCCACCATGAACAACCACTTGGCGACAGTGCCAATGAAGGACTTCCTTTTAAGAGGCAGAAACCTCGAGCATAATCCACCTAATGGTGGGCAACCATCTGCCACAACTGATAGATAAGCATACATTTAAATGGAGAAATAACTAGTAGCAATAATGATAATAATAATAGTATTCGTAGTGAACAGGCAGGACCATCATCACTGGCGGCCACTCCTGTCCACCTTCTTAGTCATTGTGGGTCTTCAGATGGGCGTAGAGGCCAATCCTGGGCCTGATTATTCTTGTGCAGTGGGCGGTTGAAAGTGATGGTGGTGGGTTTGAGTTAGGCCTGTTTGATGGATGTGCTCTCTTTTCTGACTCTGTGCTTGTATTCTACATTGTGGTGGAGGTCATCATGTCGCCCTATTTTTTGACATGTCCTCTTAAGCCTTAATGTCTATGTGGAACATAGATTATATACCTCTAGTGCTTTATGCTGTATGTAGTCCAGGCCTCTGATCCATACAGAAGAGTTTTGTACCATTACAGATTTGCAGACCTGAATTTTGGTTTCTGCTAGACATAAACAAGCTTTGTTATCTCAGGATTCACTTGTGATGTCGGGATAATCATATTCCAAGAACAGCCTCGATAAGAAGTTTCAGTTCTAATGTGGACAAAAATCTGAAGTGCTTGATTTTCTGTTTTGATGAGTACCGGGCTCGTTCAATAACCCATTTGGCCATCACAATTGTGAATGGACTGCCACAGTGAATATAAATTATGATGATAGGAGTTACTCTTTATGTTCAAAGTTGAAATAATCGTTTGTAAATAATATTTAACTGTACTGGCATCAGTGCTGATCTGTATTGGGACTTATGATTGTATGGATGCGACTATAAGTTCAGGCCAAGACATTAGTCCTTTTTTCCCGATGCAATTCAACTTCCTCACTTAACCTAGACTCTAGACCTAGATCTCACTTAGCTCTAGACCCAAAGAACCAAGAAACTGACAATCATAAGTTTGATTTAACAAATTTAAAAGTACTCTAGGCAAAACTAAACTTGTACTGAAACTGTTGTACCTACAAGACAGGAAGGTAACTTTATAACAGTTTTATAACAAATGTGTGATCCACAACGCTTCTCCCCATTAGGTTCTGGAGTCAACACAACAATAATTTGGTAGTAGTGTTTTTGGTAACTTATGAGAAAAAAAATAAATCTAATTCAGAGCTTAATTCGAAAACTTGCCATGATCCTACTGACTCTTTGACACGCTTCCCCTAGGAAAACAGCGTCCATTTCTGGCAGTGAAAGCAGGTTCTGCTGTTTACTGATGGCGATTGTGTGATGTGTTTGAGGAACAAACTCACAATGACTTTGTACTTTTCCACAGTGGCGCTGTAGGTAGTGTCTTTGGCAACTTATTGTCACAAAAAAAAAAAAAAAATCGAGGAACTTATGGAGTAAAGTAACCATGACCTGGCTGACTGTTTGGTGCACTCACCCCTGAAATCAGCTTCGGCCTCCAGCTGTAAGAGCTGGATGAGTCAATATATGATTTTGAGCAAAAAAAAAAACAAAAGAAAAAAACTTTTACGTTGGGTTAGGTTTGTCTTCACAGTCAGGTCAGGATCAACACAATTTTATAGAATCCATAAAATTATAAAGACAGGGATGCTTTGATAGTTCTATGATTTACAAGACAAACATTTTATATTACATATTAAATATTTTATATTACATATTAAATATGAATATTTCCAGCTCTGGTTATTGATGACAAATAATATAAAATGCAAAGTTCAGAACTTTGTATTCTGTGTTTTCATACAAAGGGAATCATTTTTAAAACACACCAGTTCTAGAGGGTTATGTCCTACATTTAGAAAGAACACTATCATATTATCACATCATTTCTATGAAGAAAATTTTGATTTCAAAACTTCTTAAGCAGCAACTCAGGATTCATGTCACCAAAGTGCCTTTACAAAGTAAAGATTCTAGTCTCCATATAAACTAAACTAGATTTTTTCTCCCCCTGCTACATGGTCAGTTTTATTGGAGGCATCAGAAAAGTCTCAAGTACAAAAACAGGTCATTGACTAAGAAAAGGAAGAGAGGAAGCTGGCCCCTTATTCAGAGAGAGAAAGGGAGGGAGCTGGGGAGAAGGCGAGCGACGGGCCCTATAAAAAAGGTAGCGCTGAATGAACGAGCAGCAGTGAAGAAAGCAGGAGAGAAAGAAAATGGAAAAGAGAGAAAGAGGAGAAAGAGAGAAAGGAGAGGCTTTCTTTAATAGAGCCCTGTGAAAAACTTTGTGAATGTCCTGTGTCTGTCTTTCCCACACAGGTCATCACAGAAAAAAAGTCCTCTCCACTTGAAAAGGAGCTGGTGCTGAAAAGACCCAAGGTCCACTTCAGTCTGAAGAGGAAACATTCCTGCTTTTATTGAAGAAGGGCCGGAGACTTGATTTCAAGAGTAACAAAGTGAAGAAAGAGGGAAAAAATCGACAAGGGGGTGGGGGGCAAAAATAAGAGGGATAAACTGAGATTATAGGAAATATGAAGACAGACACAAGAAGGAACGTGGAAAACAAGGGTCAGAAAATGAGAAAAATCTTGGAAAACATGAAGAAAAGACATGAAAGCACTCTAATTCCATTTCTTCAACAAGGCGCTTTTTTTTTTTTTTTTTTTTTTTTGTGACTGCAGCTGGCCTAAGCCTGTTACGGGAAAGAGATTCAATAGTAAAGTCCTAAACTTTATAGTGTAGCTGCAGTTGGAAGATAGCAGAATGGTTGAGTGGTTACACAGACCAAAGAGCAGCACTTTGAATATGAATGTGGCTGCATAAATCAGCGCCCAGTCAAATAAAATTGGTCTTTAAAGTACAATACACACACACACACACACACACACACACACACACACACACCGGGCCTCACACACACATTTGAGTATTTCATACAGCACATTCTTCAGATCATGCAAACACGCATGCATGCATTTGCAAACATGCTCACTTATCCACATGCAATTCAACAGTACACAGAAACTCAAATATAAAAAGCGTTTTAAAGTCAATGCAGGCTTGCTTTGCAGACGATCAAATGTAAAGAGTCAGAATGAATCACTGCTGAACATGAAAAGGTCATCTTGTTCTTTAAAAGTGGTATTAGACAACACATAATGATTGGGAACATCCAGTTTTTGACGTCTAGGGACACATTTAAAGGACATAAAAGAGTATTCTGGCTAAAAGCAGCATGTGAAAGCTGCCTTGTGTGTTTGACCTGATGGAGAATCCTTTGTATCTTATTAATGATGGGAAATGGTGGCAACATGGTGTGCGAGGCTTTTTTTGACCTCTTTCTCCTCTGCCTTTTTAGCAGTGGATGACAAGTGGATGTCAAGAGGACCTGACAAAGATCCTTTCACATTTAAATATTTTACCCCTGACTTCTCTTTACCTTTTCGTTGACGTGAATGGTGGTGGCTTTTTATTAAGAAAAAAAAAAAATATTTGGGCTTTTCATCTCGGGGCACAGAAAGTTCTGTTGAGTTCTCTTTAGCCCTCAAAGCATACACAAAAGAGAGAAAGAAGGCTACGGGTATGAAATGAACACAACGTAAATAGACAGGGGAAAAGAAAAGTTCTGATTTGGCTGGAAACATTTTCCCTTTTTCCTGTCATCAGTGGCTTTTAGTTCTGGAAATGGCAATAGCAGTTGACCCTGTGAGAGTATTCAACTTTTTTATCTGGACAAAGAGTGAAATGTGCATGTGCTAACCAAGGTCCTGATAAAATGACACCGACTGACAGACCTCAAGTGAAGTGCACTTCATCAAAATCGCTGACACAAAAAGGCCTTTGTGCAGGAAGAGAAAGGCTCAGGGTCTGTCACATTCTTAGGATGAATGCTTTTTTCAATCGGTTTATTTCATATGTAAAATGTGCGTTTGTTCACGGTTATGGGTCTGAGCTATTCCTTTCCTATCACTAAGGCTTCAACTCCTTAATATATAAAGTACACAGCCACAAGGTGTAACACAAGCAAGTAATTGGTATAATTTTTGTTCAGCACCACATGGTCTGATTACATATGCTGCAGAGATATCACATGATACTGTAAAAAGTTATAAAGAAGTCAAAAGAGAAAGTAAAATGTAATTTAGCTACAGTATGTGCAAAAGTTTGTCTTTATATTTGTATATCATAAATATATCCACCCAAAAAATATTCACACAAAGACAACTTAACAAAATGTTGAAACTCAGAAATGTCATTGTTTTTTGGAAATGATTTTAATTTGTTGCCAACAACACTTCAAAAAAATTGGACAGACACCTGGTAGAACACAATGAGTCTTTGTGAAGCAAAGATGGGGAAGGGGTCATCACTCTGTGGACTCTCAGTGGATCTCTAAATGCTCAGGACACAGCATAGATCTCCTCTAAAGTATGCTGGTAAACACATCCGTTACAGAGATATCACTAAAGGCTTGAAGGGAGTGCTTTTGCAACCATGGGCAATTCATAGGACCCAACAAGTTTTCAGAGTTTTGGCAACAGAAGACTCCAGTCATTTTCTACCTTGAAGTTCTTTATAACACTCCATTTGAAATGTGTGGCAAACAGCTAATTCATCACAGTGAACACTGAATCACATGCCTGTCAGAGTTATTATTGTCTGGGTTTATAAATTCTTACCGTTACTGCTCCACCACCTGAGGTCTTTTCCTTCTGCACTCCACCAAAACATCTAACACGGCTTTTCAGTTCATGAAACAGTGCAGAATTTGCCTTATCCTTGCAATACCTGCTTGTTATTGCTCTTAGTTTATCTTATGATTTTCATTTTCTGATGACACGGCTCATTAAAAGGAAAGGTTCACATTATTTCTGGTCTGCCTTAAAAGAATAATGACATGCATGTACACCTGTTCTCTAAGGTGTCTTTTTTATTGTAAAATCCATCTGTTTCCCTACACAGTGTTCTCCCTGCTGAGCTCTGGTGGATAGATTGTCACACAAAGAGAGAATTTATCGCTAAAATGTTTTAAACTTTGCAAGATGTCCACAGGATTTCAGCTGTATTCTGACTTCAGATAAACTTTGGAACGTATTTTTTGCACTGAACAAGAATGACTCTCATCACTTACACTTGGGAGCACCAAACAATCAAGCAAATTCATATGGTACTTATATAGATACATATAGAAACTGTAATTCTTGTTATTTCCATTTAGATGAGAGTGCTGACCACTTTCAAAATGTAGGTAACATGCCATAGAATTCATCAACATCATCTATCGAAAATCACAGAGTCTGTGTAGTCAAGCATGACCAGCAGTATAAAATCTACACATACATAACATACAGTTTGTCTTTGTGACATCACTGTAAATGACTGTAAGACTTGATCCAGTTGTTTCTTTTCATACCTACATTACACATAGCCAGTAAACGGTAGCACCCAGAACAGATGGACCTTCACCTCAGTACACTTTACTGTGACCCCTTTGCCCCCATCAAACATTTTGCACTGCACCATTTTTTTTTTTTTTTTACAATTTAGAAAAAAAAGCTGCATCTCTGAGAAGTTACATTCCAAAAGTAGTTCACAAAACTTGCAATATTTTTGTGGCTGTACTGAGTCTAACGCAATAAGGCTGTAACAATATTACACCCCATCTAGGGTTATAATATTGCACCATTAAAAAAAAAAAAAAAAAAAAAGACCAATTTTCCCAAAGGCCCAAGCAGCCACAGACTGCCTGGCATGTTTATTTACAATGTGTTTTAAAATGAATGGGGGAGGTAAAGGCCAAAAGGAAAAGGTATAACAAAATCAACCAAAAGACCAAAACCAAGATGCCTTCCTAACTAAAATAAACTGCAGAAATGAAGCTCAACAGATGCAGCAGGATCTTCAAAAAAGTCTACTAACTACAACAAGAACAAGAGTGTGACAAGTTGGGAGATTGAGGGGGGATGCATCGCGGGGACCCGTTCACTCATTTGAGTGGCATCCAGAAGGAACCAGTTATCTGTGTGTACTATCAGCCGGTGAGCTGATCACCTCCGTGGGCTGATTCACACTTGTTTGCAGACATTACGATCAACGTTATCCAATGGTATAGTTTGTTCTCAACATTGGTAGGGACACAGCAACCCACAAAAATTAACTTTTTTATCAATGGTATGAGATGCAGGAGGATGAAAAAATCATAACCTTGAATAACCATTATTGACAAACATATAAGTTGCATTCTATGAAATGTGAACATTTTAAGCTTTATTTCACAATGTCATTTCTGGATCCTCTTATAAAAATCAGTGGGGAGACCATCAGTCCCTGGTTCCAGTCCTGATGTCATCTGGTTGACAGCAACTTTCAACTGCTCCAGAGTCGCCGCACAGACCAGGGTAACTATCTCTTAATTGAGAAAGCTCTTTCAGGAGCTCATCCAGGTACTCCATACTGCATTGTTTTACACCAAAGAGGTCAGCATATGGCTTCTCATCTTTTCCAGACTTGTAGTCACTTCACTTCACACTTCACTACCTCTTGGAAGCTCAAAGCAGGTTATCAGTGTCCTCTGTGCAACTGATCTTTCCAGAAGAAAAAAAACAAGAGCTCTGTTCATTCTCTCCTGCAGTGAGGAGCTCAACTCCAACCTCTTCTCTTGCAGCAGCTGACCCATACTGGAATCCAAGTCTCCATTTAATCGTTCTAATGTTGGCTTCAAGTTCCTGAACAGTTGCCTTGATCTTAGCTGGAATGGGAGGTGTACTGCTGACATATTTGTGCTTTATCACCTCCCCACTTCAGATTCTAAAATAACCTTTTTTGGTATCCCACTGTTGCCAAAAGCTCAAAGCTCTGACAGAGTGCTTTCTTGTAGGGTTTTTTTTTTTTTTTGTGGAAAATACAGTCAGTCTTAAACCTTTCACATGGCAACACAATGACTTGGTTGACACGAACTCAATGCTGACAAAGTGGTGGTCCAACCAACTGGACTCATGATACTGCACATTAATCTGGAGCTGAGACTTTGTCTAGCTGACCCCCATCCGTGTGTACTGTCTGTACACATGGATGGGGGTCAGCATGCCTGTGTGCTTGACGCTCCATGTCTCTAAGAGGTGTATATTTCTCCTACGATTAATGTTCAAAGAGCCTACTTTGAGACTACACTTAGAAGCAGACAAGATGAAACAGGCAGAGAACAGCACCTTGTGATACATGATCGTATTACTTTCTAGTCTTCTCACTGTGTTACTTTTCAAAGAGTTGTGGTGTTCTTTTTGAGGCAGTGGTGTTCTTTTTCATCTAAGAGGTAAAAACTGATCAGTCTATTTAGTTCACCAACAGATCTGATGAACTTGTCAGTGTCTCTGGAGTAGTCATTTACTCTGAAAGACCTTGAAATTGCTGTATTTCCTCAAAAGAATAGAGGTCTGAGTTTTTAGTTGAAGTTTCACCAAGAGATACCGTGTCTGACTAAGAGCCAAAGGCAAAGGCAAAGGTCTGTTTGTGTCTGGCTATTGAACACACCCTGTCAGCCATGGGTCATCAAAATGACTTTTCTGCCTGCGGCACTTGTAGAAGTTGTTTTCATAACAGCTTGATGATCCTGATGATACTTGGGTCTGTATCCGACAGCCCGATGTCCAGGTCTTTCTACAACAGCAGCTTGATTATGAGTAAAGATTACTTAGTTTCTTAGTTTAGTCAACATGTTTTACATGTGTCTTGAATTTTTGGGATACCAACACAACTTCAGGCTTCTTGTATTTGTGGAACTTTCCAGATGAATTGCAAATTTGGCAGTTTGACAGTGATTGAATTGTGGGTGCCTTCATCTGATTAGCAGTAGAATATGGCTATACTTGAGTGAAGAACACTGCCTTCTGATGGCCTATATGCTGCTTTTTAATTGGACAGTCTCTGGAGGTTTCTTTTCTAAGACTTGCTGACTTTGTCTTTTGCTGTGCTAGAGGTAGCTGAGGAAATCTTGCAAGACTGTCAGTGAGTGAAAGAGGAATGCTTTGGCTGGATTCATATGAGGTATCATCATCGCTGTCAGGAATATAATCAGGACCGCTGTACTCTATGCAATTAGATTCATCAGTTGACTTGCTTTGGCCATGTTTCTTCTCTGGGAAAAGACTGTGCGAGCAATACGGAAGTGGGGTTATAGCCAACAAATGACACAGTGTAATGTAATACTGTGCCTCTGTATTGTTGCAAGTATGGATACTCACCATTTCACAAAGACAGTTAATAAGCACTGCTTCGGTGGTTGTTAATGAAATATTTTTTACTTTTACAGTTCATTCAATCTTAACAGGGTTAGAACTAAGAGCTAAAAAGAACCTGGTTTAACAAGGATACTAAACAGTAACACAAAATAACAAAAAGGCAAAAAGCTTAGAGAGTCCAGACAAAACCAAGTCCCAAAATCCAAAATATATTAAATGTCCAAACAAACAAATATCCAGAACCGAGAAACACTAGAAACAGGAACACAGGGATAAGATGAAACAAACACAGACGACCTGATACTGACACCACAGAACACAGGGATTCAATACACAGGGGGAGACAGGATAACAAGTGTTGGTCTGCAACATCATTTACTACTGTGCGCGTGCAATTAGCTAGTTGTGAATGAACACATTTTCAGCAACAGCATAAGCTAGTACAAAGTAATGATATAATTAAATAGTGCAAGCTAGTGCAAATGCACCCTCAGGACACGTCCATCAAGGATACTAGCAGGGTAAAGTGGAACAACAGGTTTCTTCATGACAAACAGTTTAGATTATCTCTTAATTCAAAATGTCTTTAATTTAGTGCAGTCACCACTTGTAAAGAAGGACTTCTCTACAGTTCAACACTCTCTTTCACACACAGACACACACACACACACACACACATCCAGAAATCTAATCTTGCCATAGCCATAGTTATATTAAATACTTAATTAACCCTTCGTAACCTGTAATAGATTATTTGTGCTCACATAATTTCTCTTTCTCTCTTTCACACACACAAGGACACGTGCATGAAAATACATAATACACTCGTGTGACCTTGTTGGGTGGTTTGGACAGAAATTAAATGAATGTTGATTACTGGAGTCATGCAGTATTATTCATTAAATGGGGCGTTCCAAATGAAGTGAGAGAGAGGGTAAACAGGGCTTCAGATCTGGGTCAGAAAGGCATCTTACTAACCACAATGGTGTGCGCTGGAAAGCTGCTTTGTGGCAATCTTTTTAAATTTTTTTTAATTTTTCATTTGTACAGCTCAAAACATATATGTTTCATTAATACGGCATTATTTCACTATTTAAGTTGATGAATGAATCCAGAGGCTTCGTTGAACTATGTTCAATACAACTTTCTTTGCAGTTGATATTACTAATAATGGACCAGACTGACAAACTATTGTATGTAGTAAGATGTTTTTATAGCTGTATAAAACTGGGGATAGACACCACTTCACAAATTACAGGCCAGTTTCTTTACTTCCACAATTCTCAATTCAATTCAAAATTCTAGAAAAACTATTTAATAACAGATTAGACAAATTCATAAACAAACGAAATTACTTTGACAGTCACACCGAATCAGTTGAGGAGAGATCACAAAGCATTCAGTTGGAGTATTCATAGATCTCAAAAAAGCTTTTGATACAATTGATCATAACATATTAATCAATAAACTTGAATGGTATGGGATCAGGGAGTTAGTATTGCACTGGGTGAGAAGTTATTTAAGTAACAGAAAACAAATTGTGAAGTTGGGGGAACATTCATCGTCATGGTTGGACATTGCTTGTGGCGTCCCACAGGGGTCAGTATTAGGTCCAAAGTTTTCATGTCAAAGTGTCTTTGAGCAAGATGCTGAACCCCAAATTGCTTCTGATGCTGCTCCAATGATGTTTCAATGTGTGTGAATGGTCCTACAAATTGATGAGCAGTTTGTACCATGCATGGCAGCCAGTGTATGAATGTGAATGAGTATATGAGATGTGCAGTGTAAAAGGGCCTTGAGTGTTCAGAAGACTACAGAAAAGTGCTATATAGGACCATTTACCATTCACCATTACCACCATTGTATCTTGGAGACCTAGACCATAAATGGAGTGGCAACCAGCCAATCCCCAGTCTCCAATCTACCTTTTTTAACCTAGAACTGCCCAACAGTTGAGGCGGCTTGTGTTTATGTGGGGACCTCGGTTTTGTGTTATGCTCAAGAAGTGACTGTGAATGTAAACCATTATTAACTTGGATATTTGTACAGGTATTTTGTTTACCACCTGGAGACTGGGCTAGTTTAGGTGATTCAATTTTATTTGCACACAGATATTTTTGTTTATCACAGGATTTATAGGTCTTGTTTCTCTTTTTGGTAATTAAATGATAGTTTAGAACAGGTGAGGTTTTTCTTTCTCTTTGTTTTGTTTTCACTGGATAGCATAGACTCAGATTTTTTAGAATTCTAGAACACATGTGCCTGGTTTTCATTCAGCATATTACCCCTGCTGCTCATCGAGCTCCACTGGCTACCTGTAGCAGTCAGCTTTGAATTCAAATTGCTGACTACAAAGTAGTCTCTGGTTCTGCACTCACCTACTTGAACATACTTATACAGGCACATTTTACCTCCCGACTGTTGCGCTCCTCCAATGAACGACGCCTGGTTCTGCCATCTGTGCACTCAAGGCAATGCAAACTTTTCTCATCCGTTGACCTCCTCTCCAACACTATCAATAACTGGACATGCTAAATCTATCCTGGTCTACTACTGTCACTTGATTCACTGTGAGTAGTTCTTATTGCTGCACTAACATGTCCCTGTTATACTGTCCCTTTCAATAAACGCGTCAGCTAAATGACTAAATGTAAATGTAATGTATTTTGTTGCTTTGCACAGCATCCACTCGCTCTTTGTTCCACTTGTAGTTACCTCACCTTGTTTTCTTGTATTTTAATTAATCCACATTCCAGAAAATAAATAACTCTTCTTCACCAAATACAGCTGGTTTTATGTTTCTTACTTTCCCCTCATGTGCTGGGACACAACAGTGACAGTGAGGGTACAATATGAGTGTTTAAAGATTGGTGACTGAATATCATGTGCAAAGATGAGACCCCATTCATTTTAATGGAAATTGCCTGGGGGTGTTAAAATGATTCCTTACAGTTGTTACAGTTATGGCTGGTACAAAGATAATAAAGATAATCAATACATTTCTAGTCTTCGTCTCGAAAATGTTTTTTTATTTTTATTTGACCTCATTGTTGAAAGAGTGATAATACAAAGGGTTGCGTCTAGGGATGTACAGCGCAGCACTGTTCCTGTGAGTACAATTTAGCTTAAATGACAGGACAAATATATCTTTTACTTGTAACAAAGCAAATTTATTTTACCTGCAGCTTTACTGTGGACATCCAAAATAAAACCAAAGAGAGAAAATGTAATCCCATAAGCTTATGAATGTGTGGGTGCACATGTGTTTGCGTGTGTATTTAGATTTGTATGCATACGTGCACACCTGAAAAGCCTTTTGGATGAGCTTTGTGTGTTGTTCTCTTTTGTTTCCAAATCTGTGTGTGTATGTGTGCTGAGCTGTGCCAGCATCAGGCTTTCCAGCAGGATCCAACAGAACCAGGTCAAAGCGGAAAAGTGAGAGAGATAGAGAAATGGCGAAAGACTGAGAGAATGGGAGGGAGAGGGAAAAAGAAAGGTTCATAGGGCTGTCGTACCCCCCACGGCAAAAAGAAAGAGGAGTCAGGAAGCTGACGGTTTACCTGAGGAAGGGGGGAGGGAGGTGGAGGCGAGGGAACAGAGGCGCAGAAAAAGAAGCGATGGTTGGTGAGGGAGAAGAAAGATAAATGAGGAGGAAGAAGATTAAAAAAAATTAGTCTGGAAAGAGAGGGTGAAGGATATGAGAAAGAAGTGAGAAGCAAATAGGGGGAAGGAGGATGGAGGAAAAGTAAAAAGTGAAAAAGTGACTGTAAAGCTCCGAGGCAGATGGCTGTGGTGATTCTCTGAGTATTCAGCATAATGCAGCTGCACAGCACACATCCAGAGCTAAAAACTGTCTGCAGGTGTGGTGTCTAGTTCCCGTAGCCTAGTTTAAACCCTTTACAGCTGTTAGAAAGATCCATTGCAATGACAGGCTGGGGCTTACAGATGAGGTCTACTTGGCCACCCATTGTGGCCAAGTGTTCAGCTTTTTGACAGCTCAATTCAAAATGGATCCACAGCGAGGCGTCATTCAGACTGAACGCAAAGCCAATTTTATAGGCTACACAAATTCCAATAAAGTCAATGGCACTGGGCGAAGGCATCCAAACCTAATAGCATCAGAACCGTTACACAGAACCCTCTAGGAAGTTCTTTTCATTTTCCATGAAAAAAACCCTTCAGTGTCGTTCTTTGTTCTTCATCCAATGAAAAAATACAGTTGTGATGCTAACAGCATCTACACTATCCTTAGCAGATGTTACGTCACACACACGATCAACAATGAAAAAAATGTTTAAAATTGTATTCATTTACATTAATAATGTGAGGTGAAAACTGACTTTGTATTGAGACTGAGCAGGTTACTGAGTGAAAGGCAGCTTATTCAACATTATTCAAAGGTTAGCTGTACAACTTCCAGACGTAACTGTGTGAATGTTTTTGAGATGTTCCTGAAAAAGAGCATTGTAGTCAATCAAATCCTCTGAATAACCAGAAACACTGAAGACAGGAGAAGACAATGAGGAGGAGGTTAGTTATTCAGGTAAGGTCTTGCTTCCTGTAGACGGCCAAAACCAGTGATCCCATTTAAACCTAGATTATGCCTTGTGTTATGTTGATTCAGCTTGCATTATCTCAACATGTGATTTAGTTTGGTGGATCTGGCAGACCTGTCATCCAACATGGTGCATAGCAGGTCAAGCAAATGATGAAGGATTCTCATGAGGGACTGGACATGCAGTGGCAATGATGACAACTGAGGACATCCATATACTACTCTATGGTGGCATTGCTTACTAGACTCACTGTACTTACAACAAAAGAAGGCAATCAGAGACAGGAAAGAAGCTTACCGGCACTAGAGCTAGCTCAGCAACCTATATTACTTATGTGACCCTTGTCCTGCATGTCATGGCAGTCCCTTGCAAGTCTCCTGAAGAGATGCAGCTGTATGGGCTGAACTTTTCTTTAACTTTTGCTGAGGAAAGCTCATCTTTTGGATGTGCAGTTTGAGACAGGAGGAAGAGGTTACTTACCTGTTGGTCATGTTAGGCATATTTGTTTCTTAAAAATGGCACCAAGCAGAACAGATGTCCACCTCCAAACATGGTCTGGCCGATCGAATCATATTCTGATCCCAGTGCATGATGTGTGCATTTGTGTTTCCTTGCCCAGATAAGGTTTCCAGGTACAGACTGAATATGGACGTGTAAAAACGGTCTGTATGCATTTCTGTTTATTCTCTTTCTTGTCTTTGTGTTCGGAAGAGAGGGAACCCTGGCCCCTGGCAAAGACATTTCAATGGTTTGCGGTTTTAAGTTATTATTTTGCTTGAAGATAACAGTACTGGTTACTTAATATGTAAGGGTGTTAGCATGCTTGTGTGCAACTAGTATGGTGGTGAACACAAGCATGTAGAAGTTTGGTATATATCTTGAGTGCCTGGTCACAACAAAGTGGCCCAGTGACAGTCTTTCGCTCAACCTCACAAAATAGGTGAAGGTGGAAGTTTGGTGGTGTAGTGACTGCTTTTGTGTGTCATCATACAACACAGCTAAGATGATGGATTTCTCCCTTAGAGGTCAGTGCTGTAAAAACGGTCAATGGCCTGAATTCTCACTTCACCAAAGATATCGAGTTCACCAAAATTTTACTCTAAACAGCCACTCATTGACAATCGAACGGATGTGAAGGGCTGATGTGACGAAGCCCTTTCACACAGAGTGGCGGTTTCCACAATGTGTGAGCACAATGGGTCATTATGTCCTGGTGCTGAGGACTTTGAGTAGCCACCATAGCCCAATTTTCTAATTAATTGTCAAGCTGGTTTTATAATAATAGCTTTCCTTTGCACTTCAATACCATTGATGGAGTGATTTTATGAAATATTGAGACATTGTGCAACAATGGTGGCTCCATTATTGGCCACTCCAGCTTTACTAAATTATTACCCCATGTTTAGCCACCATTTAAGTTGTCATGGTGAGTATGTGACATCATGTCTGTAAAATACTAGAAGTATTTTACAGACATGATGTCACATACTGTCTTTACATGTGATAGCACATGTTGATTATGTCTGACCAGTCCAAGAATGCTAAAGCTGCAGGAATTAAACATAAGAGCATGTTCAATGCTTAATAAGTTATTCATATTCCTCTTTATAATTTAATATCTTTCGCTAAAAATTTTACCAAATTTTAATATTGTAAAACCTTTTGTAACCTGTTACCATTTATCATTTTGTGCTCTCAGAATGTGCCCAAATCTTCTGTCTCTGCACTGACAGCACTGCGAGGTCAAAGGTGACGTAGGGCCTACACGATGCCGGAAATTTGAAATTCACAGGAAATTGTTGTTTTAGTGCGCCGCACAAAACTATTGGTAACTGCTGCAGAGGTGGGTGACACATGTGGACCTTTTTGGGAGTCCTAAAGACCTTTCCACAACTCACAAAAAAAACAAAACAAACAAACAAAAAAAAAAAAACTCTGAAGTTCAAACCAACCATCAGTCAAGGCTCTCTTTGTGGGGAAAAGAAGTGATCTGTCTTTTTGTATTTTACTTTTGTACGGGAAAGAATATCCACAGAGAAGTGCACACATCTGTATCATGTCGGGAAATTGAAATGTTCACTCTCTTTGAAACTGAAACTGATGTGTGCGTACCTTTACATAATCGCATCACACTGCCAGCTAAACTCAGCTCAGTGCTGCATGGATGAGAGATGGGAGAGGAAATACATTTTATGTCACATTTTGCAGCATAACAGCCATATATACTGAAAGAGCACAGCTACAGTACAACAGGCTGTTTTAGCAGGTCAGTAGCTTTACTTTGTAGTTCCAAGTGGATGACTGGAGGCTATGGCTGAACATTTAAAAATGAATGGCACAGCTGTGGATGTCTAATATTATTCCAAGCTGGTGTGTTGTCACTCAGCAGCAGATCAAACAGTGTCTTTGCCAAAAGCTTGGTGTATTTCTTTAAGAAGCACAGAGGAACGGGGTGAAAAAATGAGTTAGATGGAATAGGCCCAGCGGTCAGTACATGACCTTGTTCTGGTCCAAATGGATAGCTCTGTCATCTGCTCTGTGTGTGTGTGTGTGTTTGCTCACGTGTTTGAGTGTGTATAGAAGTAGCATTATCCAGTGTCCTCACAGCACCTCTGTCACACCACCCTGTGCTCTTTCTTCCCTCCTTCCTCTCTCTTCCTCTCTCTAGCGGGCCTTCTATTCAAGTGTTTTATTCAAAATTGAAAAGAGTCGGACAAAGTGAAAGCCAATACAGTTTGCTCAATATCACAAAGTAGTTTCCGTGCTTGTTTGAGGCAGACAAGGTTTCAGTTGATGGAGAATTGGTGTAATAAATGGCAGTAGAAATGCTTTTGTCGAACACCTAATGACAAAGGCTACACATGATCAGCCCAGTGAAGTGTGGAGTCTCATTGGAAAACAGCTGAAAGTGCTGTGGAAGTTTCCTTCCATCCTCACAGGTCTGATATTCTACTGCAGCCACATGGCAGCAACATGGACATCTTTCCTTTCTGTTCTGTGATCTCTATTCAATACAATTTAAAAGTGCATATCTTAATTGTTGCTTTTATTTTAATGTTTATATTGTCTTGTATTTCATATCTTAATAGCATTCGTGACAATGATTGACATTGCTGTTTAAGGCGCTGTATGAATAAACAGCATGAGCTATGGCCAGTAACTAGCATGTCCAAGTTGATTTCCTGTTTCATCTGGTGAATAGCTCCCATTTTCTCCGTATTTTAAGATACAGCCTCTCAGTGTCTAATTAAGCAATATTACATGAGAGGGTGTTAGGACTGAGGCTCTTGCGCTGATGTAACTAAGCATCACTGAAGCGGCAATAAAAAATTATAATAATAAGCTCACTCTCGAATGGAATATTGCGATTATACAACAATAACCAACTTAAATAAAATATATAATCAAAGTGTTTTATGTTTTAGAGCATTTTGCTCTCAAAATATGTTGTTGTTGTTGTTGTTGTTTCTGTTCACATCTCTATTTCCATGGAGATACGCGTGGTCTGACTAATATCTGGAAAACAATTAGTCACAGCAGTAGACTCCTTCGAGCCACTCCAATTCAAGCCTTAGTAACGACCTAGCAACAGAGATGCTTTCTCATCCCAGCCAACTAATGGAATTTGCCAAACTAAATAAATACTGCACATAAAAACACTAAAGTAGTTCAGTCGATATCTGGTGAAAAAAAAAAAATGTTTTCCATGAACTTTTTATTATTTTTAAAATAAATGTAAACATTTTCAGGATGCGACAATGTGGAGATGACAGAGTAATATTTTTAGTGATGAGTCAGGTGTGCTGTTATGCTGATTTGAGCATACTCTAAATGTCTAGTTGACCAGTCACATTGCTTAGTCTGAACTCCTTGTAGTATACTATAACATAAAGGAACCAAACAAATTTATCTAATGTTTATTGACAAGCAATCTTAAAACACACATACATGCTATAGATGGTCTATGTTTTAGGATTTCTGGTATAGCCAGCAGACATGTGGATAACAGATATCCACGCCGAGACTTCCTCTGCAGTCTGCAACTTTACACAAGAATGATTAAACAGACACATTTCTGCTCATCTGAGAATATGAATGCATGATATGATCTAATCTAAAATCTAATGAAAAGATGGACGATGGGTTCCAAGATTACATTTTGGCTAATTCTTTTCCTCAACATACTAGCTGTTGAAAATATGCCCACTCAAACATGATTGGATAGGACTACTTGGACTCCAAACAGAAAACAGAATGCTTCCAGTGCCAAAACCTTGGTCCCTTGCCTACAAATGCATTCATATCTGCATATCTGCATTCATAAGCAGATATCTGTTTGTAGAGATCTTACTTACTAACTTACAAGGTACTTGATGGATACTTATGTGTAATGAAATACGTGTATTATTACCTACTACCTACTATATATATATATATAGTCACAAGTTCTGTATTTAGCATTAAATAAATTATAGGAAAGGAATGGAATATAAGAGGACTTGAAGCCTTCAAAAACAGGTCATTACATGACTGTCAATCAAAAAATAATGTCACTACTGTTGTACAGCAAGTTATACAAAACAGCAGAATGCATATCCTAGAAATATACATGTGGAGACTTCCACACATCATGAAAATCCATGAATCCATGAAATCATGAATCCATCTGCAACTCATACATTTATGTTTTGCTGTATTTCAATGAAAATAAATGGGGAAATAGGACGATGAAATAGGGAAAAAGCCACATTTGGAAAACCACCATCAGATGTAAGATGTAAGATTTCCTGGTTAAAAGTAGATGACAAAAAATAATCAGGAAAAGAAAAGAAAGAAAAAAGGCATTTAGGAGGAGCGTGACACTCTTGGGATTACTCAAATCAGAGCGGAAAAGGCTCAATTTGGTTTCTACTTTAAATCCAGGTTTCTGCTTAAATGGGTTCAGTTCAGAGCCATGATTGAAATGGATGACACAGAGGCTGAGAACCACATGGTGTGAAAGGTGGAACAGCTGAATGGGAGCAGCGTGCTTCACGAGGCTGTGCCAGATGTTAAAAACAAAACAAAACAAACAAACAAAGAAAACATCTCACTGCACTTAAAATCTGAATATTATCTATAAGAACAGAGAAAACCTCTGCACTTTGCTTCATGGTATTATCTGAGCCCCGGGTTTTTAACGGAGTTTGCGACCCTGTAGGAATCCTTAGAGTTACTGCAAAGGGGCCAAATTAGTGTTTGATCAGTTTTTGAATGTTTAAACAGGAACTCTCTGACTGCACCCCATCCCCCAAATATCAAATATGTTCAAAATCGAATCAGCTCACTCTCCCACTAAGAAGCTGTTTATTTTATTTGATTGGTTACACCAGGGATTGTCAAAGTCAAACAAGATCGATCCAACTACCTTACACCCCCATCGAGAGCTTTGGGGGATGTAAACAGGATTTGTAATGTTACTGTGGAGTCAGAGAGATTCAGGCCCCATATTTGTTTTTCACTTTGGCAAATTGCCACTGTTCAAAATTTGCTGAATTAGCTATTAGCAGTTCCTGTTGGCAGTGCACTCACAAATGTAAGGGCAAGTACGACTGCATCACTACTGAAGAAAAGTTAAAAATGTGGAAATTCTTGGTTCTTCTCATGAGTCATGAGGAGCATTTTTAAAATTGAGCTTTAAAGCAGACCAAGGAATGATAATGCTACAGACTGTTTGTAACTTGGTTGACCAGGGGACCAAATCAGCAGCCAGATGATAATAACCAAACATCCTGTTCTTTTCAAGACACTATCACAGATCTGTCTCTTTGACCTAATGCAGTATATCTACCTTCCAAACTCTTTTAAGGTTTAATACTGGTGTATAATTTAGAACTGAGAGGAAACTAAAGGTTAATCTACACTCTGCCAGCCAGTCAGACTTGACAAGTTTCAGCAGTGTAAATGAAAGAGAACCTAAAAGGAAATGAAGAAGTTTAAAACCTTCATTACAGTTCACAGACTAGCTTAACTTTTACTTGTCCTTAGAGTAGTTACGCATCCAGTCCAGTGAGCCTTTATTTGGAGGTCAAAATTTCAGTAACAAATTCCTAAAATGTTGGCTTGTTGGCAGCCTGGCCTACGGTGTGAAGTCTTGTGTTTCTTGCCCTGTCTGACATTATTGTAATGATGTCGCCGGCTTCTCAGCTTTTACTTTGGACAGTACTAACAGATAAACATAATAGACAAAAACACAAAAAATAAGACTGAAGACAATAAACTGGAATTGTCCTTAAAAGAGATATGTTCGAACAATTCCTTTTTAAAGTTTTTCTATGTGTTTGCACTCCACTGCTGTCAATTTTATCCATCCATTTTTCATAAACGTTTATCCTTATCATGGTCACAACTGGCATTGGACAAGTGTTGGGGTTCACCCTGAACAAATTGCCAGTTACAGATACTAAAAGGCTCCATCAACCAGGAACCTTCTTGGTGTGAGAACAACTGCACCAACAATTCCCACCATTAGCAAGCACTTGGTGACAATGGCAAGGAAAAACTTCCTTTAAGAAGCAGAATACCTGGAGCAGAACCCGGCTCATGGCAGATGGCTGAGTTTAGATAGGGAGATGCATAAAGATGCAGGAGCATAGAAATAATAATAATGATGATAACTATAACTGGAATTCTATTCAATATATAGCGTCAGTAGCATGTTGAACCCATGTAGCATGTGTCAAAAATCCAAACAATACCAACATTAAAATCTGTGTAAAGGCAATTCCATTCTTTCAAAACACAATAAATATGTTGGACAATAGTTTCTGAAAACACGTGAAAAGACTTTGAACTATACATTACTGAAATGTGGAGTTAGAGGTTCAAACAGTTTTTCACCAGTTTTCAGTCCAGGATTTTATGGGCGGTCCTAAAAGGAGTCCACGTGATGTCACCATTAACATAAAATTAGCATAAACCCCGCCCCCTAGTACGGTACAGAAGACTTAACGGTACCTTAACGGCAGTCCAACTGCTCGTTTTTTAATTGCAACACCTATACGTACTCAGTTATCACTGCCTTTGCTAGCTAGTTTGCCTTCAAAATTCCGAAAATGCATCTTCCCTGGATGCCAAAATGTTCACATCAGATCCATCACTTTATTTAAATTTCCAAAAAACGAAGCGATGAAGAAGAACTAGATTGATTTTGTGAAGAACCATAGCAATGGAGACCTGAAAATCACCACCAGCAGCCGCCTCTGCAATGCTCATTTTGCAGTGGAGTGGACAACGCACATTTTTATGAGCATTTAAAATGAATGCCATTTTCGTTGAAACCCAACTTCTCTAGCTAGCCGTGCATAACAAACTAGATTGCAACAGGGTAGCAATCTAAAATGTGCGTTGTATTACCTTATTGTTGAGCATTCTGATTGTGGCGTCGTGTGTTGATGATGTATTTTGATTCTTCAGTTGAGTGTTTGTAGTCTCTTGGCAACGATAGACGGCCGTGTTGATCAGATACGGTTGATGAACTGGTTCTGAAAGTTTGCACGAGTGAAATAGCTTGCAGAAAATAACGATTTCCTATTATACCACAAATATGTTGGCTTGCTGTACCAGTTAACATAAACAACACCACTGTGTCACTGTAAAAGCTGTTGGCTACTTTTGCTAATTCATTAAGCTATTCAACAGCTCCCTATTCAACGCTGGCTATAGGTCTATGAGAACTTCGTTCATACAAAAAGATGAATATTTTTTCATTTGAAATTATTAAATAAATTATTTAGTATTTATTTTGGTCTGTTTATTTAGCCTAAACAGCAACCATATTGTAGCTATTCTCAGCAATCCATGTGAATTTGCTAGAAGACTAGGAACCAGCTATGATTGTGTGAGTTAAGTTGACTGACGAGACGTGTGGTTTCGGTTTCGCATTCGTTTGGTTCATGTGAGGATGAGGCCTTTTTGTCTGAGGCCGTTGAGGATGAGGCCGTTGGATGATGCCGTTTTTTCTGAAGATGATGCCGATTTTTCTGAGGATGACGCTGTTTTTCAGAGGATCATTTTGACAACTAATTTCATAAACTTGTCGTTATTTTTGATCATTCAACTTTGGCTGGGTGGTTAATAACACTTTCTTCTTTAGTCTGACAAACTCAAAACATATATTTATTTTGACTTTACACGGACTTTAAGCTTCTGTAAGCCATGCTATATCTGCTGCTGCTTCTATTGATGAATCACATTTCTGTTTTAACTTCAATAAATCAGCCTCTGTGTGGTCGCCGTGTCAGGCTCCACCACGCATTGCTATTCAGTATGTGATTCCTGTCTCGCCCCCTGCACCACATTCAACCCGTGGCATCATTACAGCTATCGCATATGTTCTGTGATAAAGCCATCAGGGCTTAAGTACTGCAGTCAATGCTAATGTTGGGTTCATATATATCACAGCCAGCTGTCAAAGGCTTCTCCAAGTGTTTCTGTTCTTCTTGTATATGAAGCTTCCCCGACTTGTAATGTGTTCAACCCCCTACTGTTGTGTTTATGCAGCGCCTGCCTTCACGGTGATTTCAGATTGCTGCTTCCTGGGCATCTATCATAGTCGACAAAGCACAAATAAACCGGATTGTTACTCTCCGCATCAGTTTTCCCCTGACGTTATCATCCCGGCACTACCACTGCTCTTGTCTCCTGCTCTCCCTCTCCCTCTCCCTTGGTTTCATTTCCTCTCCTCCTCCTCATCCCTCTGACATTTCTCTTTTTCTTTGCCTTTTCATGTCCTGACCTCTCAAAATTCCCAGCATGCTTGCCTGCTGCCACTGCGCCAAGGGGATTTGGAGGGATGATCAAGTGAAGATGATGTGCTTTGCTGCTTTTTTTTCTCCCCCCCTTCACCCGCTGCGGCTGTATAATACTTTATCCGCAACAGTTTAGACGTGCTGACGCTCACTGGCGCCAACTCCTTACGATACAAAGCTTGTTACGCTGTCGACTAAGCATAAAAAAAGAGGCACTAACACCGTGCCGGCATACTGGAAAGTCAAAGAAGAAATACTTGTGTAGTTGTTGAAAGGGATGTCAGTGAAGAGAAACGGGGTGTGTGTGGGAGAGGAGGGGTAGAGGCCTCTGAGGTAAAATATAAGTTTTCAAATACTTGATTCAAGGTGGAAAAAACAAAACAAAGCAGAAAAAAAGGAAGGAAACAAAAAAAGCAGGAAATGCAGAAGAAGAAGGAGGCTTTTCTGGGTGAAGTATAGACTGGAGGCAAAAGCTGTGATCCTCTCTCCTCTCTCTCTCTCCATGACACACTTCATGAGTTGCCAAATTAGATGTGGAAGTTATGAAAAAGCACTTGAACAGGCAATTATTTTTCCCCCTCGTGAAATCCCTGTGTTAGTGTCGGCTTATTAGGAGATGAATGCGCCTGGCATTTAGCTGGTTGTTTGTTGCACAAATGAACGAAGAGAAAGCAAAGCATCAGAGGAGACTTTATTAGTCTGTGAAACAGACACTACTGCAAAAGGGTGTACTGGGTGCTGTAAACTCATGAACAGCTGAGCATGTGCAAAGACCAATACTGTCTCCTACAAAATACGACTAATTTGCTTTGCAAATTCATTTTGAAGGGAATGTAGTTGCTGTCTGGATTACTGAGAAACCCCACTGGACATGTCTCCATCAAGTTATGGCCACAACACTCTTTTGGTCCATTCTTCACCCAGAAGTGGAGAGTTTTGCCCACCAGACTTGCTCAGATTTGGTGATTTTTCCTGGTTTATATGCTTATAAACATGTAAATACAATACACAGTCAAACTGTTTCCATTTGGCTGTTTTAACAATAGATTTAAGTTTGCACAGGGTGTTTTATTTTGAAAATTGACCAGATTCTCTATGCCATTTCTGTGTCTGACTTCCGGCCAGCTTGAGCTGACCTGTGCAGTATAATAAAACAGCTGCGTATTCTCACTGGAGCAGAGCGGACACCCGCTTCTGAAACTGTGGCGCTTCTGGTGGGGTTTGAAGCATTATCTCGAACGACGGCGATTAACAACGTTGAGCACATGGCGGAAATTCATCACGTCACATCGATGCCCAGTGGAATTTAGCCTTTAGGACTTTGACACAGAGACTGAAGATTGTGCTGTCAATGCATTGGATTGCTGTTCATCGGAAGATAGCAAGATGGGAAGAGAATGCTGACTGAACAAGTCAGTCAGTGACAGGCTTATACTCACAGACTACTTGTGTGTACTTTGTGTGGACAGAGCAGTAGTTTGACAAAACAAATTTTAACTTAAGGTCAAAGGATTTCATATTAGGTCATGTGATGATGAGTGGTCAAACTCCAATTACACAATAGGACCTGATAGGTATAGTGTGTGGGGTTTAGGGGGTTCTATTTAAAACACATTCTACGGCTTCATTAGAGTATAATTACCAGAATTTTTTTTTTCACAACCCGTTTTTCAGTTTTCGTTACATTAGACCTCTTCCATGGTGGAATCCACCATGTTGAAAATGCCATGTTTCTGCAGTAACCCGAGACGGACAAACCAAACACACTAAATCAGGCTTTTTATGTTTGTGTGTATTTTTGTGATGTAAAAAAATGTTTCTTTGTATATTATGCAAATGCTTTACACATCCTGTAGACACAGAGCAACAGCATAAGCTTCATTTATAGTTGTTTTTCCGGCCACATGGTGAAGTCTCACATGGTTACTCTCCACCACCCCTCTAAGAAATATCTTTATATCTCTAGATGCTCCACTTTTATCACCAGATAGCCTCTAACTGTGACTGTCTACTGCATGGTGTTGAGCAGATTATGTACAGGGGGAGATTTTATAACGTTTTCAGCACCTGTGACACTGAGAGCCGTAGGAGTGAAAGAAATCAGTAAAGTTTCAGCCAAACAGACGGACAATGAGTAGAAATTGACTAAACACCTCTGTAAAGCAGAGAAGAGCTGCACGTTTAGGTGAGGTTCAGGCTCAGGTCTCATAGGTTCATCTGTAGGTTCATCACAATGAGTGACCCCTTTGACACTGTAGAAACATTTTCACATTTTCATTTGATACGTTATTATTTACAGCGATGTCTCCATCTGTCACTTGCACATACAAAATCAGTGCTTATTACTGAGTCACTGCCGGCCCTGGACTGAAGTAACAGGCTCGCTGAGAAGGTCAGGCAGCGGGAAGTGTGGATTAGAGATCAGAATTTGTTCAGTCTGGATAAACAGGGACCAAATGTTCTAACACTTTAGTGTTTAATGACATGACACATATTGAGATGTTAAACTTTAGAGCTCAGTATTAAAATGATAAAGGTGTCCTTCCTGCCTGCTCAACCCGCATCTTGTTGTCACACTCTGAAATTGTCACACTATTGTTGACTGGAGATTTTGTGCAAAATCCATGAAGTGAAACATGCTATTTTACAGCAAAGCATGCAGAAAACCTTGTCAGGAAAATGATTTATTCTCCAAACGATAGCTCTCTGTAGGCTTGCGCTTTCAAAAGGAGAATTATTACAAAGATGTGATGTCAAAGAGACTGCTGGATCCCAGCCAGAAAAATAAAACAGCTGTGTATCCCATTTGCCGCAAGTCCCATTTCTAATCATTTTGTTCAGGAGAGCTTTAGCCGATTAATTTCATACGATGCGAACTAAGTGTGTCAGAGAATGTGAACCGAAGAACCAAATTAAGAAATCAACAGGGGTCTAAAAATATTCAGCAAAGGGAATGTCATGCTATAATACTGGTAGAAAAATAAATGGGAACTGCGTAATCATAAAATTCAAGATAACATGAAATAGGAGGTGGAAGCTTGTTGTACTCAGAAATCTCATCTGGGGAACGCTGTAGCATTAAGCAAGGTTACTTCCCAGATGGAATCTGTTTCATAATTTGCAAATATCACTCAGGAAATTAGATTAGTTGCTCAGGTAGGACTGAATGGTCTCTGCTGTGTTTGACAATTGTTTCTTTATAATATGGACAATTTCAATATGCCTTTAATTCAATCCACTGGCTTCATATTTTGAGAACATTCATCATCTGTACTCAGTATGCTGAACGTTTGTTGATTTCTTTTGGGAGCAAACAGAAGAAGGAGTTGATCAGACGTAACATTTTTCATTACTGTGAACAAGCCAACACATTCTCAGTCCAAACTCATCAAATGCAGTAGCCTGGTCAGTGGTCCCACACTTCAAACTAGGACCCTGTAGGTGAAAATATGAACATAAAACACATGCACAACATATACAATGTGGTATTCTCTACTAGAATGGAAGCAGTAGCAGTTTCCTCTGGCACCATTTTTGCAATGATAGTGATCCCTGCTCATCCTCCGCATAGCCACAACGATGACCACTGAGGGCAAGAAGTGTCGAGTGTTTCACACAAGTTTTGACAGTTGAAAATGTATCATTTGAATACTATCAGAACACAGCATTTTGACATAACTGACACTAATAATTCAGTTGATATAACTACACTGTATATCTGTGCTTGTAAAAAGCAAGCATAATGCTGATTATGCTTTTTACATGTATTAGTTTCACCGTGGAATGTCAGTAAACCTGTAGACAACATGACGACTGTCTTCTTGACATCGGGAAGACATTTCTCTGTCACATAATGTATAGCATACATACCAAGGGCAGTACACCTAATGTAAGTAATGTTAAATAATGAGTTAAAAAGTTCAAAAGTCAACAAGTCCTGTGTTTGTTTCATCCATCCATTTACCAACCCAAACCTCATCCACATGCATTTTCTCTATTCATACATGCGTCACCTTCGACAGCACATCAACGACTTCCAGAAATGGCACTCAGGGGAACCAACAGACCCCTATTTTGAATGGTAGGGCCACTGACCAAACTGACCATATACATTTCATTCTGATTGTATGAAGTAATATTTATGCAGTGCTCCACAATAGTCTCTTCTGGACTGGCTCTGTTTGTTTATTGTGAGTGAGTGTGGTGACAATTTCCATCCCTCATCGAGTTTTACAGTTTTTCTCTGTCGTTTCGATCCCCTTCTGTCAACTGTGTTCGAAGACTACAAGTGCAGCGATCACAACTTCAAATATCTTCAGTTACTCCTATTGATTTCTGGTTCTTTTCTTTTCTTTTTTTTTCTATTCACACACTATCACATAAATGAAGACTGAACACAGGTGCAATCACTGAGTGCCGATTTCAAATGAAGTCAAACAACTCTGCCCGCAATACTTTCAATCTTGTTCCGAATGAAGAGGCACACAACTTTTACCTCTATCACTCTGAAGTCACTTAAGAGGACACAACAAGTTTGTTTCTCTGTGATTGTTAAGGAAATGAGAGTAGGAAATGAATGAAAGGTGGGTACATCTTTTTTTCACAGAGAGTGTGAAGTTCCATCAGACTGCAGTTTTTTGGTTGCTGCAGCTTTTCTTTGAGACTCTAGGATATGATTTTGAATATTGTACTGGGAGTTTTGGGAACACATTTTTGGTGCGTACATTTGTTGTTTTACAGATGGAAACACGGATTTGATATGATGTGATATCCTCAAAGCTGCATTCTAACACTGCACCTGTATTTTTTGGGCTTTTTTCCCAAAATCTTGGATCAGTTTTAAATCAGTATTTATTCAATGATCATTTGAGTTTTGGTCCTACTACTTACTACTCAAAGAATCAGGAACTTTTTCTCATATTGGTACACAGTGGTAAAAATTGTATTGTAATTACAACTATGGTATTACAACTATTGTTGGGGTGGCTCCCCACTATAAACATCCATAGTTCTCAGACTGTTGGTATTCAAACTACTCTAATGACCCCTCCTCTCACTACACCGTGACATTCTGCATGGAATGTGTTGAAAATTATTGGATGGACTAGCATTAAACTTGGTGCAGAAATTCATACCTTCTTCATGATGAAATCAAATGACTTCATTGATCATCAGCCATCAGATTAAATTTCAGTTTTTCCACTGTTTTGAAATATGACCAACAACCTACAAAACTACCTCAGGTGTACTTTGTGTTTACTGCTAATTAGCAAAGTTAGCATGCCTTGTTGGACCTGTTAAACCTCACCATGTCAGCATGCTGATGTTAGCACATTTAACTCAAAAATGTACATTAGTACATGGCATTCTTCTTATTTCTCACAGTTTTTACACAATTACATTGCATTATCAGTTTTTACCATCGACACACAAAGATAATTGTTTACCCGTGAAAAGATGAAAATGATGACAGTGGGACTTGGTACCGAGAAACACTTCAGCTCTTAATGTTAAGTTTTAATGACACCAAAGAATGACTAGTAATACCAGAGGACCATTTCCAGGAGTGGATGTCTGTTCTGGGATTTTGTCCAGTTGACTTATCAGGAAAAAGCTGTGGCCCTTTGGTGCATAATCTTTGTTTAAACCATTTCATCAAATTCAATTAAGCCACATTAGCACCGCAGGACCAAAAAAACATGGTAATTAAACAGAGACGACTAACTGCTGTGACATACTAACATATGTGTAAAACAGAAAAAAAGTAGGTCTGGACACAATGTTCAGATCAGTAACAACAATAACACGCTGGAGGAGCTTAAAGCTTCAGTTTATAAAAGCAACACTTTTAGACAAAGAAACATTTTTTCACACTCACATTTAGCAAAACAGCACTGTAGTAAAACATGCTGATCAAGATAAATAACGGTGGGAGAAACAGAAGCATCCTTTTAAAGAGTGTTCTCATGCATATTCATACACCAGTAATTTCAACTAAGCATAAGGGAATTATTCAAAATGTACGAAATGCATGCTCCACAGTTTAATACAGTGCTTATGAAGAGCTGACACAGTGGGGATGTAATTCAAATCATAGTAAAACATAACTCTCTATAAAATTTTTGAACAAAAATTAAAAAATAGACAAATAAAATTAAATTTAAAAAAACAATTAATTAATCTAATATTTATTAAATCAGACGGTCTCATTGAGATAAAAATCTCTTTTCTGAGAGAGTCCAGAGAACAAGAAAGATTCATAAAACAACTGCATGTTATTAATAAAAACAGTTCCAAGAATCACAAAAAAAGCCTCACATAAATCTTCAAGGGGAGTACAAGACTCAAGTCTGAGGACACGCGTGGAACGTCTAAAGCCCTATTCACACAGGGGACATAAGGCGTTATGGACATCACGTGATGTAAAACCGGAGCTGATCGCTGCCACTCTAATCAACGAAACCATTCACACAGGGTGCGTCACGCAACGTCTCAGCAGCGTCTCTCCGCTCCGCAGCGCTATCATTCCATAGCACTTGTAAAAAAACAAAACACGTCAATTTCGACAGAGCAGATTGCACCAGACAGGAAATCCGCAACAGAATCAACATAATACACTTCTGCCCCAATAACACAATAGCACTTAACGTAGCCTTTCACAGATTCACATCAACATTACGTCATGACCAGTGGCCCCAGGTCAGCAGTCAATGAGAGACTAATTGTTGAAGTGGAACAATACACAATAATTTATGACACAACAGATCCTTTTTATAATCTCTCCCACGTCAGAGAAGCAAACTTGACTGTTTGTTGTTGTTTCTTTTATACACAGTTTATCGCTGGGACTTGCGTATGTTCAGGATTCTCACGTGATCTTGTGATCTTGCGTGAATACGGCTGGCTCGCTACACTGCCATTACGCGGCCAGCACGCGCCCAATGTGAACTGCCGCCGGGCAGAGGACGGAGCTAAACCATGGTGCAGCCGTTCCGCGGCGCTTACGTCCCTGGTGTGAGTCCCCAGTAAAGCTGTAGTCCAGTCAGCGAAAACACAGTTTTCTTTACACTCATTTGCATAGGGGCAATGTGTTTTGGCCATGACTATGTGGGCCACAGGGGCGTCTGCCAAAACCCTGCTTTTTGGAAAAAGCAGCCCAACCACCAAACAGATCAGACCGGTCAAAGCTTCACAGTCAGCCTGAAATGTCTGACTATCCAGTCTATCCATGTGGATTCATGGACTTTGATAGTCAACCCTGTTGTGTTCTGGCTTTGTTCTAAATCTTTACAGTACAAAATAGTGACATGGAGAACTTTCCGTCGGTTTGTGTCCAATGGATTGAGAACAAGAGAGAGAGAGAGAGAGAGAGCATTAGTCTAAAGACATTCATATTTTTAATACATACTATGCTATGACCTGTTCTCACTGGCTCAGTAAGATGTCACGCTTATCTCCAAGTGGTCCTTTTTGTTTCCAAAGCACACACACGCACACACACATCCATCCACAAACACTGCATATTACAGTATTTGTCTCATACGTCCTTGGTGAATAGACTGCTATACCAGACAGCTAAGCTGCCGGATGATATGTCACACAGTGTTTTCGACACACACACACACACACTGCAAGCTACATCTTTACTCTCTCCATATGTCCTTGGTGAGGAGGCTCAGCTGTTAGACCTAGATCACAGGGCCGGAGGATAACATGACACACAAAGCCTTTAAGCCCATTTTAAATGTTCATAGGGTGTCTGACAGAGGAGAGGCGATGTGTGTCCATGTGGGAGGTGTGTGTATTTACTGTACGTGCATGAGTGTGAATGATAGTACATGTGGTGTGTGTGAGGAGAATGGGCATGTCGCCCTTGTCTGAGTCAACGTGAGCAAGCTTTGGTGCTGACATAGCACAGATTTTTTTTTTTTGTTTGTTTAGTGTGTGTGTGTGTGTGTGTGTGTGTGTGTGTTGGGTCTGACTTCAAAGCAGATCTCTGGCTCAGTCCCAGTTTAATATTAAGCATTGGGAGCCACTGGAGCCAGCAGTGTGTGTCAACAGAACAGGGTGATTTGAAACAGTGTAAGTGGGTTGTGAGTGTACACACACACATGAAAACACACACTAAAATGCACGCCTGAGTGTGTGTGTGTGTGTATAAGAGCGAGCCTGCACATTAGTCTCCGCGAGTGTTCGACAGAGAAAGAGAGAATATGTGAGTGTGCGTGTTGGTCTTCCCATGCTTACAGCGAACAGCAGCACTTACTCAGTCAGCCTGATAAAGAGAGCATTATGGAAGCAATCCATTTGCCTGAAGAAGGCTTGCAGATGAAATAGAATAGTCAGGCTGCTGGGGGAAAGAGAATACGATTTGATGCATTACTCAACATGTCAAAAAGTATTTTTTCCAATTTATTCCGCGTAACTTTAGGAGAGTTAGAGGGGCATTTGTTTTGAGAGCAGCCAGCGGTGCTGAGGGATGGAGGGAAGAAGAGAGGAAGAAAAAGACGAGAGAAGAGGAGGAAAACTGGCAGCGACATTATGCTTTTAAAGTTGCACTAGGAAAGGTTTTATGTTTAAAGAAAAAAAAAAAAAACAATAGCACCCATTTTAGCCTTAAACACAAAGTGGGGCAGAGAAGAAGAAAATAGCTTCACTCTCTGCTTATGAAAACAGATTGACCCCATTTAAACAAATTAACGAACAGCTTACACAACGTTGAACCTTCTCCCCTCGTATTTTCAGGCTTTGTTTTCACCGCCTTTGATAACGACTGCATTATCAGTTGCAAGGTGGTCCGATGAATTCAGATGATGGGTATGGCTTCTCCGAGCAAAAGCCGTAATGAATCAAAAGTGCAGTAATATATGAAACTGTGAAACAGTGAGTAAGCAGTTTTGTCTCTAGAAAGCTGGAGAAAAAAAAATGGCTGAACTTCACTGTGACAACCCACATCTTTTAGGTCCCAGAGTGTGGAGTCCACTGATATCATTTATAATACTGCTGGGTAATACATTTAAAGGGCTACTCCAGCAGTTTGGTGTTACAGTTCCATAAAAAGTTGGGTGACTTACAACAAAGAGATTTTAAGAAAGGAAAGGTTAGCTATTCTGGAATTTAGTCCCTAATTTGGGTCAAGCTCCAAAAATACAGACACATTTTAATAAATTACACTATCAAGTTCTCTTCCAAACTTGATTCCCCCACTGCGACCAGTGCTTTCCGTTAAAATGTTCTCAATCTGAATCCCAAACAGAGATAGCCCTGAAGGCATTCTCAGACTTCAGAAAGGCTGAATGACACTCACGCTCCTTTAAAACTCATTTAAGAAAAGCTTTTGAGTCTACATTTGAAAACTCAGCTTATATAATGACATCATACTAAATGCTAGGTGACACTTCTAGTTGTTGCTCTAATTTGCATGGCCAGGACGGCTTATATTTAATAGTTATGAATAAGAATTTAGAACCACTATAGAGCATTTTACACTACAACAGATCTGAACACCACCACGTGTGTGTGAAAGCAGCCACAACAACTATAGAGGAAAGTGTGTGGGTGACCAGGTTGGTAAACTTGAAAAACGTCCTGTAAACAAACACAATAGAAGAGCTTCACATACTAATATATAAAATAATTACCTGATATAAAATGAAGCAAGTTATCCACTGTCCCATACACACAGCCTGTGCCCTAGTAAGAAAGGGGAAACCATACGTTCACCTTTTTGGTCAAACCTTTTATGACACCTACATCAATGATACATTATAAACTTATATAACCTCTGTGCTTATAACATTGTATGACTATATTTAGGACTCAATATGTAGAATGTTTTACAATGAAACTCATTATTGTTATTAATTACTACAATCCATTACATTTTATTATGAACATATATTAAAAAAAATTCATTCTGCTTTATTTATAGCAATTTATATTCGTAATTATGAGCGCATACATATTCAGCATGCTTTGCAACAATAATCTCAACACATAAATCATTTTATAATAACTTACCACATTTCATAGAGATCACATTACAATTCTCATAGTTGTAATCAATTATATGCATTAGAAAAAGTGTCATATTGCACTATTTTAACTTTTTAGATGAACACAAACGCCTTTTCACGGTGTCACAGAGTAAAGTGCTTCTTCAATGCAGGAAACATGAAAGGACAGATGCAGGGCCCTGCTTATCCTCTGCATGCTCACATGGGATCTTATTCAAGGAGCCATTAAACAAGAGGCGACACAGACCCTGGATCCCCACGAGGCTAGCACATTTATAGATAGACAAATACATTTGCACCAAGAGTGTCCAGTTCACCTAACCTGTATGTCTTTGGAATGTAGGAAGAAAATGTGTACAGACAGGCGGCACATGACCACGCCACACAGAAAGGCCCCAGAATGCCGTGAGATTTATTTTTGTTTCGACCTCTGTTAGGGAGCGTCCACAATCCACATCGTCTCTCTAGAGTCTTGTGATGACTTCAAACTTTAAGTTTCCAAGGATTTATGGCATTGTTGAACTGCTAGTAGGTACTGAGATGTAAGAGTTGAGTTGAATGATGCACAGGACATAAATCTAGATAAATATAATCATGCTACGTAGATTTTCTAGTGTTCCAGTGGCAGAAGAGCAGGTGGTAAAAGGTTAAATGGTGTTTAAAACTATATTGTTTTTACATTGACAACAATGAAATGACTATATGGTGAATAGTGTAGCTTGTACTAACATAGTTTTATCCCCAACTTTGCAGTTTCAGCTTTACAGAAACTATTTGGCAGCTTAATTGTCTTTTTGGTATTATGGAACACACACATTACTGTCCTAACTACAATTTAGACCCACATATAAAGACATTATCACACTCAAGTGCACCACGGGGGCTTTGACTCGGGTCCATCAGAACCACTATTGACTGTGTCCTCATTAGAGGATATGACCCACATCCCATACACTTGTTGTTGCTGGAACAATGGATAATCACACAGCATAGCACATTACACGATGCAGTTTGCAGGTGCACTCCCTTTAAAAAAAAAAAAAAAAAAATCCTGTACTGTAAAAGAGAACCCGAACAGAAACTAAAATTTAACTTTCCTGGTTCACTGTGGTTCCTCTCAGCACGCAGACTCAGAGATGTTACATCCCAAATATCAAGCACATTTAATGGTGACATATCTCCCTCCAGACATGACTGCTGCACTTGGGAACAGTGGGGCGTTGACCTTCTCCCAGCAGGGTGTCAATCTATAACCCATCTGGAACTAACATTTTATTATTTTTTATTATTATTCTTCCTTGATTTATTTCCACTTCAAAAATTATTTCCATGTGAATTAATGTTTCCATCAATCAACCCTAACCCTAAATGAAGTGACACAATTATATATCAAATCAAACCCTTGTAGGCCAGTCTTTGCTCATAGACACGTTGCACTTTAAGTCTGATGCACTGTGTTACTCTTTTCTTGGTGGAAATTCACAGACAGTGTCAAGCAATAAAAATGATCTTTGTGGTCCTCTCACTTCTTGATAGTAGAAAATGAAACTATTGGTCCAGCTGATCCTGAGAAGGTGTGAGAGAGGTGATGTGAGTTTCACCTGCTGATGACAGAGCTGTACTCCTGCCCGCACGTCGCACGTCTCTGCCGTGCTACCTCAAGAGGTTGAGCTGTCCTCCCGCTCTGTCTGTGTGCTATCCTCATCCTACGTTTCTTTTAACGAATACCAAAAAAAAAAACAACAACAACAAAAAAAAAAAAAACACAGAAAATCGAATCTGTTCCGAAAACTTTAATAACAGACAAAAGTTTTGGACTTGTGCGTGAACGTGATTGACACATCGTGAAGTTGTGGTGTGCAAAGGCCCTTACTCTGATGCATAACGGCATTTCATTGCTGATTCCTGCCTAAGATGAAGGAATCTGCCTTCTCTGGGCATCCTATTAAAATTTTATCAGCTGCTATGTGGAGTGGAGGCCTCTAACCAGTTGTGGAATGGTAATAAAGAGATTCTGGAGAAATCCCATCGGGCCAGTACTGTTCTAGGCCAATGTGAGTTAACTCTGCTGTGGACTGCTGAGCTCAGAGAGATCAGCGCTCACAGTCTGACTGTCATACAAACTCACACTTTGTTAACTGAAAAAACAGCCTACAGAGTGAATCAGGATTCCCTCCCAAAAAGGTCCAGTTCTAACATGACCTGAAGGCGGGGCACTCAAACCAAGTTTAGCAGTTGTAACAGAGGGGAAAGAAAGGAATAAGAAGAAAAGAATTTGTAGAAGTTCCATGATTTTAATGGATGCCATTGAGCAGGAGGTTTTTGGAGCTAGACTGGTAAACTGGTAGCACACGGAGTGTACAGGTGGCAGAGCCAAGCGTCATTCATTGGAGGAACGCAACATTTGGGAGGTAGCATATGCCTGAATAAGGGCCTTCACGTAGCCTTGAACCATCTCTTGTCAAGACTGTCATTAGTTTGAAGACTGAGTGACCTCAACTCATTTAGTCATTTGCAAGTAATTTTTTTATTGTTGTCAATTGAATATAATCTTGTTAGTTTGGAGTGACGTCACAGGGTGGCGTTGGGCAATTGTACCCCGCCTCTCACCCAGTGTCAGCAGTGACTGACCCCAGCCCCCTCTGTGCCTGATAAGGATACATCATGAATAAAGAAAATGGACGCAACATCATGCAGTGTTCACCACGACAACCACATTTTTAAAAGTCCATTTCAGTCAGCATCTTCTCTTTTTTGATATGCAAATCTTGATTGTGACATCAGGTGCGTCATTATTGCATGATCCAGTCGTGTTTATATGACATTTAAAATGCTCATATAAACACATGTAGCGCAGAGGCTGCTGGCTTGCATGGGGAACACCTCACTTTTTTTTCCCAGCTGCTAAATATTGGCACTTACCATGTTGTTGTTGCTATTGCTCTCACTGTACCACCCACACATAAAACTCTTATCTGCAAGGCATTCTGGGAACCTCTGGTAATCACAGACAGAAGTCAGCCAGGTAGGAACAGATAATATGATGGTGATACAGAGAAAATATAAAAATATATCTGGTTATTTTCTTTGTAATCACAGTACATCGTGTGGTAGATGATGTACTCTCTCTCTCTCTCTCACACACACACACACACATTTCCTTTCCCGTTCTCTCTCTTTCACACTTGCTCAGACACAGTACACTCAATTACGCAGCACTTGATCATCAAGGCTTCGCAACTAACACCCTCTCATCGCCTTGACACTTGTTCTCCATCACACGTACACACTGGCACAACTTAATCATCACATACCACAGACGCACACACACACTTATCGGCCTCTTATCATTTAGAGTGGTGTACTGCGGCCTGGAGTTTTGATATTAGTCTCATTGAAGCAGCCACTAATTACTGAGGCCTGAGAGACAACAGAGGAAATAATAATAAGAGGAAGTCTGGATGTGAACTCCACTGAGACTCCGCTGCTGCTTTCTGCGCTGGAGTGGCAGCTGGTGAAGAGGCTCTCATTACACACACACACACACACACACACACACATGCACAAACACACAAACATGCACAGGTGTATGGTAGCTTACACAAATGTGTGTGTGCACATAAGGTATATCTCTAAAACACACATGACCACACACACACACACACACACACACACACACGTGCATATTCATGCACTCACAAGATGTACGCGGTAACACACAAATACACACAAACAAACATGCACAGAGGTGTGGCAGCTTACACACATCCACACTCATGGTATCCATGAAAAACACACACACACGGGTATGCACACACATGGAGGTATGAGATACACGCACACACGTGTATGAATGTGTGTAATGCTCATCACTTACATACGCTCACACACATTAATGCATCCACATGCCCCAATACAAACAACATGTACGCGCATACACATGTAGGTATGTACACACACACACACAATCTTATATGTACAGCAGTAGAAACCTTAACAAATACACACACACACAGACACACACACACACACACTCATTATTACACAAAGATATGCACACACACATTGTTCTTCTCTTATTTTCCCTGCATAGAGGTGGCATATTATTGAAGGAGCTTTATCAGACACACACACACACACACACACACACTCTGTACAGCGTCTGCTAATTATGAATAATAAAGCGGAGGTTTAAATAATTGCCATGGTGGTCCTTTGGTGCCTCTCCAGCAGCTAAGTGGGTCACACTTGATGGAGCGTTTCCTTCCGATTCCGTCCAGCATTAAAACCCCTAATAATAGCGAGGAGGTCTGGGAATTCAGTGGCATGACGTCCTGTGGAAATTATCCAATATAGGCAGGGAGTATTTTTGGCAGGATGCAAAAGGTCCTGGAGCTTGAGAATTCTCCATTTGACATTTCCTATTGTCTGTGTGTGTGGTGGAAAAAAATCAGATTCCATTACTTCTGAGGGCACACATCATCGTGGGAAGACTGTCACTGAGATTAAGGGAATCAGAGGAATGCAATGTTTTCTACCAATGGACTGCCAAATGAACCAAAATAGCATTAGTGGGAATGTTGGGAATTCTTAGAGATCCTATGTACACCCCTAATATGCAACTGATTTGGCTCCAAGATCTTGGATGTAAAAATTCCCAATTAGATCACGATAATCTGGGAATTCTTCAGTAAGATGTGTAGTCTAACATGCGCAGATTTCCATGTCCTAAAGGCTAAGATGCATAATAATTACAGTAAATTTCCATAAAATATATATCTGGAATTATCCGTTACCCTTTTTCTGGAGTCACACTGGCACAAGCTCGCATTCCCCCAAAGAGTGCTTCAACCTGCAAGACATCCATATGTATAGAGTTAATTTGGAGTTAAACTCTCCATAGTAGATTTCCTTCATCATATTCCCTGCTGAAGGTAGGAATTATTTACAGAATTAAATTTAAGCCTTCATTTCTTGGCAGTTGAATACCAGATAATGAGCCAATTCTCTGTAGTCTCCTGTAATTTATGAAGAATTGTTTTATGCATAATCATCATTTTTGAAGTCCCTCATGTTTTAATTTCTTGTTGTTGGATTTTCTCCATGCTTGATCCTGAAGAAGTTATTTCATGTTCCTAAAGGCGCTAGCTAAAAGATAAAAAGTATGAATATGTTTGTATGAATTAGCATTTTCATTGAATTCATCTGAAACATGACACACATATTTGAAGGCTGACAATTATGAACGAAGTCTTTATTATTTGTTTTAGATCTGGGAAAATGTGAAAGGGTTGCGATTTTTAAAGAGGCACTCCAGAATTTTACACATGAATGAGTATAAATCAGTCTATTTGTCATGAGGAGCACTGTTCAGTCTGTAGAAACTGTTGTATAACGTCTTTTATAATGTCCTTTGTTGCACTCTTGTCTTCTGTGGCTATAGAGGAGGCTTTGTAAAGTCTGAAAAAACAACTGTATTGATGTCATCAGGTCATCTTGGGGCACAAACGGTGCGAATGGACTATGAAGCACACAATCCACCTTTGCTCAAGTGAGTCAAGCACACAAGAACAAGAATAATGTTACATTTCTGGAGTATCCCTCAAATACTTAAAATTGTATCATAATCATGGATCGTGGCTGCTGCTGTGGTCCTGCATGACGTCCACTACATTTATTATTACTGTCATTATTGCTACCATATCTCCATTACAGTTTATAGTTAGTTAATGATTTACTGCTGCTGTGCATCTGTGTCTCTCTGTCTCTATCACAGGTTCCACTGCTACTGTAATCATTCTATCATTCATTGTAATTCATTGTCATTTTATCATTCATTGTAATTGTACAATATGTTTGTGTTGATTTGTTCTGTACACGTGACATCTATTGCACGTCTGTCCGTCCTGGGAGAGGGATCCCTCCTCTGTGGCTCTTCCTGAGGTTTCTTCCACATTTTTTCCCTGTTAAAGGGTTTTTTGTGGGCAAGTTTTTCCTCACTCAAACCGAGGGTCTAAGGACAGAGGGTGTCACTCCCTGTACAGATTGTAAAGCCCTCTGAGGCAAAATGTGCTTCGTGAATTTGGGCTATACAAATCAAATTTGATTTGATTTGATTTAAAACTGGATATCTTTGAATATGTTTTAATATTTATAGCCAGAGTACTCCAAGGGTTGTTCAAGTTATTATTATTATTTTTTAATACCACCATGTAATGCCAACTTTATGGCCATACTGGCAAACACATAAAGGCTATGGATATGAGATAATGGATTTTGGGCCCTAAACAAATAAATTATTAGGTACAGGAAGATAGGAAGATAAATAAAACATGACATTCAGGTTCTGTTTAATATGCAATTGTTTTGTAAGGTTTGTGTGTGTATATTCTTGTAAGATAAAATGAAAAAGATACACGTTTGACACGTTAAAAACCCTTTCCACAACCTCACAATCTTTGGAGTTCCGCTCGCTTGGCGACAACCTCTTCATCCAGATTCTTGAGTTCAGCCAGCTTTTCCTTGTGGCTCTTTCAGAAGGCATCGGACTTATGAGCACTGCCATCTTGCTGCCAACTGGCTTGCCAGACATTCATAGCCATTGCCTGGAAAAGGCTTAGCAATTAACATATATATTTATTAGATAGTGTGGAAATAAAGTTATAAAATTATAAATCCCCTTATAAAATTAGCAAAAAATTAACAAGAGTGATAAAAGGGGGAAATGAGAAAAGTATCAATCAAAAGCATCATCATGAAAACACTTATAAGTAAGATTGATGATGCCATTAAAGGGTTCTGAAAAATTACCCAGGGTAACTAGAGCGTCAAGCTTTTGACACCTTTTTGTAGAAACTTGCCACCATTACAATTCAATGTAACCACTATGATTTCTACAACTACTTACCAACCTGAAATCTAAGATCGAAAAGATTTGGATTTCTTTGGAAATCAGATGGAAACAAACAGAGGTTGCATTGCAATATGACTTCCATTTCATCTGCAGTATACCTTTACAGTACCTCTTTTTTTGCCACACACTCAAGTTTTTCTTGTCTTTTAAAAGTGATCTCTGTGATTCTATAATTTATTTAGCTTGATGGGCAGTGACTGATGTATGAAAGGGATGGGAGGTTCTATTGAAAAAAAAAAAGAAAGAAATCAAACTGTTGCTGATTTTTCGGGACTTTGGAACTCTAAACTGTGAACAATAAACATGAACTACATCATTTTGATTAGTGTAAACTCAAGTTTGAGCTAGCCCTTCTGAAGTGTGAACTGGTATAACACTAGCTGTTCAAAGAAGAGAGCAGTTTTTGCCACCACTGTCGGCTTCATTTTACAGCCACAGATCTTGCTGCTTGGTCTTTACTATTTTAATTCTGTCTCATCAGGCTAATAAAGTCTCATAATGTGTATTTTATTATTTTTTCCCTTTTTCTTTGCTTTGACACAATATGATCAACGTATATATCAAAGTATATGGTAGTAAGATTCTGTTCTGTTTTCTATTCTCTAACTAGCAGGAGACTGAACAGCATATGATAATTTTATAATATCTCTCCAGTCTATGTGATGGTGATACAGGATGGACAGATAAATGCGGTATGCATAGGGCGTAATCAAAAACGGACAAAGGAATGAAGATAAAGGGACGGGGAAGGCACTGTGAAGCTGTGAATGGAGACGTTGAATCATGAAAGATCTACGAGTGACTGAAAGACAAGAAGAAAAGTGTCCCCGTCTTGATTAGAGCTGTGGTCTCGGCCCCTGACAGCCAATAAAGGTCAGGGAGCCACGGGGAAGCTTAGCTGCTAATGTCAGCCATTCACCTGGGAGACGAGTGTGTGTGTGTGCCGAGATTACATTTCACCACATGTACAAGTATGTGTGTGCACAATGGCGTAAGTATATATGTGGATGTGTGGGTGTGTGTTTCCACTATCTCGCATGTTCCTGAATAGGCAGTGTGGTCTGCAGGTAATAATAGGGATGAAGATAATAATATGCTGACAGGGATGGAAAAGGTCCATGTCCATGTGGTCTGAGAGACGGCAAAGGCTGTCAAACGTGTCATTGGACATCACGTGTGTGTGTCAGTGCAATAAAGAAGGTCCACATCCTTGCTCCCTGTAGATTGTAAGAATATGTCTACATTCAAGTGCCATGTCTGTGCTTATCAGCTGTGTCATTGTCGCCATAAATGTCCAGCGTGCATGTTCATGAGTGTGGAAAGGTCCATATTCACTCTCTCCACAGGTTGTCATATGAATTCAATGGCACCATTTGGCAAGTAAGAGCCCCATGTCAGATGTGCCTCACAGAAGCCCTTTTATTCACAATCTCCCTGACATTTAGAAAGGCTTACATGCAGGTTATTATATTTGGAAATATAATGAAGGAAGAGACATAAAACAGATTGCATTTTTCTGAGTGCTGTGTGAATGTGCAGCAGATGTATAGAGCACCTTGAGAGAACCAAGGTTCTGTGTTACAGGTGGGAGTGCTACAATGTGCCATAGTAATAATAATAAAGATGGAAAACTTTTTGGGTTGTATAAGATCAAATCATTTCCCTTAGCTGTTCTCATCAGCCAGAACACAGAAACTCGCACTATGAACTTCTCAGTAGAAATTGTGCAAGCTCACATACTGAACAAATAAGTCAGTCACTGTAAGCAGTGAAAAGCAACACCTGAAAGTAAGAAAGCAAAAAACAAGCAAGTAACCTCACAATATAATTCATTTTTTGATTGGTGCATTTGTGTAGTATGATTAAAGTCACAGACTATATGCAATTTTTCATGTCATTCCATTTAGTGGAACTAACTCATCCTTTCTCATTTACTTAAAGTATAATTAAGTCAATTCAACATCAAATTTCTCTTGATTTTAGACCATTACAACTTCACAAACATGAGTTTACAGACACTTTCAATTCTTCTGACTAGATGTTATTTTGACTTGAATTGATACGCTGAATGAATGAGCGTTCACTCAACTCATTAAATCAAGTGTCTTAAAAAACATGGTAAGTAAACTTCCCAGCATGCATTGTTTTAGAAGTTTAAACTCTTTGTGTATTGGGGTGTTTTATCCCATGAGATTGTGAAGTAATCTCTTGTGCATTAATTATTTAATTAACTATTTTAGATAATGTATAAAATAAAATAATCACTGATTCCCAACTCTAAATGTTGAAGATGATCTTACAGGAGGGAAGTACCTTTTGTTTGCTCTGTAACGCCCCGCTGTGGTCCATTTCAGAAGCATCTCTCCGCTCAGCTCTGCGTTGAATACACGTCTGTTCTACGAGCAGCCTGCATCAATTTACACACCTCGAGCACCTCGAGTGAAGGGAAGCCAGACACAGAAAATGCTAAACTAATTAACTATGTAGCATATTTACACATGTAGAAGCATATTTAGAATAACATACACTGGGAAAATGGGCAAATCTGAGCAAGTAACCAAAGTCTGGCGGGCTAAATGCTCCTCTTCTGAAACGCTCCCAGTGGGGAGGGGTGGAAGCTGAATGACAAATGATTACTGAGGTTGTTATAATAACATGAAATTATTAGTTAAAAATGTCTCAGTTACAAAATAAATGCTAAATTGAAAATCCAAGTCCAACTGAATTAGAAATGGATGTGGTGAGCTGCGCTGCACACACATACACACACACCTGCAGTGGAAAAAATTAAGCATGTCTAGTCAACTGTCTAACTGTCAATTATTTCTTTTTACTTAGACAAGTTAAGTGTGGGTGTATTAATGGCCATTTTATACTGTTAATCATATTGTTTGCCAAGCGTAGCTAACATTAGCAGTGCTATAGCACCACTAGCCTTCTTTTCTTGCTAACGTTGCAAAACGTCTACATGCCTGTGCTGAATGCGGTTATACTTGCTTCGGTCAAATGGTAATATTCCAGTTTCTTCTGATACAGTGTACATATAACCTGATTATCATTTTCTAGATGAGAATTCTGGTAAACTGTGCTGATTCTTTTTTTTATAAGTTCATGTCTTGTTTAATTATTTATTATTTATCTGACTTTTGCACTGACGGGAGAGCTGTGCCCCAATTTTGTTGTGCTAACGTATTCTGTACTTCCGACAGACAATAAAGAGAATCTAATCTAATCTACTCTGGTTATACGAGATGTCATCTGTCCCACTTTCCACCTTCACTTGATAAACATCATCCGGAGCACAAGGGCCTTAGCATGGGGAGAGGGGGGCTGCCATCCGCTGGTCTGAATCCCCAGTTAGTGGCGGCTGGCTGCATCTTAGACACAACAGTTAACTGACAGGTACATTGATTAATAATTAGTTTAACCGACTTGTATTTCTGGTACTGACTAGTAAGTTAAGCACCATTTAACCAACTAGTCACGCACATCCCTAGTAAATGCCAGACATTTGTGCTGCTTTGGATGTACTAGCAATACATTGCAGAGGTAATACACTGACTCTAGACAAATACCTGATACAAGCACACTTAGTAATCTGAATTCTCTCTGAGTAGTAATAAAGTGCTCCTGAAACTTGCATGTGAGTTTCATCAGTGAAATGTTAATATATGCAAACAACAAATTATTAATTGAGATGTTTATGTCAGTGCATTGCGGTTCTTAACCTTAACCTGGTTCTTAACCTTTTTTTTTCCAGAAAATTCCAGAAAAAGTACTTGTGAGTGAAACTATTGGAGGCAACGGCCATGAGAACTGGACTTTCTTGAGGTTGCTGCCTCTGCTCATAGGTTGTTCCTGAAGATGATGATGCATGGTCTGTAATTCTGGAACTTGAAGCCACTGTGGAACTTTTGGCATTCTCCAGTTTTACAGATGAAAGCTTGTGTTACCTTGATGCCAAAATAAGTGAAAACTGTTAGATTGTGTTTCCAGGGCGGAAACTCAAACCTAAACACCATTTTCTGGAACACTATGCTCATTTAATATGCTGCTTCAGACCACTGGTTGATTTTTGGATTGATTTTTATGTTTTGAAGCTAAGCATAGCTTTTTCAAGAAAGTGGTTCGTGATGTCAATAATTTCAAAAACATCTGTCCCTCAGACATGAACTCATGTTGGCATACTACACTGGACATTGTGGCCTCCTCTGTCAAGCAAGTGATTGAGAAGAAATGTAGACCGCATACATACATGGGACAAGATACACCAAGGGAATGTTCGTGTCAGTTGGAAGCACAAGTGGATTTTTGTAAAATTGTCCATGTGTTGCTTGTGTGCAACAAGCTATTTTTTCTTCTTGAATATTTCTCAGCTTGGTATTTGGAGCACCTCAGATGTTACTAAGTCTGCAGAGAGACCCTGCTCAACTGGTGGTAGCTGAACCTGAACCACACAGACTCAGCTCTAGACACGGCAAGCCTGTCATCATCTTCCCTCGAGGATAGCCCCTGTTACCCAAACTCGTCAGCTGCCTCAACCATTTGTCATTCCTGCCTTTTCTTTTGATGTTGAGTTGAAACTGAAGCAAGGAATCAAAGCCTTCCATAGAGATGGGACCCTTCTTGACATTTCAAAACACATGAAATTGGACATCTTAGACAAGTTAGCAGAAGCCATATATGCTCACAGTCCCTACCCATCACGTGATGAGTTTGATCATGTGGCCTAAGCTCTCATCAACAAGCATCCTTGTCTGAAGGAACCAGGGTCTGTAAAGTTCAAAATGGGTAACTTGTGACAGAAGATGCAAGTGGCTGGATGCTCTGAGCTCAGAGTCAATGCACGTACCTCTAGTAAGTTTAGAAATAACGTAAGTTTATAAATACTAAAGAGGGCCAGAAAGTCAGGCTTGAACTTCCTGCCAGGTCTTCCAGAAGGGAAATCCCAATTGACCCCTTGTGGCACAAGTCAGACAGGTGGCCAGCCTTGTTCTCTGAACAGCAGGTAAAGTGTTTTTGATGCTTTTCTCAAATGAATTTTTGCTCTTAAAGTGATTGATTGGATTGTTTGGATTAATCAAAGTCTGATTGTATGAATTATCAGAAGCTAAGCAATGTACACTTTATATAATATTTTCACCACTTTACCTTTGTGTGACTCGTGGGTTTTCCCATCAGAAAAGGCTGTCTGGTGGCAAGGAGAAGTATTTTTTATGGTAGTTTTTATGGTGGACCTTTTTAAATACCTTTTGTTGCTTGTGCTTGTCTCTGCTTCTCCAAACTGGGAGTGTGCTGACCAGCATCCACTGTAGCTACTGCACTGACTGTGAATAAGTACCTCACAACAACAACCCCACTTCAAATAATCAAAACTATGTCTTTACACTTACAGTAAATAAACTCACTGAGCCAGTGTCCAGTTTGAGTACTAATTAAAATCATACTCTGACTGTTAATGGAGCTGAATAATGCACAAATTTAAATATATTACACTAAGACAAAGTTATTACAGCAGGCTACAATAGTTATGATAGATTTGCAAATTTACATAATGACCCCAATCATTATTAGTTCAATCAATTAATAAATCCAAGTCAACTTAACTGAAACAAAAGGTTTACATAACTGACCATTTTAAGTGGACTTAAATAGACTTGGAAGTTCAAACAGCTAACCAAAGGAGTAAAATCAATTATGAAATCTAAACCAAACTAACACAGTGTTTGCACAACTTAACTTTCACTTAACTTAGAATTTTAAGGAAGCCCTTTCACTCATATTTTTAAGATGAAACAACATGTTTGTTTTTACAATGTGTCCTATTTTTTGATCAAATATAATTCCTGCGCTGTATATTGTGATTGATGTTCAAAGAACTTATTTAAATAAACAAATAGAAACAATATTTTATAGGTTACTATTTCTGTTGTATATAATCCAGCCTGGCTTGAGTACTTTAATAGGACTCTGTCAACTAAATAACAACTAAGCCTGTTTAACATGCATGTTGAAGGAGTGTAGCTGCATTGTCTGACGCCCAGTCTAAATGTGTTTAACTACGTTTGTTGAAAAAGAGTGCAGCCCATTCCTCTGTACCTGGATGAATACCAAGATTAGAGATTGCAGTGATGTCATGGATGATAATCATGAAGTTAGTCAACAGCGGGCTGCAAGGCTACGAAGTGGAGCTTACAGGGTGGGTGCCTGCAACATCAAGGACTTTTTTTATGAAGCAGCTAGTCTCTACACATTGCTTTGCACTCTTATAAACAATTAAACTGCGCATCGAGACAATTAGAAAGCTTTTAAAAGACTGTTGCTATCTTGGGGGTTCATAATAACAAAGTCAATGAAACAAAACAAGTATTCTTTTTTCTTAGTTCTGAGTTTTTCTGAGAGTCGGCTGGGAAGCAGTGTTGCAGAACTGATGAGAGTCCTGGCAGTTGCGTGGTTGTATAATCCTGCCAGCATGCTGGACTATAAATGGTCAGTGAGCTGAAAACAAGACTGGACTGCATTAGCTTGAAGATCCCCACATGACCTGAAACCTGAAATCTATCTATATATTTATATATATATATACACATGCATATGATGTGAGCTTCTGAGGCAGCTGCTGTGTGTAAATCTATGCAGGCCAAGTATACTCATCGTCACTGCTCCTAGATCTGGCAGTAATCCAGGTAAGCATTGGTGGTGTGTGTGTGTGTGTGTTATACAAGGTCCCTTGTTTATATTCCTACCATGCACAGTTGTAAGTACTGCTTTACTTATTGCAACACTCAGTAAAACACGTACAGAAGAAAAAAAAAAAACAAAAAAAAAACTTCCAAACTTTGTGACCGCTTGTGTTGCAATAAAGCACTCTGTGAATTAAAAAGAAGTAAAGAGTAGACTACGGTGAGGTTTATGAGAGAGGAGAGCTCATTGAATCAATACAATGCAGAGTTTATAGTGGCAGCTTTTTCTGTAGGGTGAGTTGATTTCACTGAAAGGAGCCAGACAGCATTGCATCAAACATTAACACTACTGCTGGCTTTCCCTCCTCGTGTTTTCATCCACTGTGCTGAAGACTTTTCTTATCGTCAGACAATTGCAGATTCATCAGATGACACGATGACGTGCGTGCGGTCAGTATTTATTCCATTTCATTGTTTTAAGACTTTTTGTGGTAAGTTTTTCAAAATGTTTTTCAAAAACTAGGGCTGATGTTCAAAATGATGTTCATTCCATCTTCTTTTAAAGCTGCACCAATCAATATTTTCATATTAACAACTGTCATAGCAGTTTATTTTTCATATTTTGACAAGAATCTTACATTTAGTTTTAGTCGCTCACTGAAAATTTAGTGAGGTGGAAACCTCTGTGGCTATGAAATAGAAATAAAACATGTTTACAGCCTGGTACAAATAACAATGAGAGAATACTGGATGTATATCGACCAGGTGGAAAAAAAAAAAAAAAACAACAAAAACAAATAATAATAATAATAATAATACTCAAAATGAATAGCAATCTTGCTCCATGTCTGCTGGATGTGTAAACAGGCAGTTTGTTTGTTAATGTGTTCGCCAACTCATCAATATTGTGTTTACAACTTGTTTTACTGCCAAGTACTAAGCCAAATGGGCCAAACATCATGTTACTGAAAATTTATATCTGAATCTTTCCCAAGATTTTTCAACAGCTGCTGGCCAGGTTGCATATTCATGGTCTCCAGATGATGAATTCTGATTCTGAGTCTTGCATTTTGTCAAACATCAACACAAAACCAAAACATTGCATGTGCAACATTCAAACAGCTGATAGGATAAACTGAAATTGTAATGACACCAAAGCCTCTCTTTGGTACCAGCCCCAGGATAAACCTTAGTCCTGAATAGTTTTCACATTTCGGGGTGTACTGACCACCACCAACTGTAAATAAGGTGCCAAGTAGTGCAGCTATAGACCATAATAACTGTAACAATAGTCTGTAGCAGCCTTACTGCAAGTCCTTTGCATTTTTAACTGTGATTATGACTTATGAGTTGGTGGAGATTTTTTCATGTCACCTATCAGGTGAAATCCTTGTTTGTCTCAAATCGAAACTTTTTTGACACAAAGTAAAGAGACACAGTTTTCGCTTGACCTTTTCAGATTTATCCAGCGGAGAGTTTCAGAGGCGTCAAACGGTGTGTAATCTTTCAACTGCACTTAAAAACACCCAAAATTCAAACTTTTCACTGACACCTCCCTGCACCAGCAAGCATGTCCTTTCAAAGATCAAATTGTTCACAGTGTTATGAAAAGAGTTGATCCATGTCTGTCTACTCTTACTGATGTTAGACTGAGACACAGTCTGTTCGCTTCAGTTCTTATCGGCTGCTCAAGACATGGCCAGACAATTAAGACCTGACCTTTCCACCATTGTCTGAGTCTGATTTGACATGCTGCATTCATGTCGAATAGGAAAAAGATACATTTTTAAAAAAGTCATGCATACTCACTCACCCACTAAGCCAGAGGGCCACGCAAGCTCCCATTAAGTTTTACCAGCACAGAGGTGTGGATATTATAAAACACTCCAGTCCCTTATGTTTTAGTCCTGTTGTCTAAAAAAAAGTCACTCAAACCAATCATGTTCTTTTTATCAGACCTGTTGGTCTCACTCTGTCAAGCTGGTAATGTTTAACCCATGATGGGACTCTGTTTAACCCATGTCTGGGACTTGTGGGAAATACAGAGAAAGAGGCACATAAAAACAGAAATTACACATATTATTTATGCTCTGCCAAGACAAATGAGAACCACTTCATTTTAGTGTTTTGCATTATCACAAATGGGGAATGAGGAGGGAGGCTGATCTGACCTGTGGAATACCTAAGCCTAGCTCGTACAGAACCATAACGGAGAGGGGGACCCACACAGCAACTCAACAACTCAAGTACAAATCAACATAACAAGCTGCACCAGGTTAAGCAATTAGTAGCAAAGTGGGGGTGTTGGGTGTGCTAACTTAAGCTACACAGTTGAGTAGCACAGGTCAAAGATAAACTAAACAATTAAAAACAACAGAACCAAAGAGGGTGGATGGGCTGAATGGCTCCAGTCCTCCAAGAGCAAGAGGAAGCCATCCTGAAATCGCCTAGTTTTGAAGACTGCAGTCACTCAACGAGGTGGGAGGGATCAAACCACCAGGAAGACTGCTGATTGATGGAAACACTGGGACAAAATGGTGTGTTCCAGTTTGTTTCCAGTTTGTCACAAAAACCTGAAAGAGGAAATGGAGGCAGGTCATCACAACACACAACATGCTGAGGCCTAGGGCCAGCACAAAGTCAATATATTTCAAAGAAATGAAAAAGGAGCCAATTTGAAAAGCTCTTAACACTTAGACCCGATCCGAGGTGTGATTAGAGCAATTCACAGTTGACAATCTTAGCCTCGCCTCTAAAAAAACACATTTTTCACATGATGTTGGCATGTAGTCCTCTGGGCAATACAATGGGATCCTACCCAACCCTATCAGACTGAGAAGAATTTCACCCCAGCCTGACTTGGGTTAGAGGAACAGTAAAAGATTTTTACTATTTTTCCACCACTTAGTCTTTTTAGTGTGGTCAAAGACCTTTCACCACTTACTTATGAAATATTTCTAAAGAAGAGAGGACACTAACCCATTTTGTTAGGTAGCAGGAGGGGAGGGACCATAGGCATTGTGAAAATGGTGGCTGAGGGAGCTGTTGCAGTGAATACAGCAACATACAAATACAAAGTTTTACATATGATTTATATTTATATTTTGACAGTCAAATCTTGGCACTAATGCAAAATGAGAAAAGATGAGAAAAAGCAGTAAAATATAATAAATGTAATATAATTTTTGGAACGGTCATACTCGAAATGAGACAACTCCACCCTGAAATTAGCACACTAAGCCAGGAAGTACACAGTGTACTACACAGTGTGTACTAACTGAGACGCAGCAGTGTGTTAGAGTCACACTGAAGCTGTGATTTTTGGACACATATTTGAATTCTTTGAATTTTACATAGTGTCAGCTATGGTTGGATGGTTTGTGATCCCACATTTGTTTGTGTTTTTAATACCAGATTGAACTCTAAAGTACACTAAAAGCATATCAGGAACAACGGAGTGCTATGGAAAACAAAATGAGCTTCAGTGCATCGGCACTCAACGTCAAGTAGCTGTATTTGACCAGGATTACCGTTCCCAATAAATGAATGCAGCAGTTAGACACACACAGCACCTTTATATCACTCAGCGGTAAATACTGCCCCCACACCTCCCTGCCTCCCCAACACACACACACACACACACATCCACACAGCACTGAGCAAACCTACACACAACGTCACTGCACTTGAGAGTGAAAATGCACACACTACTCATCGAGCATTGAGCGGAGTAAATAAACCTTTTTTTTGTTCCACTATGGAGCAGCTCATACAGAGAGCGCCGTGTTTGGCTTTAAACAGTTATCATCAAAAAGCGTCCCCCCCCCCCCCCCCCCATATGTTTTGGCAACGGTGCTGCGAGCCGCGAGCCCACCGTCTGGAATCTGGGTCAGTGGCTCTTCACGCGTTATAAGTTCAACCGTCCCTTCATTAAGGAAAAAATAAATAAAAAAGGAGAAAGGAAACAATAGCAAGTGACCCATTTCTGAAAGAGCTTCTGCATTGACTACAGGTGTGTGAGCACAGGGAGGGGTGTGTATGTGCGTGAGTGAGAGAGAGAGACTGTGTGCATTGGCGTGTGTGTGATAAAAAAGCGGAGAGACAGAAGTTTGTGTTCGGTGAGTGTGTGTGTGCATATCCGCAATCCTGTGCTGTGTGAGCCCAGCCAGTCAGAGTTATATCAGGTGTTGTTGTAATTCTTTCTGCATCGTTCCTCCTTCAGGCCATCGCTTCATTCCCACTCAACCTGCTCTAATCAAAGACAAACACTTAATTTATCCTTTTTGAACAGCAAATCACACGTCCAACACACTGAAGCTGCTAAAAGGCTTAGTGCATGCTTTCCTCCTTTCTCTCTTTTTAATCATTCTTTCTGTCAATGCTGATTACGCTTCAACAGATGCATTCTGGAAAATGTGCCTACACCTGGTTCTTATATATGTTTTAATGTTAGCATGCATGAGTCAGTGTTTGGCTTACCCCTCCCTGCTAGCGAGCTCCACTTCCCACTTGTGTATTCTATAAAATATACATGTCCTGAAAACTCCAACACTGAAATAAATCCGACAAACCTTGTTGAGACACATCTTCTGATTCAATGGTTTCCCTTTATTTTTGTCACTTTCTACACTGTAGATTCACCCTGAAGACATCAAAACTATGAAATAACACACATGAAAATATGCAGTAAACAAAGTGTGAACATATGTGTCATATTTTACAATAGCAGCTTGGCTCTCTTAATCAGATTCATGATGTCATCTGGAAAACTTTCAACTTTCATCAATTAACAGCTGTGCCTTGTCAAAAGTTAACTAGTGGAACTGTTTGTCATTCTTAATGAGTTTGAGGCTACGAACTGTTCAACTAAAGAGTAGAGTAGTGGAGTAGAATAACAGTCCATTATTACTTTAAGACAATCAGTCTGGAAAATTTCAAGAACTTTAAATGGATCTTCAAGTGCAGTCGCAAAAGCCATGAAGCGCTCTGATGGAACTGGTTCTTGTGAGGACTGGCCCAGGAAAACAAGACTAATAATGAAAGAGTTCATTACAGTTACCAGGTTTAGAAATCGCCAATGAACTGGTCAAAAGTAATAACGAAAGCTGGAAGCTGTGCTTAGTAAAATCAGAAGGGACACATTTCTGTGAAAAGACTGATTGGCTCAGTTTGTGGACATTTCAGTTCACAATAAAATACCTTGTAAACTATAGGATGGAATGACATGATACCTGTACAGCTAATCAAGTTACCCTGAGAATGAATTCTAATGACTTTGGTGAGCTTCTTTTCATCTTCATCAGGTCAAATTTGAATTTGTCCAATAGGGGATGAATACTTTTGAAACAGGACATTTCCTTTAGCTGTACTTTGTGTTTAATGCTAATTAGCATGCTAGCACACTAAACTATGAACATGGTAAACATCACTTATGACCCATTTGCATGCAAATATTAACATACAAGCATGTTAGCATGCTGAGGTTAGCATTTACCACAACACACTGCTGTTCCTAAGTACAACCTAACAGGCTCACATATTTCAGACCATTATTTGGTTTTCCAGCACAATATGCCATTAAATTGACTATTTCCACTAACAAAATGGCATTTTCAACACCATTATTTCAAATATTATTCCTGTCAGTAAATGTAATCAGACTGTTGTAATCCCACTAAATGTCAGGGGTAATTCCGTCTCAACGCCGGGCAAACAGAACAACATACTTGAGTCTGAAAGCAGCGTGGATAGCGAGGGCTGTCAGAGAGTTTCAGGTATTCATACATCGTCTCATTATTCCATCAAGTAAGTTTGTGATAGCCTGACCTTTTCAGTGCATTAAAAAATGGGATAAAGCCCTGGGCTAGACTTAAAAGATGTAGAGTGTGTGTGTTTGGTGCTTGGATGTGTGCTCGTTTTGTGTGTATTATGTGGCGGGGTTTGGTCAGGACTTGTTTTTGTTCATTCATGTCCCTTGGTCACTACTTTGAGTCATCGTCAGCCCGGGTTATTCTTATTTTGCTTAAACTTGCGTTGAACTTTTGTCCTTATGCATCATAGGGAGCTATTTATTATGTGGAAGACTGAAGGCCTGGAAACAGTTTGTTCTAAAAACGGAGCCTCTGTGTTTTATTTGTACAAGGCCATCCTTGTAAAGGTGCATTATGTTCACCTGTCATCACTTCCTCTCATCTGTGCTAGCACTTCACACTTTACTGTTGAATTAGTAATGTCATAGAAAGATTAATAAAAAAATGTATATATCCTGAAAATAAAATAATTAAGCTCTCTTGCCATAGTCACTGCAAAGTCAGTTTATTACTGTAAGCAGTGGACCTCAGATCATGAGTGGGCTGCCATTTATAAGAAATTAAAGGTTACAGCTGATTGTTCATTCACTTTGTGTCTTTCTAAGTAGGACACAAGCTGTTCACTGTTTGGTAGAATGCAAGCGTGCAAACAGTTTGGATCAATATTTCTTCTCTTGTAATGGGACAGTTGGCACTTGGGTCTAGCAGGGGAATTTGTTAGCAGTGGGAGGATGTTGTCGGATTATTCTTGCTCTTTTTTCAGCAAACTGTTTCAGGCTGAGTTAGTAGTTTTGTAATGTCTCCAGATTTCGGGGAACCTTATTTAAGGATTGTCACATCATTTTGATGTATTCACAGATCATTTAGGATGTCGGAGGATTTGTTTCTTAGCGGCGTACAGGCTAGAAATTGAGTTTTGGAAGCATTTGGCACAGTAATTGTTGAGTCATTGGCATTGTGTTCATTTTGTTTCCTGCTACGAAGCAGTAAAATCTTACAGTATAAACAGAATGTTGTTAGACCAGTTTAAAGGACAACAAAAAGCCTCTTTTTTCTTCTTCCTTCTTTTAGTTTTAATTTCTTGAAACCTCTATAATTATCTCCCAGTGAGGTGAAATATTTATATGACATAAATACTAGAAACACAATAAAAACCTCTTGACCAACTTGTCATTTTTTTAACAACGCGGCCTACAGTATGTAGCACTCTGCTACACACTCACAACCAGCAGCCCTCACACTGCATTAGTCCCTGAGCGCTTAGCAGAACAGCTGGGGGTTAAATACTTTGCTCAAGGGCATGTTGACAACAGTTACAGGCAGTCATTTACCTCTACATTACACAGAGGCATTGAGCCATAGACATAGTGTGGTTTTGCTCTTATTTGAGAAACAGTGTTGAGAAACACGTCTGGGATTACTGCTGGAATTTCATTTACTGAGTCGAGAGTATTGAAAAATGACAACTGAAAACAGCAATGTCTTCACAGAAACAATGGGCGTCATGAAAAAAAAAAAAACACGTGTACGAACAAATGAGTTCTAAATTCACAAGTGAGAGTGATTCAGGAGAACCTGCTGCGCTCACCCGTGATCTAATACTTATTTTCTTATTCAGATGAGTCAAGTCTTTCTTTACAGTAAAACACTCCCACACACACTCTTCTGAACGAGTTCAAATGTGACAGAAAATCAGTAAAATGAAATATATGACCTACACTAAGTTAATAGAAAATTAACAGCCTGTTCATTATGTGTCATTATCATGGCTGCCAATATGAATATATCTCTGTGTGACATGACCGCCTCTCATATTAGTCATGGACCACTTTGCTTTACAGATAAGGCTTTTAGCATCTCGTACGTACAAACAGATATCTGCATATGAATGCAAGGGATCGAGATTTTGGCACCAAAATTGATCCATTTATATTCCAAGTAGTGACCAGTCATGTTTGAGCAGGCTTTGCATGGTTGTGGAGAGCAAAAACAATGGTCGAAATCTTGGAATCCATCGGCTCAGTTATCTACATTCATATGCAGATATCTATTTATAGAGAGCAGAAATGCGTCTTTTTCATCATTCTCACATATCAGAGGAAGTCTTGGCTCTGGTATTCATTGTCAGTTTTTCAGATATCTGCTGGCTGCACCGAATGCATTGGCTGTCGTTGCTGTCAAGCGTGGTGAGTCAACAGTTAAGTGTGAGACCTGGACCCTAAAACAGAACTTGGACCACAAATAATTAACATAGGTTTATTCAGACGGATAGTGAGGTGCTGACAAGCAAACAGAAGAAAAACCAGGGAGGAGTACACAGCTGTGCTATCTGATGAAAGTAAATGCATAAAATTATTTCAGGAAAAAACAAAGTGAATGCAAGTAACCTGTTACTTTGTTTAATCAAATGATCGATGTTGTTATTCTGTTGAGGAAAGTTTAGATCACTCACTTATTTCAATTATTCATGATGGTCAATTTAGCCCAAAGTGTTCAACATGGAGGCTGTGGCTCATGAGGTCGATCAGATCATCATCAGGTCGATCAGTGATCACCGGTTTGATCCCCGGCTAAACCAGTCTGCATGACTGCAAGATACTGAACCCCAAATCCCTCCAAAGGCTGCCGTGTAAATGCGTATGAATGGTTAGCTCTTCAAACTGATGAGCAGTTGGCACCTTGCGTGGCAGCTAATAGCATCAGTGTATGAATGTGTGTGAATGATACGTGTAGTGTAAAAAGTGTTTTGAGTGGTCGAAACACTAGAAAGGCGCTATATAAGTACAGTCCATTTACCAATATTCCAACTTTTCCAACGTTCAGATATAGTTATTGCCAGCAGTGTGGCTCTATGGATACCAACATTATTTCTTGTTAATAACAACTAGGTGAATCCACCAATAAGTGTTGGCTGATTGGCAATATTTTGAAGACATCCATGGCACCCAGAGGATGAATCCTAATGACCCTCCCTCCAGGAGGTCAACACTGACTTTGTATTCTGAGCAGAACCCTCCACTAATGTGTGATCTGTTCTTGTGTTCTGTGCTAATTTGTAAATGTGCATGCTAAGCTAATATGGTAAACATTATCCCCACTAAAACATCAGCATGTTAGCATGCTGATGTTCGTACAAATCTCAAAGCATCACTGTGCCTAAATATAGCCTCGCTGTGTGATGAGGTTTCAAAATACTGCTAATTAAATCTGCTCAGATCTCATGGTTATACTTCGAGCAGCTTTGCAAATGCAATTAAATCCGATTATCAGCAGTGGTTTAGCTCTACATTTTGAAATGACCCTGAGAAACATGAACTGGAATGAACCAACAGCAGCGGCAGCAGGCACAAAAGTTAAGAGTTCTTTTTCAATTCCGTGGACAGCTGACATTTTGGAGAAATGAAGTTTTCATCCTGCTGGAACGGTCCTTGCTGATGGATGAGGTAGGGTGAGATAAGTGTAAACTCTGCAACAAAAGAGTTTTGTTGGGCTTGTAGATGTCTCCCAGTTTGACACTTGAGCTTATAATCAGTCTCAGGAGAACGTGGGTCTGCCTTTGTGTGTGTGTGTGTGTGTGTGAAAAAAAAAAAAAAAAGAAGCTTATTTGATTTACACTCAGACCAACTCTGTGCCAAAAGGCCTTGATGAAGACTTTGATTTGTTCTCTACCACCTTATATTTGTCTGTTGTTTATACGGATTTGATATCAGATTATCAGGTTCGAGAATCTTATTACAAAACTTTTCAGATCAGGTTGACGCACTTGTGTTTTCTACAGGAGACACACTGTGTGCATCTGTTGGGAAAATACTGTGTAGTGGTTCATTTTAACCTGATAGTTTCTCTCATACTTTCTTTATTGTGGCTTTATTTCTCTATCACGTTTGTGTTTTTGTGCAGAATCTGAATATTAGGTGGTGATAAATTGAGTCAAAGGCCTCTCTAAACACACAAACACTGCTTTTCCCTTTCTTTCTCACACTCCTGAGGAAGTCTGCTCGTAAACACACCTCAATATCTTTCTTTTCCTCTGGTACTTGCCTTGTTCTCCAAATAAAATTCTACCTGACACTGCTGGTAAAACAATTTCACCAGAACAACACAGCTCTTTGCAGCAGTTCTTCAAGCATGTAACAAGATAAATTGCGTGTCTGGTCTGTGTATGGTGGTGGTTCATTTACCCGCAGGCTCTGCTGTTTATTTGCCAGGATGATATGGTGCATCCTCCACTTGCAACAGTCTTTCTATGAGTCAGCCTCCCTTCCTCTCCTTCTCCTTCTTCTTCTGCCGTTCCTACTCTGGAGCCAGCTGCAGTGCTCTGCAACCTTTTTTTAGATTCAGCACTAGGAATCTCTGTGGTTACCATGGCCACCAGCAGAATCCAGGAGGAGGGAGGAGGATCCTTGCCGGTGTTCTGCTCACCTTTAACAGTGTTAGCCTCTCACCTCGACAGTGTGCTACGTCCGCTGTCAACCGCCGGGTCACACATGAAAACCGGACCTGCAGGGATGGAGTTACATTTGCTCACTGTAACAAAGTCATATTTTTTGTGTAAAGATCAGTTTTATTTACTTACACTTTATCACAAGTATTGTACATTGCTACATGTCAAGTTGCAAAGTCATCATCATTATTATTGCAGATGTGCATCTTTGTTTCTCTCTCTCTCTCTCTCTAAACTCTGTTCATTGCAGATAACCGTCCATCAGGTTCTGCTCGAGGTTTCTGCCTCTTTCAGAAAGTTTTTCCATGCTCACGGTGTAGTTTGATTTGGATTTTGCAATGATTTGGCAATCTATGACTAAAATTGAATTGAATAAGTAACAAAGTAAAAACAAGTCATAGTCATATTTTACAAGTCCTGATAAACCCTGTAAGAATAGAAAGAAAATGGTGTGTTAGTGTGTGAAACTGTGCAGCTCTCTCTCTCTTATGTCTGTTTGTGTTTTTAATATCTCTGCTGACTGCTTTGGTGATGTTTTATTCTGCTGTTTATGTGGCCTAATAATGCATGTTGCCCCTTCCATGGTCTCTATGCACTTTATTCATTGTTGGTCTGTTAATTGTCTGAGTGTTGTCCTTCTTTCTGATCTATTCTAGTACGATTATACAGAGGAAGGCAGTGGTTTATTTATACATGATAATCAGATGTATAAACTGTAATAGAATTGTTGGTTTGGACATCAGGGCTCAGTGTTATGATAATATTCCTCTAGTGTATATTTAGATGTCTATTTGGTAGCCCAAGGCCTGATTCAGACCAAATCCAGCACATTGGTGAAAATCACAGGTTTTCCCATTTATTTGAATGGGGGTAAGAAGAGAGAGAGACAGAGACAGAGAGAGGGAGCATGTGTTGAGCGCCATAGACAGTGAATGAGAGTGAGGGAGTGCAGGAAAGCTGGTGAATCAGAAATAATAAATTGTGTTCTGTTTCATAGGTTTATTAGATTTAGCACAAATAAACACACCCCAGCACCCTGCTCAGCCCTCCACCCGCCACTCACTGCCAAACAACCGTGTGGTGATTCACTGCAATGCACCGACGATCGGGCCTAATTTGACTACTCTTTCCGTCCTTGCTAGGATGTAGTTTGATAAAAGATGGATTTGAAAAGAAGTTATGCTAAGATAAGGTGTCCTATTCTTGTAAACAAACATATTGTAAACACAAACAAGTCATGTTTACACTTACATGTAGCCTTGAGATGCATTTACTTCCCATAAAACATTTGCGCATTTTGTCTTCTGTCCTGGGTGGGTTTGACCCATCCATCCATCCATCCATACACCCACCCTTCCCTCTACCATATGCAGCCTCTTTTTACTGCTCCAGTCATAATTACTACAACCACTGGAGGTGGCCATCTAACAATGAATAACATTTATGGGTTCTAAAAGGAAGCTTGCAGATGCGACTGTTTTTTTTCCTGGTGAGGACAGGCTGAATGCCTGTACATCATGTATCCTCATGCATGTGTGCAATACAAACAAAACAGGGACCCAACTTTAAATCACAGCACCAGATTAATACATGAAAAACCTTTAAACACGTTTTGTTCTTTCCCAGCCATCACACTGTCAAACTTGAGACTAGCAGTGGTGGATTCAGAACACATGCCTTAATCCATCACCTTATAGCACTCAGCCACACCTGACCACTGGCAGCTGTTTTCACTGCTATGGTCAAGGCACTATTAAATCCTTCACATGTAAAAGAAAGGATGCAGTGATTAAAAATAGGCAGAAAAAATGTTTTAGTGAAACAGAAGTATTTTCAAAGGCTGGAGCTATATATTATTAATTATTGTGTCCACTGCAACACCAGAACTCAGTGCCTACTATATTGACACAGAAACTAGGCACTGTACAATCACAAGTGGTGTAAACATCCAATATAAATGTAATTTCCAGAAATACTGGAATGTTTTGTATCCAACTATTTCTTGAAATCTGAATTTCTTTTCATCCTTTAAAACTTCTTACAGCGGGTAAAACTGCTGGAAACGGGGTATAATCTCACTCTCATAGTAGTAGAATCTTTTCTACCAGGTGCCTGAAAGTCTCAAATTGGCTCTACTCAATTTGCACAGGTGAAGCCCTGTGGAGAAACCTTATTTCTGCGGTCTGCGTCTGCAATCTCATTCATTCGGTCAACAGCCAGAGCTCCACACTACAGGTGAGGATTGGAATGAAGATTGATGATTGAATTGAGAGTTTGGCTTTGAGACTCAGATCTCTCTTTACTACTATCACGGCCCACTGCAGACCCACTTTACCGCTGTTTGGTCTCACTTCTGAGAATGGCTGGTCAATCCCCATCTATATCCTCAATGTATAGCAATTTAGTTCGGACAAAGACATGAGGACAGAGGCCCAAAGGGCACAAAGACATGACACAGAGGGCAACTGTACAGACTGATGCATTGGGCAACAACTGTGCAAGACACTTTGGGATCGATTTTGTTTTTAATAGGTATCAGTCTAAAAATTAGGTATGCATGTTGACATTGTTTTATTATGTTATGTTTACATTGTTGGTATGTATTTGAAACTGTGTCTTTTGTCATACTACTTAATCAGACAAGTCAGATGATTACTGTGCTCTAAAGACTGAAGGCTACGTCCATTTGCTCATGAAGTATTGGACAAATTGTATCTGATTTTTTACCTGATAATAGACCCAATTCAGAAGTCAGAGAAATACCAAAGTTACTGTCATTCAGTAGAGCATGACTGTGCCAATCCATCATCTATATTTTGAGATATTTCACTGGATAATTGAAAATGAAAAGATTAAATATCAGAGGGTCAACCAAGTCAGGATTCATCCCCTGGGGACCTGGGGACCAAGACTTTTTTAATTTTAATTTTATTCATAACACCAAATGTTAACAGGAGTTGTTTCATGACGCTTTTCATATATAACTCTACTCTTGATAGTATTATTCACAGAAACCCAACAATTCTCACCATGAAAAAAGCACTTGGCAATGGTAGAAATGGAAAAACTTTATTTTAACAGGCAGAAATCTCGAGTAGAAAACTATTCATTGGTGGTCAGTCATCAGCCACAACTGGCTGAATTAGAATTCACGGATTTCACACAAAATTAGAAATGTCAACCTCATGGTGGCACCTGGAGAAAAGTCAGTGGATTACCAAAGTTCTATTTTCTGGGGATCATGAATGAAGTAAGTTGTTCCAGACAATGCTGGACTGATCAACCAACCCATACCCACAAACTGCCATGATTACAGAGCTCACAACTTGACACTTTTGCAGACAATGAGTACCACTCGCCTCTCCCTTCATGGCTATGAAAGAATAAATAGCAAATAAAAATTTTACCAGGAGTGTCTAATTTTTCTGAAAGCAAAAGCTGCCTCCATCACATAAGTTTGAAAAATGCAACAACCTCATAAACATTTAATAAACAGAGGCTTTGACTTTAGCTTTAACTAGTGCTGGTTTTAACACACTCCTTGATGATGGATCAATATGAGTCATAAGAATGGCATGACGTGTTGCAATTCTACACATCTTGAGTATGAGACCAGCCTGCTTAGGCAGCAAATGTGTGCCTATCACAGTTGTCAGCTTGTATTATCTCAGCACTTTTTGATGGCAAACCATTCATTATTTGTTGCTCGAGGGTCACTGCGTTCTGATGACAAGGTCAATATCCTGAACCTGAGGAGAGTATTCAGAGGGGAGCTGATTTATGTCTCAGCAAGTGTGTCTGTGTGTGTGTGTGTGTGTGTGTGTGTGTGGAGAGGGGTGATGTTATTTCTAGCCATTCATTTCTTTTCAAGACATGGGCGATACGAGTTGATCGTACTGATTGTAAGTCAAATATCCTGAACATGTAGGACAGAAAAGGACAGAGAATATTTGAGTGTAAAAGCTGTATTATCCATATTTTTATCTTCACACAGGTGTATATGAAGTTATCAGTATATAAATGTGTCAGAAATCTGTCATGGTGTTTCAAGACCCTCTGATTATTCTGAACATGTATAAAGATGGTCTGAGGGATTTTTAACTACTGTAATAATTACTTGTCAGTAAATCTTTTCAATATCCTACAGAAGCGCTGCATCAGTGCTTTTTGTTAGAGATTCTGTGTGGAACTCCTTGGAATTCTTCCAAAAATATTGCAGATGGTGTTGGAGATATCATGTCTCCCCAAATCTCAGGGGTTCAATTGGGTAGAGATCTGTTGACTCAAATATTGTGGTTTCCTGTAATCCATACATCCACCAAATCTCAGTGGAATAGGTTCAGGACACAAACAAATCAATAATATGGCAACACAAGGAATTGGCCACACACAAATTGATCACAATTTGACAAACACATTTTTTTCTTCAGGCATATATCCACAGGAAATAAATTAGATGCTTATTATTTTGCTATATATACCCTAACAACTACACTTGATATTTTGGCATTGTTACAATGAAAATAATTATTAATATAAATAGACAAGTATATTTCAAAGTTGTCTTTCCACAAACGTCTAACTGGCAGGTCTGGGGAACAATAAAACAAATAAAATAACAATTCAAACTGACTTATTTATTCTTACAATAAATCAAATGTCAGTGTTAAATCAATATGCACCTTCCACTCACTTGACAGAGCTTTTCAGAGAGTTTCAGCTTGTTGTTTCTGGCTGCATTTTTTGTTTGTTTGTTTGTTTGTTTGTTTGTTTTGGCAGCTTTCGTCGCTCTCATAGTGTCATTTTTGTCCAAAGCAGGCAGCTGTTTTAGGATAGAAGCTCTAAAAACCACTGCAAACTACCTGCTCAGTACCAAACCACTGTTAGAGACTAGCTGATGGAGCATTTAGCAGATAAAAAGCCAGATATTTCCCCCAGGAGTTGGTGGAGACCAAACACAGAGGTAAAAGAGAGTGAAGAATAATATGAAGAAAGGACTACCCAACACTGGACTATACAATATTTTGAATATATAGATCTTACATCATCAATCATGTGGGCAGAGACAATGATCGCAAAGTAATGGAACTATTGCTCAGTAATAAAACACTGATGACATGTCAGTGCTGTGCTCACAGCTTGTTTTTTACTGAATTCATTTGGAGTCATGTTTGTGTCTCGTATTCTCGCTTTTTTAGCTATGTTTTGGTCCTTACCAATTCCTGAGGCAAGTATCTTGTGCTTTAGTAGCTATATGACTTTGTTCATCAGCTGGTTGCTACAATACAGAGGATGAAGGGTGATAATTTTTTTGTTGGTTTATCTCTTATGGTGTGTCAACACAGGTGGAGGAGGAGGACTCATGTTTTCAGTCATATATCTCACATGTCTGACTGAACGGTTTGTTTCGGTGTTGTTGTTGTTTATTTATCATTCCAGCTGTCTACACAGACTGTGATATATCTTAGTATAGAGGGTATATTTTAACATACTGTGGATTAGGTGAGAAAGTGAACGGATATAATTATTTGATGTTGTGTTTTTTTTTTTTTTCTCTTCAGTTTTTAGCTGTAAACAGACGGATGGACACACAAAGAAGACGAACAGTTAAATATTCACTTTAATCAACAGAAGATGAGTTGGGATGAGAAAAGAAGAGCCACATCAGCAGTTACTGGAGTTTTTACTCAGAAACATTAACAGTGGGTCACTGCTTACTGATGAAAAACCAAACTGTTGAAGTATGTGGGAGACTGTTAATGTGTTGGTGATGGAGAAAAAGGGAGCAGATGTGTGTTTGTGTGCACAACGCATATATATGCATTCATTCATCAATCACACAGCGTGCAGGAGATGGTGTTACTGAAACGGAATTGAAACAGGTTTTGCATTTGTTTGTATATTGGATAATATAATTGATTTAAACTTCAGGGAAGTTGCAGAATTTACAGATTTAAGAAGAAAAGAAAGAACCAAACTAAAGATGTGCTGTTTTTTTTTTTTTTTTTTTAAATTGTACATGATTCGTCAGGGAGTTCCAGGACACTTCAGCGCACACTTACTCATGCATGTGACCGTGAGTGTGTTCACTCTTCCGTTGTGTGTGTGTGTGTTTGTGCCACAGCGTCCTGGTTCTGCAGCGTCATCACTGCAGCCCTCCCTGCACAGCAGAGCTCATTTATAAAAGAACCAACCAGCCCAGATTCAACGCCTTTATGTGTGTGTGCGAGTGTGTTTGTCCACGCATGCACTTGTGTGTCCAACCAGCCCAGATTTACAGCATATCCCCTCATTCATCATGTGAGATAGAGGTGAATCAGCAGAGAGACTGCAGTCTCTCCCTTTCTGCTCTAAACAGGCAGAACATGTATGAGATGCTACACGTGCTACTAATTTGGTCATCTTTAGTGTCGAAGGCAAAGCTGAAATGTCTTCTCTGCATTTGCTGTGTGACAGTATAGGCTGAGAGGATGGTGAGGATGAGGAGGATGGTTTGGAGCAGAAAATGAACCAGGAGATACAAATAGATGTGTAAATGACAGTTGTGACACTGAAGGAGTGGCCTGTTTTGGACAAAAATGATCCAAAAATAAGATTGGTGTTTTTGGTTAAAGGAAAAAAAAAAAGAGGATTCAACAAGTTCAAACTGTGTCCTCAGCATTCAGGCAAAAGAAAGCTGTGGCTTCTGATGGCCACTGACAGTGGACAGAGCCAACGAAGTGAAGCCAACCTGGAAATGTCTTGCATTCTTTCTAATGGTCAGCAGGGGGCAGCTCCATTGGCTGCAATGTAAAACTATGATTATACTGAGCCTCATGTAAAAAATGAGACTACTTGTCTACTTATTTGATTTATGACCTCAGTCAACAGTTTCCTCATGAGTTTATGGTCTCAATCTCTAGTTTCAGATTTTCTTCCATACAGCATCATTTAGTAAATTATGGTCCTATTTGTAGTGAAAGATGCTGAAACAGTAGTCCAGTTCTTTGGGGTGTGACTACTGTCATTGTCAGTTTCAGAGCCCAGTGTGTTGAACTGGATGAACTCACTTACACTGCCAAACTAGGCAGTGCTCATCAAACATAAATCAAGATTCTATAACTGCATTGCCTCTCCACGGTCTCATCCAAATATGGCCAATTCTGGATCCGCAAAACAGGGATGGCAACATTATGACAAACCTGAGACTTCAACAAAAGGCAGCATCCTGGTTGTCACTTGTCATTTCTGATGTTTTTAATCTAAAAGGTGAGTCTGACATGAACCTGCTGAAGGCTAGACAGTCGAAGAACAATAAAGAAGAATGACTCGTTATCAATACTATGATGAAGAATGAATGAAAACACCAACCTCTACCTTTCCGTGTGCGCCTAGTTGTTAACCTATATGACGTGAAGCCAACATTTAGCACAGCTCAGTGGAGTCACGTGGTGGAGTGGGTAACACGGTGGGTATCTGAGGTGTCGTTTAGCTCAGTTGGTAGAGCATCCGCCCCAGGTGCAAAGGCTCAGTCCTTGCCGCGTCAGTCCAGGGTTTAAATCTGTCCAGTGGCTCTTTCCCGCATGTCATTCCCTGTCTCTCTCTCCCCACATTTCCTGTCACTCTTCAAGCTGTCTTTGTCAAATAAAGCTCAAAAAGGCCAAATAAAAAACATCTAAAAAAAAAAAAAAAAAAACACAGTGGGCATCTGTGTCTTGTTGAGTGGCAGTCACTACAGTGCTTGTATGGCCTCAGTAGATGGTGCAGCCATAGGGCTTAGTGGTAATTAAATCCCTCAGACCTACAGCAAATCATGGTAACACTTTATAATGAGTGCACACTATTAAGCATTAGTTAATCATTAATATATACTGAATTCATAATTTATAATGCATGAATACTCATTAGTGTGTAGTTTATAAACAGTTACAATGTTTTACTCTTCATTGATAAGCGCAGTAGTTATGGATTAGTAAATACTGAATTCATCATTTGCAAAGTATGTCTCTGACATAAATACTCATTAGTATATGGTTTATAATCACAGTTATACATGTTTTACTCTTCTGTACTAATGGTTAGTGAGTGTGAAGACATTTTATAAAAACTCACAAATTCCATTTCCAATGGATGACCTATAAACAGTTATTAATGCAGGAATTCATGAATTCAGGCTGTTACAAAGCCCTTACTACTCGTTAATTAAGTATTTTGTGTGCGCTCATCTAAAGTGGGCACTATCTATGCCTTATAAAGCATTAACGAATAAGATTTAAAGGCTCAATGCCTCAAGACTCATAAAAGTTTCAGTTTTCCTAACAGACCAAGGAGAAACACAACACAAAGGGATATGGAACACATTGCATTGATATTTATTGCAACCAACATATTGTAACTGTACAACTGTTCTGCTGGGTAAACAAAGCTTTTTTTTTTTTTTTTTTTTTTTTTTATCTGTTGTGACAGTCAGCTAATTAAAATGTTGCAGCTTACCAACTTCAGTGGACTTTTATGTTACACTTTATGCATGTTAAGATGTGTAGGGAAGGCTCAAGTATAAAGACAGCTGAATACATGGTGTCCTGGTAGCTGAATAATTAAAGGCTCGGGCATACTTTCCATGTTCATGTCTACAGATGGCATTCACAGTACACTTGAACGCAACACCCAGAACCTCATGATTTTCTTTTAGACATGTTTGTGACCTGTATCATGGCAAGAGGCAGCAAAGAAGAGCTCTCCTGAACTCAAGAACCATGTCGTCTGTGTGGAAGAAGTAATTAGATCATGTACTTATTTAAACGTATTAATACCCTTCATTCTCTTCCTGCCTATTTCCGTCCAGTTTCCTGCATGGCGCACTTGGTATGTGCACAGGGACAAGGGCTGATGGCATCATTTACTTCATGCTGTTCCAAAGCGTAACTGAACTGGCCTTAAGGTGATACCATATAACTGCAACATCCATGTTTTGATTCCAGCTATCGGCCTTGTTGCATGCCATTCCCCTCACATTCTCATAATTTTCTGTCAGCCTCTATACTGTCAGCAGTTCTCACAGAGGCAAAATGCCCCTCCCAAAGCAATTTACAGAAATAAACAGAAAAGATCCAATGTGACAGATCCAGCCGTGTGCTAATTTTGTCCCAGTGAAAAAAAGATTCCCTCATGGCCCAAAATTTATTTTCTACGTAAACCGCATTATTTCTATTTGTACCTGTAAGTTTTTTTTTTTTTTTTAAGTATAAAAGTTTCAGAACTTTCTCAGAGTTTAGAATTTATTGATCTCTGTACTGAAGGTTTGGTTTGGTTTGGTTTAGACAATTACAAACGCTGACTGTTGGTAGGAGATGGAATAAGAACCACAGTCTCTGGTATCAGGGTGATAATCTCTCTGCCTTTGCTTCTTAGAGGTACAGTCATTATTCACACAAGTGCCCAGATCACGTGTAATTAAAACATAATCATAGGTCGTTATAGCATTTAACCAACGACTAATGTTGCCGTTTTGTCTTGTCAAGACTATTTCAGGCAGCACATCGAGCAGCAGGGAGTACTAACAGGTTCGTTCAGACACAAGTCCATTTGCTTACATGTCCGTTGGACCTATGAGAGGCTCTCAAAATGCAGGCTAACTGCAGATAAGCTCAACAATAGCACAGGATAACAGTGAAATGCTAGACAGAAAGACATCTATAAACTGTGAGTCACCGTGAGAAGCTGCAGCATCAGTTATGAGGCTCACAAAGCCTTATGGATTTATATTCATAATATCAACAACACCTGCAGGAAGCACCTTAGCTCCCTGCAGCTTAGTGTATGCGTGTGTGTGTGTGTGTGTGTGTGTGCGTTTAAGTATGAGTGTGCTTTGACACTTTACACACACACACACACACACACACAGACACACATACAGAGACCCTTTTCTTTCTTTCCTTCCGTTACACACAAACACGTTCAAACCGCACCCTAGGGACAGCAGAACGTGTGTGTGTGTGTGTGTGTGTGTGTGTGTGTGTGTGACACAAGGGATGTATCGCAGTTCGCTGCATTATTGATTGGCCAATTCCCCAGGGCATGTGATACAGACTGGCCATGTTGATTTTCCACTTCTCTCTCTCTCTCTCTCTCTCTCTCTCTCTCTCTCTCTCTCTCTCTCACACACACACACACACAGATGCACACTTTCGCCTCACTGGAGTCGTGCACAGCGAGGTTCAAATTCACAGGAAGTTTCTGTGTGTGTGTTGAAAGACAGCGATACACAGAGAAAGACCAACTCCTCCCTAAGCCCACACATACACACACACGCACACACACACACGCACACACACACATACAACATACAACCTAATCAATTTGTAATTTTGCTACTTTTTTTTTAGCACAAAACTAGAAGCACACACACCCAAAGTTCTTGGGAGCCATTAGATTCCATTACGAGCTGACTGCAGTCTATGGATCCATATGGACTCTGTAGGGGTGTATACTGTCTGTATCATGTCACTGTGTGTGCTCACCTTTAGGTCACTGAAGTCATCTGGAGACATACAAAGTTATCGAGTTGCCGTTGGAGTCATGCGGAGTTCATTCAGGTCCCCTCTATAATTCATTTGGCTCACATTGAACGCTTCAGAGGGACATCAAACTCATTTTCATGTAGGAATTGCATGAGGTTAAGTGGACCTATATTGGGTTATATTGATTTCACCGGAGTCATTTCAGGAAGATCATATAACTTGATATTATATCAGGATATCAATGAAGGTAAGAGGATGCTTTCAGAGAAATACATTATGGTCAATTCGCATAGATTTGTAGTTCATCTGTCTGAACAAAGGTCAGGTCAACTGCCATCATACCTGGAAGTGGATGAAACGCTGAACTACAAACCAGAGGACACTGGGAAAGATTGCACTGTTTCACAAGATGGTACAAAGACTTTCAAGTTATAACCCTTGAGTTTTGGCAACACCTGTGGTTATTGGTGGTAATGGCTATATTAATGGATTTGGATGGATTTATTAACAATACCTCTTCCAGAACTCAGTTCAAAATGCAGACAGAGAAGGTTGACTGCATCGCCTGCATCTTCATGAAAAATGCCAGAAAACATTGCTTTTATGGTGGAAGAAATGTTGATTTCCTGTCACTACAAAAATATGAAAATGATCCATTAAAAGTGAGAGTCCTCCATTCATTTAAATTAAAAAGCTATATGTACTAGTAATGTGATTTGCAGTCGGAAGCTGAAAATATGCGACACTGGCCCACAGCATGATGGTAGTCCTGTGGGCCTGAGGTGGGACGAATGATGCCTGGGTTCTCAAACAAGCCTACTGTAACAGCACCTACCTGTCAATTATTATTATTATTTCTGCTGTGAATTGGAAATTTTAACATGACAACTTTTGAAGACTTGAGCCTTGAGCGAATTACAGTTTTTGGCACTTCCACATTGGCTTAATTTCCCAGCCACACAGGCTGCCGCTTGGGCCAGACACAACCTCCAAAACCAGAGGTGGCCAGTCTGGCAGGTAACACAGTAGCCCACAGAGGTGGTTTTCTTGCTAAGTTTAGCTCCTGGCTGAGTCATTTCAGTTAGCCAAACAGCTGACCAAGCTAATGACAGTTCAGCGTCTGTACAGTGAATCACCTCGGTAGTGTAATGTTATTCCGTGTTGGTCTCAGAGGATGTGCTCACTCCCGCTCTAGCCCACCTGCTGCTGGCTGCTAATGGCAGATTTCATTAGCAGCAGTTAATTAGCAGTTAGTTACATTAGCTAGTAACTAGGCTAAAGCTATCTGTCCATCAGGAAACTGTAAATCTCAGAGAGCTGAAGCTGAGCAGCCTGAGGACATCAGACAGAAAATCACCAACTACATTGTGTATAAAATCTGATCCAGTTTCATTAAAATCACTAAATAAAGTTCTAAAGTTGTGCTTTTGTACAGTAATCAGTGAAGCCCGGACACTGTATCAAGCAGGAAGCTCTCCGCTAAGGCGGCGTCATAACAGAGAAAGAGAGAAAGTTTTATTGGATGCAAAATTAGTGCAGGTGAGTCATAAGTAACTTTTCATTGTTTATCTAGAAATGACAAACTTTAAAATATCATGAAGAATACCATTGTTAAGCCAGATACTGGAGTACAGGTGACAGATGTAATATGAGCCAAAGTAAATATACTTGTTTCGTCCCTTTGACTGATATTATTGCTGTCGCTCTTAGATCATTAATACTGGTGCATACAGTTACTTTATGTTGGACTAAACTTACTGACAGTATATAGTGTTGGAGTTGACTTTGGGCAAGAGGCAGTTTCCAGGTTATTGCAGGATACATGGAGACAAACAACCATTGACCCCTATGGTCAATTTAGAGTCATCAATTACCCTGTTAAGGTCATGTCTTTAGACTGTGGGAGGAAGCCAGAGTACCTGGAGAGAACCCATGCAGAAACAAGGAGAACATGCAATGCCACACAGAAAGGTGTATGTCTGTACTGAGCTGTAGAAACATTGCGGGAAGAGGGTCGGAGGTGAACCAATGAGGATGGAAGGTATGAAGCAGTGAGGGTTAAAGGGATGGGGGATGAGGGTTGGAGGGAGGAGAGAACAGGGTCGTTGGTGGATGGTGGCTGACTGGTATCGGGAAGACTGGATGGAACCTGAGAGTTGAGTTGAGTTGGGTGGGGGAACCATCTCTCAGTCTATGTCTTCACATGTGAATGTGAAAACTGCGTCAAAGAGGGAGTGAACAGATAAGGTGTGTTTAACTACTTGTGAAACGGACATGGGATGAGTTCGAGGCGTGGTCCTTGTTCCTGAACTTAGTTGTAAAACTTCATTTAAAAAACATAACCTTAACCCTAACCCATAGTTTTGCATATTATATTAAATTTCTGCCATATTCTGTAAATAGAGCCCCCTAAAATTGACACACTGGACCTTTAAAAGATAAATCACTGTTTGGTGAAAATGCTCACTCATAGATCTGCTTTTTTAAAGTGATACCTGTAATTTCTGGTGGTAACAGCGAGTACAGTTTAATAATACAATACTCTTCGACCTCAGCAGCTGCGTCGACAGAAACACAAGAAGAGCAACCGGTCTTATGTGTTTACAGTGCAGACAAACAAACTCATGTTGTTTTAATGAAGTCAGTCAGAAATAATTGGCCAACCACGCTCTGATTTCACGCTGAACACGACACAAGTAGTTTTCCAGACGTAGGACACAGTAACAGGAGCCACTGACTGTACTGAGAAGTTGGAGGTATGCAGCCTGTTATCTGCAGATCTCTTCTTATTGTCGTGATTATTATTTTTCTCATCTAAAATGGATCTGTTTTTGACATGTTTACAAAACCTCTCCTGTGTTTCATTTAAAAACATGGTTTCATTTCACGTACTATCTGAAGGATTATGACATAGGCTGTTCTCTAGTAAATAAACTGATCAGGACAGAAGCTGCGTCCCACTTTTTTAGCTTGGTAAGAGATAATGCTTGATTGATCGCATCATACGTTTATTATTCAGAGCAGCACGATGTAAAAATAAATCAGATTTTTTAAATAGCCAGCAAATGCATGAGGAAATAAACAGCACTGCAAGTTACTCATCATGTTTTCTCTCCGTATTTTCTGGATCTTCCGTCTGCTTAACATTTATGTGAAATGTTTGTGTACAGTTTTTGAGTCTCCAAGACTCCCCGGATTCATTACAGTTGTGTTGTACTGTGTTGTATTACATAGTGCAGGCGCTTCTGTTTTTGCCCAGCTCATGTGTTTACTGAGGCAACATGTTGTATCTGTATTTATTTGATGATAAAATTTCTGCTAGCAGAAAAAAAGAAAAAAAAAAAAAGATTTTGCTGAGGTTCTGAAAAATAAGCACTGTAATTAACTTTTCATCCGTCCCACAGCACTGCGTCACACAAAACACTGAACACACACACACACACACACACACATACACATTCGCACACAGGTGAGAATGCCATGGGAAGTTCGTCAGAGAGATATTTGCACGTAGTATTTCCCTCCACGCTGTATCTGCACAACAAAAGCCACTTGTTTCCACCATTTACTGAAAAATGTGAAACATCACAACAATGGTGAGTTTTTAAAGCAGAGAACAATCGTACAGAGGTTTTGGGTTCAAAGATCATTTAAGGGTCCATCAGTTAATAGTACAAACCTGACGTGATTTATGTTCTAAAGGGTTGACACAAGCTTATGAAACTAATTGCAGTGTAAAGTCTTCCCTTAGAAACAATCACTGTGCATGCTCAAAGCACATGGTGCAGAAGCAGAAGTTAATTGAAGAGTTATAAGAGGTTTTTTTTTTTTTTTTGCACATTAATTAGTACACACTGAGGTCTCAAGTGATGCAAACTGCAGAAGGGTTGTGTTGAGTGCGGATGCACGCTGGAATAAATTATGTTAGCCAAAAAAATAACATTGTGTTAATTCAAGTAAAAGAGCAGCTATTAAATCAGTGGAAGTAATTCTATTAGACATTTGTACATTCTGGGTATTTCTGCTTTATTAGCTGAGGACATGAGAAGTCCTTACAGGAATACAATATATATATATATATATATATATATATATATATATATAGATGTTAGTGATTCTCATGCACTCTTTAATATGCATGAGAATATGATGTTGGCTCTGCACTGTCTGTGTGGGTTTATCTGCTTAAATGTTCTACAAGCCGTTGATCTTAATAGATGAGAGCATAATGTTTTACAGCGCACTATAACCTCAGTTTACCTGGATACATTCATTAAAGCATGAGCTCCTCAGCAAAGTAGCACTAGAGCACAGTTTATTACTGCAGCACCTCAGCAGGAAATCATACATCCAAAACACATCTTAAAGGTCCAGTGTGTCAGATTTAGGGGGGCGTGCGTGTGCAACTGTGCATATGCAGAGAACTTCTTAAAAAGCTTGAAATCAGGCTGTGTTCTGGCCAAACTTGTTCTGCCCTCCGCGTGACTATTACTATATGCATGGCACCAATAGTCAAATCAATATTACTTAGACTGCCAACAGAAACCAGGACGCTTCCAATGCCAAAAACGTGGTGGTAGCAACCAATAATGTTTATATATATGCCGATTATGTAATACTTTTGGCCATTTTCAATGTAATAAAGCCAATAACATGATAACAGGCCAATAATGTAATAACTTAGTAGTAACTAGACTGAGAACAATGGTCATGTGACATGTAGGTCACATGACCATTGTTCTCTTCCTGAATTCTAGCACATTCCACTGTGCTAGTGATCTAACTACCATATAGCCTTCACAGTGATGAATTAAATAATATTCCTCCATACCTGAAATTATGAATTTACATATCTAAGCAAATAAACACTATTCTAAATTAAGAGAAAGTGCTACATAGTACATACTCTTGATGAATGAATATGACGACTATGCCATCCATGAAATCTATTTCTGATGAGCAAACTGCACAAAAACTGCAAAATAATCTTTTTTTCCCCAAGAAATGCAGTCCTGTTTATATATTATTACATTATTGATTAACGATTTTTGACGCCAATAATGTAATAACAAATTATTATTACGCCATTGGCTCAAACGCTTAATTACATTATTGGCATTTTATTACATTATTGGACTTTACTATTGCATTATCGCTACATGATCTCTAACCTACAGATTCTGCATTTATATGGAGATAAATGGAGAGGACACTGTGGAAGGCTGTAGTCAGTGCAAACAAAGACTAATCAAGCACCTGCAATCATTTGATACATTCATAATAACTAATTTCTACAATGGCTTTACTGCTGCTACGTCTCACGCGCACTGAACAATGGCACACTGACTAGTGGTAGCAGATCAGAGAGCTGATTGGATGGCAGGCTTCACATTCCCTCTCAATCTGCACACACTGTACAGATTGCATTCACACTTGGCTGACTCCTGCTGATATCCGAGCACATCCAAAGGGAAGCAGGCAGATCCGATCACGTCCATTAGCATCACATGGTACGTGCATTAGCACCTGCAACTGACATGCATTTGTCCTCATCCAGATAAGATATCCAGAGAGAGAGAGATCACATGTAAATAGCATGTGGACATAGGGTCAACGAGATTAACACTCACTGCCTATCATTTTACATGCATTACATACATATTTATTAAGTAGATAGAGGTGATAGTTTGGATTTCAACCCCAAAAAATGGAGTTAATATTTGAAAAAGAATAAACAAAGTCTTATAAACTCCAGGGAAACTCCATTAAAATGCAAGAAGTCTTCGACTTTGTCACTTGCCACAGTGCACTAGCTATGCCTGAGCTCCACTTCCGCTGAGAGGTGGAGAAAGGTAAAGTGGATGTGACAGATCATGAATCAGGAAGTCAAACTGTGCCTTCCCATCTGGAACCACAAGTCCTTTATTAACCATTTAATACACACTCATTAAAGAAATACACATGCATGCTCTGGAAATCAGGTTCAAATGAAGTACAAGAGGGTGCAGGAGCATACACACACACACAGTGACTCATCAATACTAAATTATACTCTGCACATTATGCTGTAATGAAACAAGATGGAGAACTAACAGGTCTTCCTCTGCAATCTGTGAATGATGACAGTGTGATTTGAACACTGTAAAAAGATAAATTAGGCTGAAAGAAGGTGAGGTTATGTTACAGAATATAAAGCATGTGTAGCTGCCTATGGAAACCTTCAAAAAACTTCAGTGATTTATGTCGTTATTTCAGTCTTGCACGTTTACATGTTGGTACAAGGTTTGAATTAGAGTTGGCCGCACCTGTTGATGACAATTTAAGGTCCAAATGAATTCATTTCAATAACTAATGAATTTATTTGGACCTTTTCAATGATCCTTGGTGCAAATGCAGGTGATATCTTGCTAATAGGCTGGAACAAGATGAATATATTATTAGTTGTTACAAACCAATAAACACATCAAAACAACACCACACCCCTAAAACTAGTGTGTCTAACAAAAACGTGTGTAGTGTGTAATCAGTGCAAAATAAACCAAACCTGCCCAGTCCCTGTAACACGTGAAACCTCCACAAAAAAGCAAGTTAACAACAGTTAACATAGACAATGAGTTATTTGGTTTAAATTCATTTCCATGTGATAATTAGTTATCAGACTTTTGAATCATGCTTGTAATCCACCACAGTAAACACAAAGTCACCAATATAAAGTTACATTAGCAAAAGCTACTTAATTTACGTAACTTCATTACAGTGAAATTCTGACAAGAAGGTTTGTAATGGGTTTGTAATGCTTTCTCTCAAAATCCTGCACACGCTCACATATCCACTGTTTTTGCTGAGATTCACTCTCGCACAGATTTCCAGTGCCCTGGCTTCAACCTTCTCCTCGCAGTCTGCTACGGTGAAATGTTTGCCGTCCCCTGCTCTTTGGTCTTCTGTGCAATAATCCTGCCTCAATTAACAGAATGTCATATGTAGTTTTAACCAAAGAAATCCCTGCCTTGTTGCTGGCACTCTCACTTTACTTCTTACAGCGTCCATTACAGACAGTCACTCTTTGACCTGGTTTATCCAATCCACCTCCAAGACTATTATATGTACTTAACTATAGAAGCTTATCTAATACTAGGTGTATAGCACACATCTCGTAAACCCTCATGACTCACGAATCAGCACCTGAGCAGCTCCAGTGTTTTGCCCTGCTACAAATGATAATGCTTTGTTTGTTTTTGTTGACAAACATGCAGTATATTTTTGGAATATTGTTTGTCAAGTTACTGCTATTGTGAAATAGGGTTCATTAATATGGAGAAATTCATAATGATACTTTATTTGGGAAGGTACTAAAATGTCCCATGTTTGTCTGATCTGTGAATGCCTCATGACGATTCTGCTGTTTTATTTGAGTAGCCAGGTGTTAATCTGTTATTAGCAAATCTGTGCCTGTCAAAGAAAAGGGTCACCTACCTGTTGGATTCTGTGGGGGGGACTAAAGAAATGAGAGGGATGAAGCTCAGGCTAGTAACAGGAGACACGAGAAGAATAGCAACGCAACGAAAGCGCTAGTTGTAAGCCGTTTAACAGTGTCAAAAGTTACTGATGTTATGGAAACTTAAAACTGGAGGTATAAAATGTAAACGTAAGCCATGTTTGGAGCTGTTTCGGCCGGAAATTATACTAAATGTCGGTGACACCATTTTCTGTTGTGTATTATGCTAGTTAGCTTTGTCCACGCTAACTGGGAGGAAAAGGAGAACGTGTGTGTGTGTGTGTGTGTGTGTGTGAATATTTTACACCGTGTTTTCTGAGTGAGTATGGACATTATGTGAACTAGTGACAATATGAACAGTCTATGGGAATGAATATTGAGTTTATTAGTGTTGTGAATTTCTGTATAGTGTGCCTCAAGCCTACATGCGCCTGCCTGCCGCCACGCATGCTGCTGCTGCTGTAGAGGGTGCTCAGGACTTCACTGTCGCTAGGGAAACCAGCTGTTGCACGGACGTGTCGTCAGGACTAGTTTCCCCATCTCACATCATTTTTCTTCACTGAACAGAAGGTTTGAAGCCAACTGACTAGCTGTTTCTGAATCTCCAAGGATCAGTGAGTACTGAGGAACACTTTTCATGAGGATTCAAATGAGCTCCAACATGCGCGCCAACACATGCTACCATAACTGAGTTTACAAAACTCAGTTATTATTATTTTATTTTATTTGACTTAAAGGGTGATTTCATATTTTTTGTTAATAAATACCCATGTTGTTGCACAGCATATTTGCAGTCGAAATGTTTATTTATGCTTGATGAATGTGGTATTGGTAGGGCTATGGTGTGTGAAAGGTATGCATGGGAGGTTGTAAGCTCACATAAACAATATAGCTACAAAATCAGCTAACCAGGCCTCTCTACACTCTAGGCAGGGTCGTATGCTCTAGTTAGAGTAGATATATCCCAATTTCATTATTCTAGTAGACTCCCTCCAATCCGCCTCCCATGCTTGAGGTGTTAACAGGTGTAAAGGGGTTCGCCATGATTATTCTGTAGCAAATTGGAGTTGAGTGGGAGGGCTACACGAGGTAAAATAATTGTTTTTGTCAAAGGAGTCTGGTGAATAAGGAGCCTTGATTAGTATAAACAAATGTGCTTACCTTAATATACATCACCTATATATTTTCAAATGGTCTGTTACACTCAATTGTAAAAGTGGTCTGATCATAAACTAAACCAAGAAAATAAACAAGCCTTTTTTTATGTAACTAGGCCAAGTCATTTGTTTTCTTTTCTTTTTCAGCCACACAAGCTGTAATATTGTCCTGAAAGTCAACACATATTTGAAACAAATGTATTCACATCATGTCAGCCATTTGGCAGATAATCCTGACATCTCTAACCTTTCTGCATCACAGTGGTAAAAAGAAAAACACAACAGAGGTCAGGAAAGTTCAGTTCATCTTTAACTTTTCTCTTTTTGATGTGAATTTGATGTCACACAAGACAAGTTCAAGCTGAACATTTGGAATGTTTTCACAACAGAGCATGTCGATATTGTGCTCAGTAAGCCAGTGTTTATTAGTTTCTATGGATGTGGTCCAAGGAATCCTCATCTCTTGACATAGGTGGACAAATGTTAAGCTCTTTGTACACAAATGTGTTTGTTCTCTGCCAAACTCCAGTAATGGAACAGACCTCTTGGTAAACAGCTTCACCAGGTCAAGACAATATCGACAGTCTGTTATCAAAATGTTCCAAATGTTCAGCTTGAACTTGTCTTATGTGACACTCCACTGCCTTTTTAAGTAACTTTGAAGTGGATAGCAGTCATTTACTCTTTTTAATTATTGTATTATTATTTAATTTTTACAGTTTTTACAGGTGTAAGTATTATTAGCAGTCATCGGTTGCCCAGATTAACCATTTAGGACACAGACCGCGGAACTGCGGGGCCACGGCTCGGGTAACTGTTGTACTCTGACAAACTGTTTTATATGAATAAAAGCCTAAGTTGTATCTGTGTTTTTACAAGCCAAACAATACTAGTCACCACACACCTTCACTCACTCTCACCAGCTGCTGCCGATAAAAACTCCCACTGACTGCTGCATTTTGAAAAATTGAAATTAGTGTGCATTGTTTATCAACTACGCCATGTGTGCCAAACCGCTGGCTGCATTGCCTGTGAAAAAGAGACAGAAGTCAATATCTGATTTTTTTTCTTTCTTTTTTTTTTTTTTTTTTTTTACAAATAAACAGGCAAAACAAAATGAGACCGCTGTTGCAAAGGAATTCATCCAGCAAAATGAGCGACGCAGAATGATCTTTGGGAAGTTCAAGGACCATTAATGTAAGTCAGTTTATTTTACATAACCTACATGTCATTTTCTGTGGTATGGCTGCAGTAGGTGCAGGCCTGATGTGTTGCTTACTTTTCATTTAACTGTGCAGCTGCGCTTGTTTTGTTGTTGGGTATGTGTGTGTGTGTGTGTGCGTGTGTGTGTGTGTTTGCGTGTGGGTGTGCGTGCAGCTCTGCACATCAGTCTGTTATGAGTGTTGACTTGTGATGATAATGACTGTGATGTTGATTTAGATTCAGGATGAGTTTTAGTAGTGGTTGTGGACTGGACTGGATGTACTTTATTTGCTATAGTTTCATCTGTGCTTATGTGTAAATAGGCTTGGCCTGTTGTGTGTGAATGTTAGAGTGGGATCAGGGGGGTTAATCTGATAAAAAGCATGTGTGCGTGTACCGTAGATGTGACTGTGTTGTAATAACAAAAAAGTGCTTCGCAGCGTTATTTAATACATCAGTAATATTGTCTGTTTCAATGCATATGCCCCCCCACCCCCTCCGCATGACTTCAAATTATGGCCCCCCTTGTTCAGATGCATGATTTAGGACCTTTTGAATAATTCCTTGTATCTTTCTACATGTATATATAGCTTCACCTATTAATAGGACTTCCAGTTGGAGATGTTTTTTTTTTCTTTTGGCACTGTCATTGCGTAACACTCCTCTCCAACATGTCTTCGTGTGACACTGATGTCAAAGGTTTTGCCATCTGCGGTTACTGCATCAGCAGTTTCCTGACGCTAAAAAGGGGAAAAGGAAATTCAATACTCAAACTGATGACAAATGAAAAATGCTCTCACTGACAATTTATGTACAAACATTAGGGTTAGGTACAGTGCAGGGTATTACTTTTAGGGACAAATTCATTTGAATATTGACTTGATGAGAACATTTCAGTCCAATTAATAATTACTTTAGTGTTTTCATTTATTTATAACTGTATATTGGAAAAAAAAAAAAAAACAACTTGAAAAACATGACTATAAAATGGCAATGATTTTGTTTTTCTTATTGAATCAGAAAAAATGTAAATGAATTATGGATGTAATGTACAGTGAAAACACACTTTCTTTTCCAGCTTCTCTTGATTTAAAGACATCTTCCACTCTGGAAGGTCTTTTTGTAAAGTAAAACATGATTACACAAAAATAACAACTGATCATGATCTACTTTTACAATTGCGAAGAATATCCATTAAAGTCTTTGTGCTGATGTAGAGGTGGTATAAAGTAGAAGGGAACAAGATTACCATTACTGTATTGTTGAAATACTAAAGGTAATGCATCCAAGAATCTGTGCTTATTATTCAGGTTCTAATGGGATTAAAACCAGGGTCACAACAATTAATGAGGCCATATAACACATCGTTTCTCCATCCAGTACTTTAACTTTTAATGAACGGCCTTCATTCCAAATTTCACACATTCACACAAATTTCTGTTCACCTCATGTGGAGAAAAAACAATGCAATCTATTTGCACGTGCCTCTGCAGGACCTGGCAGGCATTTGGACTGGACAGCCAGCGTAAATGCAGCAACACGAACAGAAATTCATTAACTAGTTGTGATAGGTTGCATGACATTTTTATCTTTTAGAGCCGCTATTAAAATGTGTTTTATCATCAGATTCGGTCTCATGGTTGTGCTTTGTGTGGTGTTACTAGTCCCTGGTGTAGGACTCTGCTGGGATGGACTCAGCAACTATGTCACATCAGATGCAGACTATTAGAAGATATGAAGGGGTTTCACTTGTAAAAACTTTATTTAAAATAATGAGAAATCAAAAGCTGTTCAATTTCTTTCTTTTCTTTTTTTTTTTTTTTTGAACTACCCCTCAATGAAGGTGAAAGTCATTCCATTATGATGGCAGCTCCAGCTATGACTTCACATGCACAGCCAACAATTGCAGTAGCATGCTAGATCTGCTTCCAGATTCATCTCTTGGAATTCATGTGTGTTTGGAGGAAGAGCAAACGTATTTTAATTTTCTCTTTCTGTAATATTTTATTAAAAACTGGGCATTTACTGTAACTTGAAGCTTCTCGGGGGGTAACTGAAAGTTTGCAATCCACCTGAAACACGAATGTGAGTAAATGAGGAATAAAAACGTGAATAAATGATTCAGTGCATAGTTTTTTACTCGAGGACTCCATACAGCAGCCAGCCTACTGATATATTTTCAAGTTTCTGATTCTGACTGATCTGAAGTCTTGGAATCACAATACACCACATTGTGTGCCAGAAGTACACCCTTCATCCATATTCCAACTGAACTGTCTCACTGCTTACTGTGCATGTACATGTAGCACTGCAGGGTTCCAGTCTTCTAGCTGCTGGAGACCACCTTTCAGGAGAGGGGCAACTGTTTAACCCTAACCATCCTCACCTTTGCAGGGGCTTTTTAAAAGAAGCATGCAAATGAACAGTGGATTCCTGTAAAGTCATATTCATTAAGTCAAATCTTTAAAACGAAACATGATTCATTGCATGACAGCTATTACACTGGTTGTTTTATAATGCAGAGAGTATAGGTGTGTGCAAGTAAGAAACTACCCTCGTATTGTTTCTAGACGTGCAGAACCTGGCCATCACCTGTTGCACTCTGGATTGTGGTGGTGTCAGATTTCTTGACACCCACTGGAGCTTGGGTACTACTGTGCTCTCCCGTCACAGTAAATGGTATCTGTAAGTGGCAAGAATGGGATGTTATTTGGATACAACCTCTTGCCATTAAGCAGTCCTGATCCACTGAGACACATTTTATACAGATGTACATTTGTAATGTCTGTGTTGGTAAGAGGGAAATGCATCACTTGCACACAGCAGTGTTTTTAATGTGTCAGCACTGGCCTGTGCCATTGGATCAGTAGGTTACATGCTGGGGTACACAGTCCGTGAAGCAAGTTGCAGTTGGTGTGCCTCTACATAGTTTGAGAGAAATCGGCTGCTCCGGAAGACCAAACATGGTAATAACTAATTAATTACCCCTGACTCACACATACAACAACGGCATCTAAATTTGGTACCACACAACATATTATCCTCTATATCTGTATGGATTTCTATTGTCTTCTTAGTGCTCATCTTTATGGATAGTGTGAAGGATGGAGCCATTTGGTCTTGAGCCAAAGGATCTACAGTTTAAGGAGAGATTCTGCCGGAAGGCTCAGTGTGAGTTCAGTGAGGGGACAACCTTAAGCTACAGACACTCCAAAACAAGTCAAGTTCTAAAAATGTTAGTTATGTAAAGCACACGCAATCTCTTTAATGTATTTACAGTTAAGTCTCTAGTCAAAAAGTAACTTTTTTAATTAAATGTGTTCTCAAAGCAAATTCCCAGTGTCTTCAAGGCGAAATGTAGGCGTAATAGCTGTATTGCTCTAGAGTAAGAGCAATGATTTCATCTTTTGGCCTAACATTTCCTGAACAAAACTGCATTAAAATACATAACACTTAGAATCATTCATGTTATGATTCGCCAATGCACCTCTTAGTCCTCCCCATGGTTTTCAAATTTGTATTAAATTTTAGTTTCAAACCCAGTGTATTTGCAACAAAAATGAAAGGTAGTAAATATACAGTTGGCAGCTCATGATGAAGGGTCAGGTTGTTACATACAGTATGTGCTAGACGTGAGGAGCAGCTTGCACAGGTTTTGTGTTTGCTGTAAAAAGTAGGGCAGCTGGAATGAGCTGACTTCCACAACTAATTCAAAGTTCCATCGTGGGCCATAGCTTGCTGGTCCAAAACCACTGCCAGCTGATTAATGCAATGTTTTCTTTCTTTTTTTCTTCTTTTTGTCCAATCCCTTGCCCCACTTTCTTTCTTTATTTCATTCCTCTTCATTCCCCAGAGGCAATCAGTGTTTCATCTGCTGCCAAATTCCACGAAGCTTTCGAGAAATATATTTCCGCAATGAGAAACAAAACAAGAAACCTCTTTTAGCCCGAGGCTGCAACTCGTTCATGATAAGCAAGACGCATCCTCACCTCCACTGTACACACATCATCGGAGCAATGTGTGGTCTGTATGACCGAGGAAGGCTGTCATTATCTACTGTGTGTACTGTTATCTAACACCACATGACACGTATTAGTGTCTGACGTTATCAGTCCTTTTATCAGCCTTTGTGGTAAAAATATAAGCATACACTGTACGTGTTGTGAAAAACACTTACTCATCCACTCTGCATTGAAACATTGTCTTATATGAGAAGTCTGAACTGTTGCTGAAAAATGTGGGAAAAAAAATGACAGGAAATTACATTTATATTCCACTTTGGATCCTGGAAACCACATTTAAGCCCACAAGTGTCCGTTAAATGTGCCCACAGTTCAGATAGTGTAATATGATCAGCATGAGTTCAAGTTGCTTTAAACAGTCTCTTTCCATAAGTCTTTTATTCTTTTTTCTCCAGCAGCTCTTGCTTGATTATGTTTCTCTCTGTCCAGTATTTTATATGAAACCCAACAGGGAGAGAACAAATTTTATTGGAAAAGGTTTATTTTTTGGGGGGGGGGGCGACCACAGCGCTTAACAACATTTGTTGTATTAGTTCTTCGTATCCAGCTTTTGAAATTCAGTTGTAAGTCCAGGAAACAATGTTTTAAATCTTGTCCAATAACTGAATATTTTTGCTTCATTGCTCCTTCTCTGTTTGTTTATATAATATATATTTATCTTATATTTCATTCTGAAAATAACCAGTGACTACATGTAATGTTAAAGGGCTCACTCAAAGTGATGAATCATCACCTGACTCTGCATTTACCCTCAGCTCTGAGTTTTTTGTTTAGTTACTTTACTGTCTTGGTTCAGTCTCACTGCTCTCATCAACAGCTGTTTTATAAATGCTCAGCATTGACCGGCTGACAGACAAAATTAGCAGCAGGAGTTGATGGAGGCCAAAACAGAGCTAAAAGAGTTTATATTGGACTAACCTGGAAACATGACTTCAAATAAATGCGAGTGTTGCTCCATGTATGTTAGATGTGTTAACATCAGTGTTTGCTAACCTAATTACTGTTACAATTTTTTATAGTGATTAATTAATTACTTAATTCATGGAAATTTACAGAGTGAAGGAAATAAGTATTATTATTATTTTTTTTTTTTTGTCAAACCTAATCATGAGGATATGAGCAGTTTTACATAACTCTGTAACTTAACCTAAAAAATAAATAATTTGTCCTCACACAAGAAATGTTGAATTCATATTCAAAGTTTGCTTAATTCAGCACAGTCAAATGTTGCTGCTGTTGCTGTTGCTACACCTGCAGGTCTGGTATGACCAGAGGCCTCATTTATAAACCTGTGTGTAGGGATCACGTTAAAAGGTTGTGTACAGATGAAACACAGACAGTGGCCAAATTCAGCACACAGCACCGCAACACATTGTGGCACACCTTAGCAAGCTTCATATGACACCCATATATGCCCATAAACAGTCAGTCAGTGAAGAGCCCCAAATTAATCTGGACTGCATGAGGAAGGCCATCATGGCAAATGCTGAAAGAAAGGATAACAAAAGAAATTTCACTCGAAGTGCGAAGTGGAAGTTCTTGTTGAGGTCGTGGAGTCTTATTTAGTGGATACAGCGTGGGCATAACTAATGCCAAAATGGCATTAGAGTGGCAGCATGCGGCAGACACTCTTATAATGCTGCTGCCTCAGAAAGTCGGACAATCGCTGAAATTAAGAAGAAGTGGTCTGATGTTAAAGTGGATGCAAATAAGTGCATTGCCTTGCACGGACAGAGCGTTTGTGCCACTGCCGAGGGCATCGATCATCAAGGAAATCTCTCTGAAGTAGTGATGAAGGCCAAGGAGGGCGCCGACATGCAGGACACACAGGATGACTCAGGTGGTCCTCTGTTTGTGCTAAAGTAAATGGACTGTACTTACAGAGCACCTTTCTAGTCTTCTGACAACTCAAAGTGCTTTTACACGACATATCTCATTCACCCATATTCATACACTGTTGACATCAGTTTTGACTGATGAGTGTGTTGACATCACACCGCTCATCATCAGATTTGCGGACAACCCGCTCTACCTCCTGAGCCAGAGCCGCCTAAAGCAAATGCATTGATGTTGTGTCCACAGATTTATTTACAAAACAATGACTTCAATTACAAAAAAAGACATTTCTATTTCTTGTAGAAATAGAAACAGTGACGTGTGACATCTTTCCATATCTTTTGTGCCACACATCACATCTGAACAATGGCACACAGCAGCAGCACTTGGCTCATGTACCTGGGTAGAGGGGTCAGGCATGGGTTCAACATGATAGGGGTCAGGAGGTTAATCCACATTCCTGTGCTGTGCCACGTTATGTATCACTGCACATGCCTCCACATTTTGGCACACCTTTTCTGACTTCCTGCGGCATCAAAGCAACACCATCTGCTCTCCATAAACCTGATGATGCGCTCCACAATAGTGCATGCCAGACTGTCCTCTTTGGGTTAGGGAAAGGATTGTGTGGTCATCACTTGAGGGGATATCCACTGTCGCCTGTAAGGTTAGTGAATAGGTTAGACACTGCAGTAGAGAAAAAAACTGCATTAATCATCTGTATGTAGAGCTCCAGCCTCAAATCTGCACCCAACACTGCCGTGTCTTAATACAAATAAGCTAAGGGCTGAGCCAGGCCACTGAGAGACTGCATTCATCAGTAACATGTCCGCATCACACAACGCTGCAAATTGCGCTTTTTTTTTTTTTTTTTTTGCCTGTTCAGCCACTGTGTAAGCAACACTTACGTACGGATGTGACAAAGCAGTTACACCTTCTGACACGTCAAGCATGACACGGCTAAAGGTTGGCTGAGATATCAATGACCTGTCAGCCAATTCCTTTTGAAAAGTGCCGGTTGTTAGGACTTGAAGTGTGACTGTCATGGCTTGATTTCTTCGTGTACCTTACTGTAAATCGGAGCTCAATTCATCACAGAGGGGACAGCACGTGGAGGTCTGGCTCATCGTCATCATCTAACATTGTAACGGCATGCTTTTAATACTCAACTAAATGGATGATAATTAACCTGAGTGTAAATGATCAACAGAATAAATGTGATCATTTATTTGTGTAGCACTTTTCAAAAGAGTAAACCAAACACGTGTTTGTGTTTGGTTTGTGTGTTTTAAATATATGTAAAATGAACAAAAAATAAAAACCATACAAAATAAATGCTTTGAAATTAAATTATGCACTTGTATCGGCCACAAAAGCAGTATCAGTGTAAACACAATTTGTCTTCCTGTTCACCACATTATTTACGTGGATACATTTCAAATATTGTTTAGTCATTATTCCTTAACATTCCTGCTCTCCTGCCACATCTTTCTGCCTTTTATCTGTCTCTCACCTACTTCACATCATAGTTTTGTGCAGTAATATTGCTGATATGAAAGTCAAAGACAGCTTTCATTCATAGGAGGTTTTTTTCCATGTTAAGTAACAGAAAGAACGTCTGGGAGAAAACGACTCTTTAAAACGGGATCAGAAGAACTCTCTCTGTTTCAACTTCTCTTTTCTCACACCTTATCTGAAGCAAGAGCATGTTTGACTATTTCCCTCGCTCGGTCTGACAGTCCACATTTGACATGCAGACAGACGGAAGACGGTTCAACAGAACAAATTGGTCTCAGAGCTGTGCTGGATCAATTTGAATCAACACTCGAGCAGGGTTTCTGAAGGTTTGCTAAATCTTTCAAAGTACAGGGATAACAGCAAATCCTCGGTTTTATTAAATAATACTAATATTTAATTGACTGCACTGAATACAGTGGAAAAAGACTTTTCTACCATCACAGCTGATCCCTGGCCTCCTGACCATATGTCAGTACAACACAGGGAACAATTTGTCCACATTTCCTCTTAGAGGATTTCATCTAAGAACGCATTTGTTCTTAACCACACCCACTGAGACAAAATAATAATTACTAATGGAAATGTGTAACAATGTTAGAAGTCTACTGAGTGCCATAAATAGGCTTAAATATCCCAGATAAAGAGTGCTAACTTGCATCTGTCCTGAGAGTTAATTCAGAAAATGATCCACTGTCGCAAAGCTGCAGAGATGACTCACGTTTTTTGTCAGTCAAAGCGCTGAGAGTTAGTACAACAACACTAGAGGGAGATCTGGAGTGACGTTATATAAGTAACCTGCAGTTAGAGAAAAACACATGCTAATCAGATTGCAGAGAAAAAGCTTGATGGATTACTGATCATATCCAACAGGAAGAGTGCAGATGCTGAACAGTGTCACGGTGCTATTACAATATGAGGAAGTTAAACTGGGGTTATTTAATCATATATAGTATAATCGTATCAGTATTCATGTATTTTGTTTTAAAACTGTCCTATAGAAATGAGATATATAACTGTACTCAAGTGCCATAATAGCTTTGGTTATATTCTAGACACTATTAATAGAACATGTCAATTCAGTATAAAAGGAAGCAGGCATTGGTAAAGTAAGGCAGGCTACAGATCAGTATCATAATCGTATTTTCTCTAAGTCCCTCAGACAGACAGCTCAATCTCAGACAGTTTTTGCCTTTGGCACATTTTGAAAGGCGGTGCTCGAGGATCTGCAACAAACTCTGATACGCCTCAAAGCTGGAGAATCAGTTTTGAAACTGAGAGCTTCTAAACAGACACTTTAAAGAAGGTAAGACAGCCACTGCTGAAGATCTGAAGTAGTTAAAACGCTGGTATATTTGGATATATAGTTGAGTAGCAGTTGAAGTAGAGTTTTAACTCAAGTGTCAGTTTGAGTGCAGGAGTGAAGTTAAAGCGTCAAGTCAAATTAATACTCAAGTCATGATTACCACTCAATCAAGCCAAAAGTCAACTCTTTTATCAGTGTTAGGCAAACAAGTCTTAAGTCCTCAATTTTGCATCAAGTCATGTGACTTCTACTGCGCCCCTGGTGCAGAAGGAGTGCATGTTGCAGGATTTCATTGAATTGATTGTTTACAGGATGTGGACACAGTCCACAGTCTCGCTGACTGACTGATCAGTTTCCTTGGAGAAATGTTCCACAACTTTAAAACTGTGGGTGAATTTTGTATGACCCTGTCCATCAAGTGATGGACTTTGAGAAAATCTGGCTGGCTCTCCACGACCCTGAACTTGTATCATATCGTAGATGCAAGCATGGATGTTAGTAAGTCAAATCTACCAGTGTACTGCAAACTGTAAAACACTGAACCTTGTTCATTGCAAATTACTATAATTACAATAATGCACTGACATGTATTGTGTTTTCTTACATTGCAGCACAAGAGTGATAAACAACACAAACTGCAATACAGCTTCATTTCCAAGAATCCAAGAATACGGCATGTGCCATCAAAGCTGGGCTGTACTTATGAGGAGGTCAGGCAGAGCATTATGCTGATTCTGTTTACAAGCACAAAGATGACCTGGATGACTGAGAGCCATCACAGACATGTTGATTCTGTGTTTGCATTTATGGCAAAAACATGCATTAACACTGATAAGACTGTACATATGGTCTTTTCATTTTGACATGGACAGTTACAAACATTTTGGGCATACTCTAAGTCCTACTCTAGGTCATAGGTTTTGAAAGGCATGTACGATTGCCGAGAGAGTAAATATGAAGCTCCAACCAGAAGATGGCTAGCTTACTTTAGCTTAGTATAACATCTGTAAACAGGGTGAAACAGCTAGCCTAGCTCTGTCCAAAGGTAAAAACATCATCTAACCGCACCTATGAAGATCACTAACAAATACATTAAATATCTCTAACAAATTTTTATATACTAATTGTTTTATCTGTAGAAAGGATTCTGTGGTGTACAATATTTTTTCTAATCCTTAGTGTTTTGCAAGTCTTCGAGTTTTGTAGAACTCCATTAAATCATTAGATGCCCCATTGGAATTAACGAAACTAAATTAAATACCATATTCAGAAACTGGATATGTCCACATCAAAACACATTTGTGTTCATAGACACGTGCACAGACACAAACGCACTTACAAAACCTAACTACTGAGCTGCACTGAACACCACACATCTGAAATCGGGAAAGACTGCATGTTCTGACTGAATTTGTTAGCGTCCTGCACTCTAGCTAATTCAGGCCCTCCATTTGAGAGGTAGGCAGAGACTGATACAATTAAAGCAATTTTACATAAAGTGCCTTGTGCAACTAGAAGCAAAAGAGTAAGTGTGGGATAATTAAATAAAGGGGAAACAATGATGTAGCACAGTCGGTCTCGAAGCTAGAAAAGACTTAGTCTCAAGTAAAAAGATAACTGCTTTACTGTTGTGTAAAATCCTTTCATCCGCCCATCTTCATTTAAGTGTGTGTAACATACAATGAAAAGTACCATGACTACCTCATGGGAATAGATGGCACTGACAGATATATGAAGACACTGTTGTCAGAGTTACTCTCCATCTGTTCATATAGTAACAGGTTTTCATTGCTGTTAAATCTCTCCATTTCTATTGTTTAAAGCATGAAAGACGCCTGATTACCTCAAGGTCACAGTGACATACTATCAATGCTGCGCAGCTGCTGAAACACAAGATGAGAGATTGGATTGCTGAGAGCAACACATAAGGAAGAATGGCATATTTGAGTTTATTCTAAATTCAGAACAATACATTGAAGGAGTCTTGAATGTAGGTTTCATAGGTTTCCTAGCATTCTAATCCTGAGTAATGAGCTCTGGGGGAAGTGATTTTCTTTTTTCCTTGACATCTTCATACACTTACAGAAAGTACAGGCAGACGAGCACATTCATACTGGCTTCACACATTCACACATATCTCCCTCGCCTCATCATGCTGCGAAAAAGCAACCTCTCTCGCCCACTATTATGCACACAATATATACACACACACGCACAGTTTGATATTTTCTCCTAAGCAGCTTGTCTAAAGACAGTTCTGCCTGCCTCTCCTCTGTGACTCACTCACTTTCTGTGAGCTGCAACGAGGCAGTGTGTGCATTAGTGTTAGTGTGAGTATTTGCAGCTACTTTGGAACAAACTTATGATGTTACTTTGCTCATGTCTGTGCTTGTCCCTAACATTGTCATGAAGTGACCAGGAAGAAATATCAGCTCTTACCATACAGGCACATACACTAATGGTGCCCAAGCAGTTCATGCACTGTACAGACAAACATGAAACATATCATTAATATGTTTAAAAAAAAGTCCAAAAAAGCAACGTGGTGCCACCACTATCTGCAAGGAGAGGAAGAGAGGTCGGGTGCTTTTCCACCCAGGTGGCAGGCAGAAAGGAGCAGAGCTGTCAACTCCTGAACCCAAACAACACGACTGTTGTGGAGGAAGCAGAGCCTGAAGACTCAAGTGAAGCCTCGCCCATATGTGCTGGCAGAGGTCGCCAAGGTAGTCGGAAAGTTCTTCCGCGGCAAGGCGCCAGGTGTGGATGAGATTTGTTCTGAGATGCTAAAGGCTTTGGACATTGTTTGGCTGACACGCCTTTTCAGTGTCGTTTGGAGGACGGTTAAAGTACCTGTGAAGTGGCAGACTGGGGTGGTGGTCCCCATTCTTAAAACAGGGGACCGGAGGGTGTGCTCCAATTATCGGGGTAACACACTGGTCAGCCACCTTGGGAAAGTCTACTCTAAGGTTCTGGAAAGGATGTTCTGACCGACTGTCAAACTTCAGATTCAGGAGGAGCAATGTGGATTCCACCCTGCTCATGGAACTACGGAGCAACTCTTTATCCTTGCAGGGATGCTGAGGGGGTCATTGGAGTTTGACAATCCAGTCTACATGGATACAGTTTACGTGGATTTGGAAAATGCTTACAATCATGACCCTCGAGTGCTTCTGTGGGGGGTACTGAGGGAGTACAGGGTACCGGGGCCATTGTCCTTGTACAACCAAAATGAGAGTTGTGTCTGTATTCTGGGCACAAAGTCAAATACGTTCTCAGTGGATGCTGGACTCCGCCAGGACTGCCCCTTGTCCCCGATCCTGTTCATGATATTCACCTCAGGATTGCATCTCTGCTGTTTACAGATGATGTGGTTCTGTTGACCTCATCAGACCACAGTCTGATGAGCACTCACTGGGGTGATTTGCAGCAGAGTGTGAAGTGGCTTGGATGAGAGTAAGGGGTTATGGTTCTCTCCCAGAAAAGTGTCTCTAACCTCCGGGTTGCGAGCGAGTTGCTACCCCAAATGAAAGAGTTCTTTACTTTGAGTTTATCAACTATCTGTAGCCGTCACACAGGAACTTGTCATCAAAAGGAGCCAGCTGAGGTGGTTTGGGCATCTGATTAGAAGGGCATCTGGAGTGCCCTGCTGAACCTACTGCCGCCATGACCCTACCACGGATAAGAAACACACAAAATAGATGCAAGTCGTCAATCTTGTCAACACAAGTGACAGCTCCATTGAAAAACTTTTGAGTAGAAAAAACATACTCCCTGTAGACCATGACAGTAACTATGTTCTTATGCAGAGCACTGCAACTGTAGTGTTTTTTTTTTTTTTTGTATCCACTACAGAGGATTCCAACAGTGATGCAGGATGACAGCACAAAAAACACACATTGCCCTCAACAACACTGCTACATATAAAAACATATATATATATATATATGTATGTACACACACACACACACACACACACACACACACACACACACACACAGAGCAAGACCAGGTCACTTCAATATATACGCCTTGCTCTTATTTTAGAAGGATGGGGTGCTATAACTTCTTCATTGTATTTAACATCTAACAATAATTACATAAACATAAACAATATTTTAGCGATATCCTTGCCAATCTTTACTTGAAAATCATTCAAGATTAATAATCGGGATCCCAGAAGTTTGTTTATGTATTAGCTGCATTGAATTGTTAATATATAGTCTGTACAGATGTGCCAGGTCTGTGCGCCTAAACAGAAAATAAACTGTTGGTTGACTGTGCATTCCATACAGCAAATGAATACAGCACGTCCTCTATGTGTTTCTTGAACTTCAACCCAAAATGATCAAACTGCAGCAGTTAGATGTTCTATGCCAAATATTCTGCTTCAATGTTTGCTTTTTAAATTGGACACAGAACCACGTATCATCTTACCCTCACATATTCTGGCTGACTGCTAAAATACACGTGATCTTGAAAGCACCCCACTGCTTTATCAGTTTTAGAGTTGACTCTTGGTATTTCTGAAAGGCCAGTATCAGACCACTAGCATATCCTGACTGGCTCATAACTGACAAGAATGTCAGAAATATATTGAGAAGACAGACCACTGTGAGCTTTGTAAACGAAGAGACATCCCTGCAATCAATCCTAAAGTTCACTGGAAGCCAACGGCAAGAATTTTAAGGAAAGGCACAGAAATGATGAGGTCATGCATGGTGAGGTCATCGTTGGATATTACCCTTATTAATGTATAAACAAACACCATTTTGCTATATCCAGGGATAGCATACATATTTGTAACAACACATGAGTTATAAATGATATCAGCACAGAACAACAAAGCTGAATTTGTTGTAGATGGTGTTTCTTGAGATCCCTGGCGTAATGACACTGCCCAAATAATCATCTCCAGCTAGCTTTTTTGTTTTACATTGGGATCCAAGTATGGCTACTACAGATTTTTCACACGTCCCAATTTCCAGATTAGGTTGCTTCAGTAGTAAATGTATCTGAGAAAAGATTGAAGTTGTATCATCTACAAAGCATTTGGCACCCCAACTCTCTCTCCAAGACTTGATTGTCTCCAGGTGAAATATTCCCACTGCCTCAAATGTATCAAAATGTATCAAACCTATCCATGCTACTTTGATACAGAGAGCAAAATCTCAATAACTATTGGAATTTTTTGGAGAAATGAATGACAATGAGTCAGAGAATTAATCTGACACTGGTGATCCCCTGACTTTACCTTTAGCAACACTGCAACTCCTTAAATTCCACATTGTGACGCATTCCAGCTTCGCTGTAGCAAGCAATGTTCATCTAAACAATGTTTGTGAGGCTACCAGAAGTGCTGCGGCACATTTCATAAGCATCCCCAAAGTGGATGTGTCTCCACTCTGCGCAGAATACATGGCTGTTCTATTTTCTATGCTGTGACTAGTCACGTCAAGCAGCACAGAGCAGATGAACTGGATGGAAGTCAGACACACAAATGGTATTGAGAATCGGCCTACTTACTCATGGTAGAAGCACACAAACCAAAGAAAAATGACCAAATCTGAGTAAGTAGTCTGGTGGACAAAGAAACTTCTCAAACACCACCACTGAAGCTGCGTGCAAGCTCAGTGTAATACAGGGGTAAGACTGAAGTAAGACAGATGCCAAACATGACTGCATACCTGATAAACATATTGACACTGCAGGTATAATGATACTCTTAGTGTTGTTTCATAAGGCAACCACAGAAGTGTTCCACTTTTTTGAAACAAAACTTTTCAACCTGATTAATGCCATGAGCAGACAACAAAACATTGTTGGCAGTCTCAGTTAGTTATGGAAGCCTGGAAGAGAACAGTTATTATTCATCTAAACATTATTGTATTAGATTATGTTATGTTATTGTCTGACTAATATAGCGGTTGAGTGATAAATTAAGAAACCTTGCAAATTAATGCCGAAATCACGTAATGGAAAGTCTACTTCCAGCGAGTTTAATACCACACCGACAACTGTCAACAGATACTGTGGTGTATCTGATCAAGCATTCTGTGCTCGACTATTAGACTGTGGCACTCCAGGTGTGCGGTGATTGATTGAAGTTGAGTGGCCACTAAAGAGGACACAAGTTACAGCCTCGCCTCCGTGTGTGTTTTTTAATATAACCAGGTTAGAGACCCACGATTCACACTATATTAGTCAGACAATGACATAACTACAACAGATACCTATAACAGCGGCAGTTGCCCTCAGACAGTGGTTGAGGTTAGTGCAGCTGAAGGTCAGTGGCAGCCTCAGCTTCAAACTTTGTGAGATCTTGCAATCTTTGCGAGATAACGCAAAACTACACTGCCACTGATTTTTTTTTTTCTCCATGTCCCTTCCAGGCTGCCATAGTTAGTGTATAAGAGGACCCTTTGTTCCAAAGAGAAAATGTGCAATGAGCATCTGTTAATGCAATTTCTATTAAGTCACTTCTATGTGGCTTTTGTTTCTACGAGTGGTTCTTGAATGAGTCCTGATGGATTGGTTCTTTTATATTTACAATGCAACACACGCCTTGATGTAACATAAATCCTTCCATCACTTGACTACAACTGTGTCTTCAGCTTCGGGGCAGTGACTTTATGACTGTGCTTAGCCGGGTATATACAGTCCTGGTCATTTCCTGTGATATTTAAGCACTGTAAGCCCCTAAGGATTCACTTCAACATGGTTCAAACCTATTGTAGGGCTGAGGAAATGAGCCGTGTTGATAACATACAACACCCAGGTGGAGTCCTCCAGAACTCAATTGCACATTAAGGCAGAACATATTACAACTAGCAGTCTGCCTGCAATAAAGCACGATAAAGGACCAGGAGTGATGATAAAAAATGCATGTGTGGATCTCTTGAGAATTGCCTAGCATATGATGAAACCCATGAGAATACTCAGGCATTCTACACAGTGAGGGCCATTATATTCTTGATATAATAAGATCCATAAACAGAATTTACTGGAATGTACAAATTTATGACATCAATGTCCTTTTCCGAAGACAGATTTTCTTTCAGGATATTTATCACTTAATTGTCCCCTCTAAATTCTTCTGATTTCAACACAATTGGAACGCAATGTCAGGGCTATTATTGCTCTTTTCTTCTCTTCCTTTTTTTAATTGTGCATTTTGACGTTATGAAATAGCTCTGCAAGTGTGCTGGCTGGTGAGCTGAGAAAGGAAGGGCTTGCCATATCAACAGGGACCCCCTATTCAATCACCTGAGACAGAAATACATTAAGGCCGCTGACTTGGAGAGGGTCAAAACCAGGATTACCTCGCTTGTGTTTCGATTTTAGCCACTACTATGTTGAGCTATGGGATTAGATTTTTTTTTTTCTCCTCACAGGGAGTATGGAACCAAGTATTCTCACTGAAGGGTTCTGAAGCCAAACGACCATTGGGGAGAAAGCTTTAATGTAGTGCCAGGAACCTTGTTAATGAAATCCCTTTTTTAATGGGGAAACACTAATCATTGTCCCACCTTGGAACAGTTCAGTTAAATTGATTTTAGTGATGTCACTTAGGTCAAAATAAATTATTCCATTATGGATGAACTTTACCAATCACAAACACGTATATGCTAATAACCCAGTATATATAAATAAATAGGTTAATAAGGTGAAATAAAAGATAAATGAAGTAAATATAAATGTTATTTTCTGTTTGTCTCTCATCCAAAGGTTGAAGACCCCTCTATTACACTTTTACTACTATTAACTGCTATATATGTGACATGTCCCCACCAATGAATTGTCCCAACCAATAGTTTTACAGATCTCAAATGATATGCTAAACTCTGACCTGGCAGATGACAGCTCATTGATACACTTAATGTAAAGAAATGTACATACACACAATCATCTGCATTGATGGTTATTGTAAACTCAAACCCCTAATTATATTTTTCATGACGGAGTCATTAAAAAGTGTCTCCTCATTTGGCATAATATTTGTTTTGGCAGTGTGGGAGCATGAGATGGAGCAGACCTGAAAAGACTCACAAGTCTCTTAATGCTACACTCAATAGGGGACTTTTTCCTGGCTTTCATTGCTAAGATTGGGTGAAGGAAAGCAGAAAGCGAGGGTAGAAAAAAATACCATGCATTGCAGAACTAATCTGCAATGACGGCGGGTGGAGGAGTGGGGGTCCATGAAGTAAGGGGTGTCCATTTGTTAACGCCACCGTTCAAGCATCGCTAGTGGGTACTAACATTGCCCCTCATCTGATATCAGACTAGAAAACTGGTACCTCACTCCAAAAGTGTGTGAGTTGGCAACTTAGATATATTTTCATGTATTTAAATCTAATTTGTCCAACAAAAATCATGATTAGTCATCACTTTGTGCAGTTAAAATGTCTGTGATATTTAATCTGCTGGAAACTGTAGTGTTAGCAGGAGTATTGTAGAGTCAGGAAACAATCTAAACTGAGAAAAATTGTATTTATGGGTTTTAAGTTGTATAATGTTTCAGAGCTGACTAGTTAATTAGCAAACTGTCATTAGCAGAGCACTGTAAATGTTTGTTTGGCCGTTCATTCAGGTTGCTCATGCAAGACGAACAAAAGAAGTGTCCTTGTTTAAATCGGCAGATTTTTTTATTCAATGCCTATGGCACCTGTTAGTCTGTGTGACTGTGTATTTATTGGACAACTGCAGTTTAAAATGTAATGATTCGATTGTCTTTTGAATTGCCGTGCATTACTCTATAATGTAATCTAGCAAACATCAACACATTCTTTCTACTTCCTCTCTGCCTTCCTTCTTTTTTCAGCCCCTTCCACCACCATCTATCATATTACTTTGCGGTTAGGTCTCAGCATCAATATAAAAATGTGTCTACTATAATAGAATGCATTTAGCTATGCTTTCACCATCCCTTCATTATGGTTTCTCTGTAAAGCTTTGAACATACAGAATGTGTGCAAGGGTTTCGAATCACTTCTCAACCCTAACATGAGTTTGAGGGTTTCAAAGCAGTGCTCTTTACCCTCCTTTAGATGTCATCCATTTAGCCACTCTGTGGGCAACACGCAGCATGAAAAATCTTCTCTTCAAAGGTCATTTTCAGATGAAAGGCACTCAATAAGGACTCTTTGCCATAGTAAACAAAGCAGCCAGTTTATGAAGCCCTGTCTGTCCAGTTCTTCAGATATTGACCAGTCAGCAGAGGACATTCATGTCTTTATGATTCCAAACAAAGAGGTGAGTTATTGCTTTCTGACCTCTGGCTTCTCAACTTAGACCTCGCTCGGCTGCCTAATGACTTCCTGCTCCTGTGCATTTGATGTGCTGTACTGGCAGAATCACATTTCTCTGGTGCAGGCTGAACAACAAGAACAGTATTGTTATTCATAGCTTCAGAGGGCTAGCTGATTCACACAAGAGGGTGCTTTCAGTCTCTTGTTAAGCACTTGTTGGGGTTTTGAAAATTATTGGTTTTGGAAATCATTCTGTGCAGGATAAAGGACTTTCATTGATGTAATGTGGTGGTTCAGTCAACTATCTTGCTTTAACAAGGGACTTGACTTTCATGAGTTGAATTGAAAACATTTGAACCAAATATTTTTGAAGTGATTATGAGAGTCTGATTTGATGGTGTTCACTGTCTTACCCCTTCATTGGTTAAGGTGATGCCCCTAATATAAAATTGTAATTATTTCAGTGGTCCATGATTTTTTCTGGGAAGTGGCATCAGAAAGGTGTCGATGTATTCTTGACTTAAATGGAAAACTGTTTGAAGAACTCATCAAAAGACGTGTGTAAGGTTTGTTTTGTGTGTACCATAAAGTGACTACAGCTTGCATTTCATTTGTACAACCCTGTGCTGTAGAATGATCAATAAATAAATCGTGTACTTCGAAACATCGAAATCTGTTATAAGTGCATTTTAAAGAGGAAGACTGTTTTTTTATGTTTGGTTTTTGTTTGTTTTTTGTCTTGCACTATACACAAAATCCCTAAAGGCATAATTGCATTTGTTCTGAAAGATGTACTATTTTAGGGTGAGAAACTTTTACATCTTGAGGGGGCTCAGAGTTGAGCTGCTGCTGGACTAGAAAAGAGCAAGCTCAAGTGGTTTGGGCATCTGATCAAGATGCCTCCTGTGCACCTTCCTTTGGAGGTGTTCTGGGCAAATTCAACTGACAGGAGACCCTGCAGCAGACCCAGAACTTGCTGGAGGGACTATATAGTCCGTCTGCCCTGGGAACGTCTTGGGATGCCCCTGGAAGAGCTGGAATGTGTTGCTGGGGAGAGGGAAGTCTGTCACGGCCTGCAAAGTGTGCTTCCACCACATTTTGACCCCGATATAAGGAAGGAATAGAATTGGTGGATGCAAAAGATGACGACTGTGAGAAGTGACCGTTTACCCCAAAAACAAGCCGATAAAGAAGTTAAAGTGGATGCTGTTACCATCAGCTACATCTGAATGTGGCAATATTTCTTCACTGAAGAATTAGACACACTGAAGATTAGAAAGGAGAAACCAACACAGCATGGTTAACCTTACACATTACAGAAGCAAGTCACAACACTCTGCAGCCCACTGAGTCAACAGGAGGTATGGTGGGGAGCTACCCAAACACACAGACACACACACACACAATACATCCCTTGTGTCCAAACATCATCTCAGGGATGCACGCAACCCACTACTTTCTGGTGACATGCCATCGCAGAATAATCAATAGCTGCCACACTCAAACAATCATGCTGAAAGGAAGGGGGTACTGACAGATTACCACACAGTTCAAGCACATCTCTCTGCAGGCCTCTTCAAAGTTTCATACACAGGACCCAGGTAAAACAGAATTGTTGAAGACACTGTGTAAGAAACAAAACACTAAATACCAGAGCAGGCCTTGGACAGCACAGTAGTGTTTGTAGTGTTTATGAACAACCTACAGTCTCCAATATGACAAAGACGCCCCTTGTCACTCTTCTTGTCTCTTGAGTTTCCACAAATAGAAACTATGGCTGGTAGTTTCCTCTCCTGCTCTTGACAGGACAGTTGAAAACTACTACAGCACCAAAACTCCACCGGGCAGGTCTCTGCGACGGCACAACAGTGACACTGTTTTGGTTCGTACTTCAGGCGACTTCAAGCCCCACCAGGAGGGTTTCAAAAGCAAAGTGTTTTGCTCACCAGACTTTGTTAACTTTGTTTAAGTGCTTCTAAATATGCTTTGATCCATCCATTTTCTGTAACTGCTTATCCTCATCAGGGTCACTGTGGGTCTGGAGCCCCAATTCCAGGCTTCATCATTCCTCCTATTTTAGAAAGGCGTGGATAAAAGTCCCCTTTATGAATTCAGACAAATCCTTTGATTCTTCAGTTGAAGGTTCAGCTCATCCTGAACCTTTAAAACAAACAAAGCAAAAACTGTTTGTTTTCTTTCTTTAAAATTTTAATAAGGTCAGCTTCAGTTTTTGTGTTTTGTGCAAACATGCAAAGAGCTGAAAAAATATAGTCCTGTCACATTTGCAGCCAATCAAGAATAATAAGGTATTTACTGCATCCATTTCCTCATGAGATTTTCCTTACTCTGTTTCACAAATATAGATTTTAATTGGATTAGTATATAGAATTCAATCATCTCACATATAATGCATATTGATGTGCTATAATTGAGAAATGATTCTCCAAAATTAAAACCAATTTCGTATGCAACACTAAGGGAGGTGCGGCCCTCTTTGGAACTATAAGATCACATATTAAAACTCACAAACGTAATATTCTGAAATCCATAATATGACCTGCATATTGCTTGGTCTTTTGTTTGCTTTTGTACCTTATCAAATTATGGAAAGTCAAGAGGGTGCACATATTGGAAAAAAAAAAAAAATCAATTCTTAAGTTATGGGCCATGACAGACAGGCAATATCAGCTGTCAAATCCTGGTCAGTTAACATTTCTACAATGGTAGCTTTAAAAAGTGAGAAGACGGTAGCTATAGTCAGTTCAGATTATCAGCGGTTGAAGTTTGGTCAAGTAATCAATTTTGACTGATACAAACTCAACATAATAACTCAACACAAAGCTTGTTAAGTGATGAAATGTCTGAAAAGTCCTTATTTACTGTAAGTTTCCAGTTCAGTTTACAGGCCCTGCAATGTAATACATGTAGAATTATTAAGATGCTAGTAAATAACAGTCACATTTGTACACTATAGGTGTAATATTATATTTTATTATTATTATTGACTTCTTTGGTGATATCTTTGGTGATTAATGCCAATGAAGCATATTACTGATATTACTTTTCAGAAGTACACATGCATATGTAATTAATGCATAATAAACAAGTTATTGACATATCTATTGGAAACCACCCAAGAAACCAACTTCAACTTCAAGGTTATTTCTATCCTTACTCTAATCTATGTCTACACTGGTGACAAATAAGCATGTGATTCATTTAAAATTGCAAGATGCTTGCCACATATCCGTCATTAATTTTAGTTCTTGGATATTATTGCCTCCCTTAAACGGTACATGACTAACATTAACATTTGCATCAGAAGTAACCGCATCACTTCTCTACGTCTTTGTCTATTCCTCTCTTTGGGACTGTTCTGCACTCAGCAGGAAGCAACGGCAGCAGCTAATGATAATTAGTAATGAGGTAAGCAGAGGAACCAGAAAATCAGATTTTCTGATTCCACGCCAAAGCTAAGTATTACAATTTCCCCTGAGTGTATCTGAAGTGGAAACAGAATAAATCAGACCTTGTTTGTTCCAGCAGATCCAAATCTCAGGCCTAGTGCCACTTTAATCCTGTAGTCAAGGACATCTTCATTATGCACTTTACCACTCTCAGATGGAGATCATGTTTCTCCACAAATCAGCCGTTAATGTTCAGTGATAAGCAGAATGGAGGGAATCTGACTAATCTGTACCAGGCTGCCATATAGGGAACTCTCTGAAGACTGGGCCTTTGTCCTTGCACCAATGCACCACCTAGCTACTATAGCACTAATAGTCAGAGTCGCATGGAGCGGAGGATATCTTATTATGGGGGGTTTGACACTCTGCAATGTGACTTTGGGCTAAAAGTATGTTTCATTTATCAAAATGTTTTGACACATCTTTTACATTACTTTGAGAATTTGAATCGATTCTTTCTATCACAAACAAACTAAAAAAGCAAACATTTTAAACGGCATGACTCTCCTGGAGACCTCAAAGCAGCTTTCTACTTATGCAGCTGCCTGCTGCAGCAGGAATTGTTTCAACGAAGGCAGTTAGCTGAAAGAGTCTAAAATGTGCTAGGGTAAGGTCATTGATAACTGTTGGACACACTCTGGTCTCGTGCCTTAAAATCGGATGACCTCTACCTTAACTATAACAAATAGCTGCAGCAGCCATTAAAGTTCTATTACATTCTATGACTCGACGCGAGTATAAAATGTGGGCAGTAAAGTTTGCAGAAATGAATCTTTTCTTTCAACTGACATGTATCTTGGGGCAGGCATTCCTGAGTGTCTCAGTTAGATCTTGACACTGATGGAATAAAGCAGGTTCAGCAGGTTCCTCTCACCTCTGCCGTCACTCTCTACATCAGTTTGTCAAATCCTTTCTTCTTCCCTGTTGGAATCGTCACATCAGCAACAAAACTGCAACGGTCATAAATGTTAAAACGATAACAAGCTGAGCAGAGCAAAGAGGACGGGCTTCTCATTCCATGACTCTCTGCCAAACCCAGGAGGGAATCTCCACAAGAGTCCTGACGTAGCAGGTGGGGGGTGATTTGACGGAGAGATGAAAAGGAATGAGTCTCTTCTGATAATGCATGTCCTGTTGTTTTTCATGGCCATAACCCATTTAACTAACTCAACCTCCCCCATAGAAAACAAGGTTCTTTAGACATTTCCATTGCTAACCATACATTTCAGTGAGGAGATGTGAGTAGAAACTGTTACTCCTGCACATATCCGTTCAATTCATGCAGATCACCTGCTGAGAACATGATGAATGGAGGAAAGGGGAAGTCATTCAGGAGTATGCTTCTTTGCAATTAACAGTTTCTGTTATAAAAATTAGGTTTATACTGTGTGTCTTAAATCATATGATGTGTACTCCTTACATGTTCTGTTTTCACTTCTCTAATATGACTTTGTTGCTAAGGCTGGCAGGTTAAGGTAAAGTCCACGTTAATGTGTAAATAGGAGAAGTCCAGAACAGAACGAGGGTCAGGGACAGGTCAGAGAGGCTATTATTATTTATTTATTTTGTTTAAAATTGCATACCTCAGATCTTTGGCCAACTATGGCACTATTTTACATTCTGTCTAATTCATGAATTTCATTTAATTAAGCACTCAAGTCACTTAATCTACACTATACTAGCACTCAAGGCCGCAGGATATGTGGGAATGTTTGAAAAAAAAACTGAATTGAAAAGGATAAATATACAGTACAGAAGGCCTGCTATAAGTTTCCTCTGTAAACGACTAAGGGTTTGAGCACGACAGTTATTGATACAATTTAATCGGCCCTCCATTGTGGCTCTGCAGGGGTCAACACTTTGTCTAGAGGGTCAACAGAAACTATAATCTGGAGACTGCACACTCTAATGAATATGTCACCAAGTAAAATGCATGTTTTCTGCTCCGTGCTGCCGATCCTCTCCATCTCCTTTATCACTGAAAATACCCTTGATCACAAAATGTTTGCTGGTACTGTAAATAAGACGGAGGCTGTGCTTCTCCGGAAATTAAGGCTTTCCTTGTAACACTTTTAAATGAAGTAGGGTTTGTGTTAGCTGTTAGTTCCTTTTTTATTGAATACTTCAAGGTACTAGAGCTAAATCAGAAACTAAAAGTCTCTTTGCAACATTCTCATTTGTTTCCACCAAATCTGAAAAAATCTAGAATCTTGCCTGCACTTGTGCAGTTTTATCGCCGAGTAAATCATGTTCTCTTTTGGGTATTTATGTTGAGAGGTATTTTATTGAAGATAACTTGGAACTTGTTTTTGGCTTTGTTGTTGCAAAAGTTTCTGCTTTAAAATAAAAAAAGGAACACAGTATACGTTTTACGTATAATGTCCAGGCATCAGCCAGATATCATTGATGCCTTTTCAATATTAATGTTAATTTAATGCTAAATGTCCAGGTTGTAATGCAGCTTAAAGTTAAAAGTTAACCCTTCCACAACTTTGTCAGATGTCTGTAACAGCCTGTGAATAGATGCATATAAAGGACTCGTATATGTTCACTCCTGGGTGCCTCTATCTGCTTCCACTCCAACACCACAAGTCACAAGTGTGAAAGTCAAAGCTAATATTGCTGTAAAGCATGTGAGACATATTGTGATATTGTGGTTTTACCTGGCTAACATGAGCATTCTTGCTTGCACGGGCAGACAAACTTACAGCTAGCTTATATACTATAGTAGTTTGTTTGTACTATACAAACTGTTAATTATACAGCTAATTCATCCAGACTTCAGCAGTTGGTAAAGTTGGTAATCAATAAAATTGTAACTGTAGAAAGTGTAGCCAGCGATCCAAGGCAAGGCCCAACTGGCTAACTATAACTGAAGCTAAGCCAGGGTTGGCTGGCTGGCTGTGGACTGGATGCATGGTGTGTGTCTGACATTAGTTGCTTCATGGTGTTGGCTCATATGGTGATTTGCAAACCAGTTTGCAAGCTAGTTAGTACCATGGAGTCAGCGGTACCAATAAATTCAAAAAGCAACATTATTTTAATGCGTAATTAATGTTGCAGCATTCAGTGATTATTTCAGCATTTGGCCATATGTATGTCATTTTTGGCCAATCTCTGAGATGATGCTTGCAAAAAAGTGCTAGCAACAGGATGCCGACTGCAGTTCACTTAACAGCCAAAGGTGTCATGAACAAGGTTTATCTGAATGTTACAGAACTTTTAAGCATAATGGCTTACTTTTATTTAGGAAGCATGCTCAGTATGTATAGACTCTATTGCTTAGGATGGGAGAATAGAAACTCGACAAAATGTTTGTATACTGGAAATAGGCTGATAAAAGTAGAGCTTGTCTGTTTCATTTCTAAAGTGAAAACAAAATCGTGTATTCTCTCTGTCTGCCATCTCCCTGACAGAATGCAGCTGACAACTGCATCATCCATCAGTGGAAGTGTCTTTTTGACTCTGCCATATATTTGTGACTCTGTATCACCGCAAGCAAGCATTTCATATATTAAAAAAAAACAGGACTTTAGTGCCTCTGTGTTGCCTCATCATCAGATCTCCTTCGTCTCAGTGGAAATGTAAAGCTGCCTTTGAATTATGACTGATGAGGCAGCAATGGAGAGTCTGTGCTGTAGTATGAATACAAACCAATGCCAAACAAGTCATAATCTCAGGTAAGCAACATTGGACAGATGATGTTGCTTTTATGCTGTTTATCAGTATCTCAAAAAGGAAATCAAGTGCAACTGCAACATGCAGCAATTTAGCTGACGTTCACTCATGAGATTATTTTGTGTAGTTAATAAATGAAATGACTACTTGAGCCAGTTTTTCGTGTGTGCGTGAGAGATTGTGTATAGTTTAATTCTCGGAGACTCAAACCACTCAAAAAGAGGAGTAATTAAACACACTGCAGGGCACTTTACATACAAACATAATAAGTGCGTATTTACTTAGTTATTTTATATTTCACTGCAGGAAATAGTTGCTTTTGTTTGACTATTTAACTGAAAATTATCCCTGATAAAATGAAATCAGAAAAATATTGCTGCTGCTAGCTCTCTTAACCAACAATAACAGTGTGCTGTATCCCAGTTAAGGAACTTTTTGGCAGCTGAACAAGCTAGAAGGCTACACATTTTTGACAACTCAGCATTAGAGACGTGACTCCCATCAAATGCTCCCTTCAATAGTCCACTTTGAAGGATATTTATGCCTATTCGAGAAAGCACCTCATTGCTCGACTCTAGCATTACTGTCAAGGGGCCTCCTTAAATCCATGCACTCCTACAGCATAAAATTAAACTGAGCCAACCATTGAAACATTAAGTTTTAAAAATGTCAAGATCAAGACAGAATTTCATTTTATTCATCACGGATTAGCAGCTACATTTTTATTAAAAAACCAAACCAACACATTTAAAATAAATGGCATAATTGAAGTAAATGATCTCAACTAAAATAAACGCCTCTGCGGTTAACATTGCTTTCTAAATTGTAAAAACACAAGTGGAAAATCTGGCTTTTAACATAGACACAATCCACAGAGTAAGACATTTCAGCACTGGCTACATCATTTGACTGTCATATGAACCCTTTGGCACTGCAATGTGTTTTTGGAGACGCTGCTCAATGGGAGTTGGAAGCTGCCTTCCTCTGGAGACTCTTGATGAATACAATGACCAAATGGCTCCTTGTCAAGAGGCAGCTTCAGAGGGCTTGGCACTGGACAAATCTCCATGTGTTACAGTCCCCGGGCAACCATTATGAGACCTCATTTAGTTTCATCACACAGTATGACACTATCACATCCAATTTAACTCTAATGAACCCATTTCTTTGAAATGATCAAATCTTTGAAGCCACACAAATCATCAGTTCGCCAGTATTTTTTAGAGAGTTTTACTTGTGTGAGGAGTTATTTTACCACATCAGTCTTCACTGTTTTCGCATGCATTATTAACTTTAACTGAACGATAACTCACACATGGATATACAATTGCCAGAAGTCAGCATTTCAAGATTCGTCATTCTCTGATTCAGCAAAGCAAAACATTGAATTAAAAAAAATCCACCCAGACACAATTTATGCATCAAAACAACCAAGAACTAATTTGTGTACCTGTGCTCTGTATGTTAAAAAACCTGATGGATTTCTCACTTTTATTAATGAGAGTTGTCCCAGAATTACACAGGATTAAATTAACAGATAATCTCAGTAATTACTTCAAATCACTGGATATCCTCTTGCTGGAACATTAGTCCCATATGAGAAAACCAGCTGTCTACAGCCAGGCAGTCAAGTGGAGTTTGGCAGAGGGAGAATCACCATGTGGTTTGGTCTCCAGAGGCCCACTGTCAGGGTGATGATGATGAGGAGGATGGTGATTGTGGAGGATCAGGAGTCCAATTTTTAACTTTAATGCAAGGCCAGATAAGTAGGATTAAACTCAACCCAGCTTTGTAAGGCAAAATGCTAAAAAAACATCAAAAACTTGCATCAAATTTGTCCAGATCCCAGTAAAACAAATGTAATTTTCCCAGTTATTACAACTTATTTGGTCAGTGTGTGAGAGAGTTACAGGGGTTCCACTGTAGTTTACTCACTCACCCCTCCAGCGCTTCTTCCTGTCCTTAGAAGCAGATCTAAAAAGAGCCTCAAAGGCAGTAAGGTACCAGAGGAGATGAGAAAGAAATAAAATAAATAAATAAATGTCACTGTAGAGGGAAAAATCTACAGTATCAATTCAAATAGACCGCAAAACTAGTATACAGCTCACTCTTTCTTTCCTTGTTTATCCAGTAACTATAGCCCAATGTCACAACAGAAGGACACTTGAGGGGACCAAATGTTTCTCAGGTCATGCAGGTCAAGTGCACTTCTGGTCACCATGGAAAGCCCAAGTGCCCCTGCTGTCATCCCAGGTTTGTCCGTAATGTCCCAAGTACCCCATCTTGGGCCAAGTGCCTCATTCGTTAAGTTAAGTATTGTTCTAATGTGACCATAGGAACAAAAACCTTGCACAGTTATTGCATTTTGCTTGTGGCTATGTCATACCATGGTTTCATGTATGTCAGTGATTTTAAATCTACCAACAAAGTGGTTTTACATTTATTTTAACTCTTACATTTAATAGTAACCTACACAAGGAACATGTTCAACATTAATGTTGGTCAATGTTGGGGAAATTCTAATTCACTCAAATCTCAGGAATATTTTATATAAGTACCATCAAGAGATATGTATTCTTCCAAAAATATAGTTTGCCTGAACATGTCTAAAGGCAAAAGTATTGGCAAAATGCTGTGATTCACACGTGTTGTGAGGGCACAAAGAGGAGCTAAATGCAGTGGATTGTAAAAAGAGGCACACGCATTCAGAACAGTTTTTCCTGGAAGACACACACAGTGTTGATTTGTTACATTAATTGTTCGTTGTTATATTTGTTGAAAAGTGACAGAAGATGTGTGAAGAACTGAAAAAGAGAGAGCTTAAAAAAGTCCAGACTGCTTACTTCTTACAGTACCAATGACCACACAATCACTGTGTAATGCCACGGTCACACATAGGTGACTTCAGGGGAGTGATTGGCTGAGGCTGCGACTATGCCAGTCAAAGCTCACCTCAAGGTGAACTGCCCACAAAGAAAAACAGGCACATTTTTGCATGATCTTTGATTGGGGAAGTGGGCCACACTGAAATATTATCATTATTCATATCACTACCAATTTGCTACAGTGGTAGAGCTTGGAGAATAAATGGTGTAAAGGCAGCTGGGAAATACAGTTTACCAGCACGTTTCCCCAGGGCCGACCAGTATGAGCCAGCAATTGACTCCCAGCGCTGTATATTGATATACTTCCAAGTCAACTGGCCGAGTGAATCCTGGGAGAATTTGGCTTTGGACCAACCACCATGTGTTCCTTACTCCTGGGCCAACTCCCAGACTTCATGTTGGAATCTAAACCTAAGGTTTGATTCCTTGGCAAAGGAGGCATATACAGTATTCCTCAGAGTCTGTAAATGGATCTCTGCTCTCTCACTTGCATAATTAAATAAGACTGGCTCCTGTACAGTGATCCCTCTGTGTCTGTAAGCCTTTACGCTTACCTTACGCCTAATGAATGAATAAATCGGATTGCTGTGTACACTAGATCCTTCTATGGTATCTGGTTCTATGAATTGTCTGTTTTCATTTATTTCTAAGTTCATGGTGTGAACTTTCTAAACCAGACAAGGGTAAGGAATACTTTCAGTAATGTAGGCCTCAATTATTCAAAAGGAAATCAGGGATTTATTTATATAATTAAGTGACTCTAGGCTTTGACTGATGATCTTATAGTCAGATATGGAAAAAAAGAACTGTGATCTGACCTGAAGAGTTCTAGGAAGATACTCTTGCATGTATACCCCACTAGAAACCAAGGTTTTGACCACTATCTTCAGATAAAAAGTCGAGGACAACTTTGTTGTCATCTGTATATGTATTATGTGTTTCTCCAACTTCCCTAGATCTCATTTCAATATAGCATCTGTGGGATTTGCTAAACAAACAAGTCACATCCATGAAGGCCCCACCCACTTACAGGACTTAAAAAGGACCAGCTACTAACATTTTGGTGCCAGATACCACCGCACACCTTCAGAGGTCTAGTGAAGTCCACGACTTGACGGGTCAGGGCTGTTTTAGCAACAAAAGGTGGACCTAGACACTATTAGGCAGGTGGTCATAATGTTATTGTCTTATCGATATTGCACCACACTCAGTTGTTCAGTGTCATTATCCACCCTTTGCAACTTTAACACTTACTATAAGTGCAAGAAGTGTGTCAACAAGCAATCTGGTCGTTAGTTTTATGACAGGATTGTGTTTTCCCCAGGTGTACTCAAAACTCTTCTCATTAAGCATGTGATGGCCTGAACGCATCCTTAGAGCATCATTTTACAACACATCAATTCAAACAAGGCGTTCATTTGTTACATTTCAGCGCTCTCAGTGCCTCCTGCCTTTATTAGATAAATGTGTTAGCACAGTTGCAGGAGGCAGGGGTAGAACTCATGGATGTGCAGTGCTTATTACCCTACACTGTTCAAACAGGCAGGGGAGCTCTGCTGCTACTGCTGATGTAGCACCTTTTAATTGGCTCGGGGTTTCGGTTTTACTATCGACATTATAAATGCACACTGTCAAACACACACACACACACATTCAAATGCACATTGCCTACATGTCGAGCACCTGAGGCTCAGCTAAAGGAACTGATGTGTAATTAACATGGAATTTGAAATGCCCCTGTCTGTGTGTGTGGGAGAGAGTAAGCATGCATCTTTTGATGAGGGCCTCAAAAAAAGAAAAGTAAGGGGAAAAATAAAGACAAAAGCAGGAATGGAGCAAGGGCCATGGGTATAGTTAGCTAGTGATGGCTAGAACACAAACCATTATGAAAAATTAAACTAATTAAGGTTCTGTTTAGGCAACTAAAAATTGAAAGTCCGGTTACAAATTCTCTATTTACTCGTGACTTATTGTAGTTTTAAGCCTGTTCAGCAAAACACGTCAGGCTGACAGCAGCTAGCTCTGATGCTTCAGGTCCTCTCCTCACTTTCAGTAATTCACTCAGGTCCACAAGTGCTTGATATACAGTTTACACTGAGAATATCACATATCCCCAGAGTCACGGAGACTGTCATCCATCTCATACTGTCAACACTGCAGCTTTCATTAGAGTTTAGCAGTCAGAGAGGCAAAATCTCAAGTCTACAGAGTGCTCGTCACATTAATTTCACCGTGTTGCATGGCAGATGCTCCTCTTAAAGACTGCTAAAGCCATTATTTACGATATTCAAAGACTCCTTAAGGGAAAAAAAAACAGAAATCTCATTATCTGTCTCAACAAGAATAGGACAATGAGACATCTCACCCCACTAGCTTGAAACAGCCGGCTCAGCAGTTTCATAGATGAATTGTATCAGCAAACACTCAATTTACGGTATTATCTAGCATGGTGAGATGGTAAGAGAGCCGTGCATGGCAGCCCACTTTTGAGCCAGTATTAGAGCTGTGACATGATCTATACCTCCTTCTTAATCAATACATGATACTTTGACCTCAGGTCGTGTCTTTTCTTTTTACAGCCAGTCACCGGCTGACTGTTCTTCTTTAGTGGTGTTGCTGGGTGAGTTGGGGGATAGTCTGGCAGTGAAAATAGAAGAGAGAGAGAGAGAGAGAGAGAGAGTCATAGTCTGTGCTGAGTTAGAGAGGAACTCTGTGACCACCTGGGAAGTAGAATGCTGTGTCTCTGTTTGTCTGTGTGTGTGATATCTCCTGTGCATAGCCTTCTCAGGGGGCCTCCAACTCACTCCAGTCTTTTTATGCCTCATCCCTTAACTGCACACACACACACACACACACACACACACACACAAGACAAGGATGCACAGTCACACACAGCATGCCTTAACAGACACACACTGCATCCCAATGCACACACACACACACACACACACACACACACACACAGGTTCTCAGCGTAACGACCAGCATGCAACAACTGATACACTTTTTGCCAAATTGACCTGAAGTTTTGCTGATATTTTGCTATGTGATATAACATTATTCGAGAAGTGAACATTGTCACTTCATTAATCACACGTCTATGGAACTAAACATGAAAGTACACTGACATTACAGTACAACACTGCTGTGATATTTAATCAATTCTGTGGCATAGAAACAGATACATTTTACATACACGGATGATTCTGAAGAGCACAATTTACTTCCATTGTAAAGAAATATTGTTGGCGTTTTAAACCATAATTCACTAGCACGGACCACACCATCAACAAGATACGATAAAATTATTTATTGACAAAATGAATGATTGTGGATGAAGTATGATCTCGTGAAGTTCTTGGGTCTCATACTGCGGTGTGGGGAAGCTTCGGTAGGGAATCCGCTGTAGCATCCGGGCATGACGGACCCCCCTGACAGGCCCTAGGAAAGAGAGGAGAAAAGGTGAAAGAATTGGGGTGGGTGGGAAGGGAGTGCGAAACACGAGCGTGAAGGGAACCACGGGGTTAGGAGGGTATTTATAGGACTGTCGGAAGTGGCGCGGTTGAGGTGTGGACCCCCAAAACCGCTTCCAGATACTTGGAATGAAACAGTGTGGATCTGAACACTTGAGTACCGATCAAATTCAGTGATGATCAGGGTTGAGACTTAAGGACGGAATTCAAATGACTTAGGAAACCAAATAATTATAACCGTGTTGGAGCGACTTGGAGTGCGTCGAACAGGTGACATATAGTGGGTCTGAGGTGAGGATTTCGAGTAGCTTTTGAATAAAACGCTCTCTAGGAAGTGAAGTTAACAGAGAGTGAAGAGAAGTTAGTGCTGCTAAGTTAACTAGACTGTGTGCGTGATGGCCAGGGTTAGAGACCAAGTGATGGAAGGGTTATGGTGAGCTGAAAACAGCAGCTGTTGATGATGGCGAAGAGTATGGGTAAGGTTTTATGGTTTGGACCTTAGAAGAGAATGGATGAGAAACAGTAAGAACCACGGTGATGGAATGATCGGGACATAATATGTGCTGATCGAGTTAGTGTGTAATGGAGTGCCATGTTAGGATGGACAATGTGGGCAGACAACGGACAGGCGTTGTAGCGACTTGTCGATTAGAGCATGAGGACAGACTTGCTAAAGCGTTCATGCCAGAATAGTCGGAATATGGAATGGCTTGGCTATTATGGCGTAGATTTGAAGCTGGGAAGCAACTCAGCATTTACTTGCAAACTGTTAGGAATCCCCAAAATCGACAGGAGGAGCAGCAACTTCATGGGTGAATGAGTAAGACATATCGGGTACTCCAACTATGATCTTCCCCTGACTGTGACCAAGTGGTTTTAATTTGACTTTAATCTGCATTATCAAATTGCAGCTGAGGTGGAGCAGCTGAACATTTTTAGGTGAAGGAAAACCTGTCCTGGTCATCTTATATCTCCACTCTGGTAAAGAAAGCATCCTAAAAAATTAAGAAAACAAAACTCCTGTGCCAAGTTCTTGTTAAATTTTACAGAGGAGCAATAGAAAGCATCCTGACTGGAAAGATTTTGTTAGGTTAGCGCAAAGCCCAGGACAGAAGGACTCTGCAGCGAGTCATTAAAACTGCCCAGAACACTGGTATCAATCCACTGAGGTGCCTTTGCAGAGCCCAAAGGATAAAGGAGAAGAGCTATCCTTTATTCTTTTAGAGAAACTCAGGGACAACTGATGAAAGCTCTGTCAGAGGTTTATTGACACTTGATCTTCCTTTATAGAATTCACTCTTATTCTTTGTTCATGGACACCATAGTGAGTCTTTTGACTCTTAATTAACCACTCTCTTTAATCGAAACATTAGGACCAGGAACAGATGATCCTTTACTCACTGTAGTCATTGTAGCTGGAATAAGTGTCTCATCCATGTGTCATTAAGTCTGCTCCTTATTTTATTTCTACCCCTTTCACACTAAAACAAGGTAGAGATTTCTGTGTCTGAATTTAAATGTGCGTAGTGGGGTATGTGGATATAGATATGTGATTTTGTAGTAATCTGGTTAGCAGCCTGAATTGTAAAAACAAACCCTTCTTACCTTGATTACTTTTTGCAATGTCCTGTTAGAGTGGCGTATGTGTGCTTATATGATTTGTATACCTAGTATTTATTAAAAAAGCCTAAAATGAATAAGTACTAAAAGACAATAACCACCACAGCAACAACCTGTATGCAGTTGTCATCTGACAAGCAATACAGAAGTATCCACTGCTACCAGACTACAGGACAGCTTCTTTCCTCTGGCTGTTGCATCATATTCCACATGAGGGGACTACAACTTGCATTATTTGCGTAACACTTCATTGTAGAATAACAAGTAACCGTAATACTCTGACATGAATGTCCAGCAAACCAAAATGGAAAACCGACCAAGAAACGGACCAACAATCATATTCCTGCAGCCAAGCTAAAGCGCGCATGGCTAAAATCAATCTGTGTAGTCTACAGTATTTCTGACTACTTTGCACACTTCTCGAAGATGATGAATTGCACATCACACCAACAGCTGACTTCAGCATAGCAATGAAAAGAATTGGTATTTGATGTTTCCACCTTTACATTCCTTTCACAAGCCAAGCAGTTGAGACTTTTGCTGCTTTTCCTACTGACTTTGATTCATGTGCATGACATAGAAGAGTGATCTGTGAAGACCCAGTACTGTCATAATGTGGAATCAAATGTAACTCCACTTTTTTTATTGGTTTTATTTCTTTATTTATTTTTTATTAATGTTGCCTGATTACCGAGAATTCAGATGTAGTACTTCAAGTATTATAGCAGTCTAACTAAATTACAGACAAGATGGGCATTTCTGCAGTGGAAGGCAATAAACATGTTGAAGGCTTCGTGTATGACCGCAGCTACAGAAGCACTGCGTGAAAAATGCTGAATCAGAGAGCAAAACGTAGCAGTTCATTGTAACACAGCACGACAGCTGAGCTAAACCCCTCTGTATCTTGTCCAGCCGAGGCTACACGCAGCCATAAATAACCCGCATCTGCTTTTATGAGATAGTTTATCACTTTTAATCAATAACTGCTTGAATTGCCAGCTTGGCTGCACATTTAAGAGTCATGAAAATTTACTGGGCGCAAAGAGAAGCATGTAAAAGGTTCAGTACACAAAAGAAAATAAAAAGCTGCCAAAGGGAGTATGAGACAGGCTCCAACCACTCACCAAAATTGTCCACAAGTGAACGATCTGTACACTGGGCCATGGCATTGCACAGTTTGTTAGCAAATATGTGGTTATCTATACTGGTGTCACTCAACTGTCAGATTTCAAAATGCTGCAAATCTCTTTCAATTTGTGGTTTTGAGTGTCAGCAGTGTTGATTATTTCGCATTCAAATTAGCGAAAGCATCGTGATGTTTCTCATTTGGACTCCTTTCAAAGTGTCTGGCGAGGTTCAAAATAATCATGGCTCTTGAATTTTCTGCCAGGTCTTACCTAACATTTCATCAGAGCTTCCTACTTATTTTGACACTAATTTGACTCGCTTGAAATACAATTTAAAAAAGGGAGGGTGTGGCGTGGGGAGGGAGGCAGGGAGGGAGGACGACTTGATTGCTTTTGATCCTGATTTTAAGAAAGATTGGATGGCTGTGTGGTCGGATATATCGGGCCTTATGAGCGGTGACAGCGCTGTTGATGTTCAAGTGCCTAGAGTGTTGAAACTAGTTGAAGTTTCATCTCTTGTTCGCAGGCCCGTCTGGCTGAAAGAGTCCCTGGAGTTTTTAAGGGATATTTCCAATCATATTAAAATTAATAGCCTTGCCAGTGACAGCGAGGGAGAGAGAGAGAGAGAGAGAGAGAGAGAGAGACAAAGAGATAAAAAACACATTTTTTAGGCGCTGTGTGGCACAAGGGGAGAATCAGAGAGAGAGAAAATGGATGAGTGGTTTGATTTATCTCATTTTTTTATCCTGAAGGTATTAAAGTTTTTTTTTCAAGACATTTAAAATATTGTTTTTAGTCATTTCTATCCACCATGGACTTTACAGCTTCTCTGAACAACTACTGGAATCAATGCAGTTCTCAGTCTTTTACGCTGATTTGAACCGCTTTCTGCAGTAAATGTTTTGGGTCGATTCTGCCTGATACCTTACTAACCTCTGTTGATTTTTCATGCACTGGTCAATGTTGGAATTTTGTGTTATGTTTCTCCTTTCAGATTATTCTAAAGAAAATGCCTGAAATACACATTCATGTGTTTGAGGTTTTATGAAAAGTTGGCACTGGATAATTGTTAAAGAGGATGGTAACAACCGAAGACTAAATCTTGTTCTGCAGTGTAGGCAGGTTATTGGTGACAGGGTGTCTGGGGAGGTGCATGGCCGGTGGGGACAGGAATCATGCAGCCATGGAGACAAACAGAACTAGACGTGGCAGTGGGATAGCAGAGGTGGTTTCTCCAGAGGCAAAAAGGTCAAAATCTCAGAAGAGCAAAGCTCACAAAAAACACTACGAGGGAGACTGAAAGGTTAAGGGGGGGTTTATTCAGCAACTGACCGATTGGTGGATAGTAATGCCTCATTTGCATATTTAAACATACAATTACAGGAAACGTGTAGTGTCTTGATAAATATATAAAATATTAAAGGCTGCACAAGATGAGCTTTTTTTTTCCCCCTCAGGTTTGTACAGGGGTTTGTTCATACTTCAGTGTCTGATTTATGTATTCCTTTTTTTTTTTTCCTTTACTGTTTTTGACAGTATCTTTTGATTTCTGGGATTCAATTTTTTTTGGTAAAAAATTTAATATGACAACAATTTGTGTCACATGTACATTTTAATTACAGAAAGTTACATTTGCATATGTAAACCTAACATTTAAGAAAACCTAGAGATGATTCATTGTGATCTCTATGACTTAAACATTTTTGACAGTATCTTTACTCAACATTTTTTCTGTTTTTAACAAAAAAGGGGAACACATACAGATAAACACTTAAACACAAAACAATTTAGCATGCAGCATGTCAGTTATGTGTTCATAGAATGTGTCGGATCATAACTGTTGTCCAATAAACCCTTCAACACAATGGTTGCCAGTCTGGGGACCAAATCTTACAGAGTACATGGCTCATACACGTCAGATATTAAGTATTATACAACTTTGTTCCACCCAGCCAGTGTTGGACGTTTGTAGTCACTCCACTTCAGCAGTATGTTTTGCACAGAAATTAAGAATACAAAGAAGTCTTTTGGAGTGTGACTATTTGCTGTTTGGGCTCCCGAACACACAACTCAGAAATGCAGTTCAATGTTAAAACAAACAGCAATAATCCATCTGTCATGTTCCCCCAAAAGTCATTTAGATGTTTACAAGTCAATACACAATGAATAAAACTACCAACCTCAGTATGCCACATTGGGACCATTTTATATCTGAGGTGGGGAGTTATCTGTAGACAGTGCAACAGTCTAAACTAAGTCTCCTTCAGCCTATTACAGATTGAGATATTATTTGCCGATTCCCATATTTATGACAACGTTGCCTAATCAAAGTTATGTTCAAGTTGTTGTTCCAAGCTATGGGCAGAAATACAGGTCTGCCGGTATCACATTTAGAGAGTACTCTGTACCCAACAGAATCATTGTTAATGGCATAAAGACATATATGTACAGTATAAGTGTATATATATATATATATATATATATATATTATGTTCAATGTATTTTTTTCTTCTTTGATGCAGAGAACACAGTACTTCTTGCCTGTTCTCCTGTGTCCTAATGATCTAAGGTACAGGTGTCAATCTGTTCCACAAAAGGGCCGATGTGGCTGCAGGTTTTTGTTCCAACCAACCAAGAGCACACAGTTTGACCAATCAGCTCTCTAAAGACTGGATCAGTTGATTAAATGAGTCAAGTATGGTGTGCTGCTGCTTGGTTGGAAAGAAAACCTGCAGCCACACTGGCCCTTTTGTGGAACAGTTTGACACCCCTGATCTAAGGAATTCACATCAGTTACAGGCAGGCCTCCACCGGTGGCACCAAATCACAGAGCAAATTCACATTGTAGCACCATAACCAAGAAGAAGAACACTGGCACTGGCATATGTGAGAAATATGAATTTGAATGTGACCTTTTAAATACAAGTACTGCAATGTTTGCATTGCGAGAGTGCCTCACTGTGACCAGAGTGACTGTAGTATGAGGCAGACAGAAACCTTGTCCAGATAAATTTTGTCACATGTGGATTATATATAACTGGGCTTTAGGTTACTCAAGGCCATGTGTGGACCTTGAGGTCCTCAGCAGTATTAGTTGTTTGGCTTTGTTTGAGAACAGTAGGTGCCAGTCTATCTCAACACTGTGGTGGACAGGGTTGAAGAGACCTGTTGCTGCCTTCTTAGACATAATAGATAGCTTGCTGTTAACGTTCCAATCTGTGTAAACAGACATCTGTGTCTCCAGACTAAAATATGTTGACAATAACACCTGCATGAGTAAAAACATTCTCTTTGGCTAATTCTGGGCGTATAGTATTTGTGATGTTATCTTGGGGTTTAAAATCTGACCATCAACATGAGTTGGGCAGAATGTGAGAACGACTCAGGCTCTTCTGATGTACTATGAGAGTGTCTCTAATTCTCCTTGGCCAAGCATCAATAAATAATACAGCATAAGACATCAGAGGCTCCTGAACACTTTCTTCCTTCCTGACCTCACCATTGACCTTTGACTTCAGCAATTTCTCCACACACACACACACACACACACACACACACACACACACACAATAGAATGAGCAAGAAAGACATGTTATCTACATTATCTACAGAAACCCAACAATTTTACCATAAGCCAGCATTTGGCAACAATTAAAAAAGTTATCTGCACTCATATGCAGATATTTACTTATAGAGATGAGCAAGTGTGTCTCATATCATTCTTGAAATATCAAGTTGCTGATCAGACTGCAAAGGAAGTCTTAGTCCCAGATATCCATTATCTATTTTTTGGATATCTGCCAGGTTCTGAAGTCCAGTAACATTGGTTGCCCCCAGTGGCTAAATCATCATCAGATCAATGAATTCTGAAGATTACACTGTTCTACACTGTGAGCAATATTTACAGGTACAATGGTTGAACCATGAACTATGTCAAACAAAAAGTCAAACACATACAGTCAGAAAAGTGAAGTCAAACTTTATTTTTTGTCAGAGAAAGATGACCTGGATGAACCTTCACAGACACAATGTAGAAGAATAAGAAATATGTATATCCACAGAAGTATCAGTGCAGTTACATGCACTGAAGCTTTACCTCCTCATGTCGTCTGTGAATGTGATGAAGAGCATGACATTTATATTAAGCACTGAAATGACTTCATATAGTTTGAGCATATTCTGAGTCAGCTGATATCTCTGACTGAGTTGTAGTTCAGCCGGGCTCTGAAGCAACACAGTCGAATCCAAGTTTGTCATTCAATCTCAAAGTCATCCATTTTCATTGTCTACACCACAGCAGAATGGCCCGGCATGGATATCAGAAGTTTAAGTTCTACGTTGACCACCTGTGCGCCTCAGGTCAATGTAAGAACAGGTCTGTATTCTTCAAAGCATGTGTTTTGTTTTTGTAGCCACTGCACATGGGAGTCTAAAAACTGAATTCATGTTCTGTGAGCAGTCTTTCCTGAATTCTCCAGCGTCCTGAACCAGTTTTGTTTTCTAGAAATCCAATAATTGGTATGCTACTAGACAGCATGCATGTCGCACTCACAACCCCCTGAGATAGAAGGGGATGGGGATGGGAGTACTTGAACAGAAAGGGGAAAAGGAGCATGTCATGATTGCAAAGTGTGAAGAGTTCAGATTCAAACAGCCCAAACCAGACAACCAGAAGAACAAACAACACTTTCTGAACGGGGTGCTGAAGGCGCTTTCTACATGATTAATTCAATGGTAGATTGCACTAATGTATGCCATTACTAATTACTACACACCTGTATCTGTCGACTGAAGGCTGTTAGCCTCCATTCTTCTAAGTGTTGTTGCTTTCCCTGTCACTTGTCGGTCTATCTGTGTTTGTATGTCTCTGGACGTGGCCTCTGGTTTCCCCCCCCAACCTGCCTGATTGCCTCACCACCTCCACTTCAACCAATTAACCCTTGCTGCATAAAATGCCAGCTCAACCTTCGAACTTTGCCATATTGTTGCTTAACTAAAACTTTGTGTCTGTGTTTTGACACTTTGTGACTAATCATGCTTCAGAAACCTCTGTACAACGTCAGCTGCATTTGTTCCCACGTCACCACCAACTCTCTGCACCATCCCGGTACCCACCACTGCCTCCCTCTCCTGTACATTTCCCAAACCTATGAACTGTTTAAATGAGATTCATTTGTTCACCTGAACAGTGTTTGCATAATAAAACCTTTGGACCATTGTTATGTCAACAGTATCACACATTTCCCTTTCCTCCCACTTTAAACCTGTCCTAATTTAGACCTGTCATTGCTTATCTAGCCAGCAGTCCTCCTCAGCTTGTTTCTGATCAGCCACTCAATTATAATACCTACCCACCACCACTGGACCTCTGCAATCATTTGTTGTGCCCCATTAGTCATAATCCTTGAGTCTTCATTGTGTTTTCCTGTCTGTTAGTATATGATTTCTGCCAATTTTTGCTTGCCTGCCTGCTCTATTTTTGGACTTGTTTGCTTTGCTGATCACCTGTCTGTTGCTGACAACCTTGTCAACAACCACTTGCTTCACTTGAAGTGTTTGCTCTGGTGGATGTTATTGTTCTTACCAGAACATGGAGGCAAGAGTGTGACATGTCCAAAGTTAACAAAGACATTTCCACAGACCTGTTTTTGTTGTATATCAGTTCAGCTAATTAGAGACTACATATGAACGATCATCTTTACATCTTACATCAACAACAGCCTGCTCACTGTACTCCCATACTGACTGTACAGTCTAACACGAGTGTAAAAGTGAAGCAACCATTCCATGAATGAATTCCTGAATTCCATTTAGCTACTTCAGTTCTAGAGGTTCTGTTGTTGTGTTTGAATTAAGAGTCCTCTCTGTAATACATGTTCTCTTTATCTGAATTGAAACTTTCAAGTTTGTAGCATATGATAATACACATTAGATGTCTTTCATATTAGTGGAAATGTGTATAGATGAGTTTGCAGAAACTAATCTTGATACTCAAAGTAGATGATGACTCATAGCTAAATCTTACTATGATTTTTAGACATCTCATTACAAATAAATCCAATACTGTATTTGCTATTGGATCTGTAGTGTACATTTGTATGATCTTGAACACAAATGGTGTCTGTGGTGTGTATATATAGTAATAGGCTTCATTTTCCTCCTTCCACTGTATTATCTGAGCACACTATAGAAGTCTGATTTAATCAAATGTGCAAATTTACATTAGGAATGATTTACCCCTCCAGCATTATATTTAATTGCAAACAGCTAAAAACTTGGCAACTGGCAGTGTCACAAAAAAATATTGTATAATTGACAATGAAGCTGGACTGTTTATTTTTCATTAAAAAAAAAAAAAAAAAGAATAGTACTTATTTAGATACAATGGTGAATCCTCTGGACTTTGAGCACTGGTCAAGCGACGTAGACAGTGAATGAGTGAGGAGCGCCTGTATTGAGGAAGTTGGCTAATCAGCAAATTAAAAAGGTATTTTCTGATTGTTTCATAGTGGTTACGTTCAGCACAAATAAATACTGGCTCCCACTCCTTACCCCTCCACCTCACGCACTGCTGAACCTTGTAATTATCAACAATACAATATGACACAATACCACAATTGCTACTAACAGATTCCACTTGCCATTAGTCAGGCAGGCTGACGGAACTAAACAGTCGTATTACTTTAAAACCTCATTGAAATCAAGGATGGGTGTTGCATACAATTCACCTTTAAACACTATTTTGACTGGTTTCCAGGCAGTCACTTCGACCCACATACTGATAATTAAGCCATCGTGACATTGTTGAAACATGTTTTCTACCCTCCTGCTGATCACGCATTCTGGAGTTTTTGTCTCAGAACAAGCTGGAATCATTCAAGGCAGTTAACACGATGTTTGCTACAGCACCCCAGGAGTGCCCCTGCTTATTATTCAGACTCGCAGCTTTGCAGACCACTTTTCTACGTACTTTACATACCATAATTGCACCCTAATTCAAGAAGTCAGCTTCATACATACTGTATTTACATCTTAATTCCAAGCAGTGAACGCATTGCAAGAAGCTTTTCTACTATTACTTTCTTTAATTTTAAAACCAAAGCCCCCATCACCTCCTGCAGTGGTTCTTATTCTGTGCACGCGACAGAATACACAAGCAACAAAATTTTATTTCACTCAGAGCCTACACATGTATTTTCTTGCGCCTATGTGATCCAAATGTGAGACCTTTATTAGATCTTACAACTCAGGTAGAGAAACTTTCTTCAATTTTAGTAAGTGGAAAAAAATGACAAAAACAACTTTGTTCCACTCATTTAGAGCTACAGCGCTCACGTTGCTGACCCTCCAGCACTTCGGTCTGCATGTGTAAACAAAGCTTCCAACTGTTTAATTCACTACTAGGGTGCATTAAAGCAATGAAGACCCTACTGTTTAAAGCGCACGTGGAAAAAACAGTATATCATTCTTTTACACACACACGCTTTCACTTCACGTTCCTTCCTTTCGTTCACACATACACACCTCTCTCTTGCTATATCTTTTTGCTGTTATTCTTTCTCACACACAGAGACACGCACACTCCCCCTCTTTCTCCTCAGTTCCCTGCAAGCGTGGCTGGGCCAGATAGGACTTAATTTGTCCTGCTTCTAGATAAAAACATGTCTCTCGCCTCCCTTTGTAAACAGACTGGGCAATAGAGAGTAGAAAGAGGAACTTAGCTTCAGAGAGACAGGCGAGCACACAGAATACCAACAGAGATTACAAAGCCGTAATACAAGAGCTGAATGTAAAGGTTACTGTATACAGAGGCTGAATATAAGAGTGGATATTAGAGAGGGAGGACGGGGCATATATCACAAGACAGAGAAAGAGCGAACAAAGTTCCCCTGTATATTTTTTAATGTCTGTGGACTGAACTTTTCCAGAGCTAGACAACACTATTTATGCAGTAGGATGCAGAAACGAACCAGTTTTAATTTGGATCGTGATTGTTTTGAAATGCAAAGGCATTGGACAGAGGACTATGACTGGATCAGTATAATAGCTGACAATGTGGGGCTTTCATCCAGGAGAGTGTCCCATGTCAAACCAAAAGTTTCTTTATTTATATAAAGTTTGGATAAATTTTATTCTGTTTCTCTCTATTTTATTGTTACTTTTTATATATGTTGCATTTATATTTATTTACCTTGTCTTCTGTTTTTATGCCGAGTCTATGCAACGTAATTCACAATGTACATTGTGAGTGTACAGCTGAATGACAATAAGTCTGTCTAAGTCTAAGTTAAGTCGGTTTATGCAGCACTATAACAACAACAATGAGGAAAGCTAAGAGAGATCGCACAGACCACCATGGGGACTTTGTGATTTGCCAAGAAGGTGCTGAAGAAGATGATGAGCTAGATGCTGTTGGAACACTGATTGAGGGTGTGGAGTTGCTAAACAACCTGAGGAGCATCTCCTTTAGATTTACCATGCTTTTACTTGTTTTTATTTTCTTTTTTTTTTTCCTTCCATCCACCTATAGGAGACTTCTCTTGGACTCTTGAACCCTTTTTAGCATTGATATCTTTTTCACTTCAATTTTAACTTCGTGCTGCTTTCTTGAACTGGTCAATGAATGAATCACCATTATTTGTTCAGCAGTGACAGAAAGGAGCAAAGAAGGACTTCAAACTGTCATTGAATTAACCTTTTAAATGCTTGACTGATCACATTCCACAACTAAAGTCAGTTTGAAAATTGAATGTTTACAATTGACAAATGTAATACTCTAAAGTTTTAAGGTGTTTTAATTGTGGAATGATTTACAGACTACATATTTAAACTTCAAATGTATAAACACAAAATTAATGACTCAAGCAATTCACAGAAAATAATAAAACCATTACAAAATAATATAATGGTTTGGTCAAGGGGAAAAAAAACAAAAAAAACAAAACTTGGCGATTCTGCATGCATTTGTGCATGTCTTTCGTGTTATAATCTTTGAATGTATAGGTCCAAGGAAAAAGGTTTTTGGGATCTCCTGGCTAAGTCAGAGGAAGTTGTAGTACAAGTGTTCAAAATGTTAAAAGTTTGAAGCAGCGTGCATCAGAGTGTTTGTTTTCCTTCCATACTGAAGAAAATTATATTACATTTCCAGCCCACTGGGGATAAAAATGTGCCAAGTCAGACAGAGAGAGAGTATAGCTTGGATATATTAAACTGATATATAATACATAGAAGTGGATTGTGTTCCTAATTGATTTTCACGTAATGGGAATAATGAAACAGCAGTAATGTGGTCTGTGTGTAGACTATGTTCTTATAAATGAATAAAGTAAAATCATTAAATAACTTCTACGTAGATTGCAATATATTGTGTTATGCATTCAGCAGTAGGTCTTTATTTAAACAGTACGTCTGAGATGGGATTTCTTCTTTGTTTGCTCGTCTAGTCCCGTCTCACAACTCGAATTACAACTCTAAAAAAGATTGATGCTTCAAATTTCTTTTTCCTCATCTAATTTCTACTTTTTTTTCCATCTAAGGGTTAATCTTCTTGACTTCTTTCATGTTTACCTTTTTCATGTATTCTCCTCTGTCCTTGATCATTTTCTGGAGAATTATGTAGACCTTTTTATTTAACTGCAGAACATTTTGGCCCGATTTACAACAGGACCTGGACATTGGAAGTGTTGTAGTGTTGTTTGAACCTTTTCTGTGTTGTATATTTTTCCATTATATTCTGGAATGAGAAATGGTAAGCATCTAAGCCTTTTTGTGAGATTAAAAAAATTCAAACAAACAACAGTATAACTTACCCCATTTATTATATATGGATGGCAATAAGGATGCACTTTCCAGCAGACCACATATAAAAGTATATTGTAGCTACTAACATAACTCTGGTTTTGGTGTTTACATAGACCGAAAGTGTAACCTTTCTATATTAGGTTTACATGTTTTCCAGCAATGTCTGTGTGGGTTCTCACTGGAGTGCTCTGGCTAACTGTAAATTGCCATATTGAGGGTGAATGTTTCTCTTTGGGTCCCAGCTTCTCACCTGATGCCACACAAGTTGGCTTCAGCCCTCCATGTGAAGTGGTGGACATATATTATGGATGGAGGTTAGAGAATTAGTTGTTTGCTTTCTCTGGATCTTTGCTTTTGGAATACAGTTAATGAGAAGCCTTGTGTTCAGAGGCCTAATGTTGTTATGAAACCCAAACGCTGCACTTCAATTTCAGCAGTGTATATATATATATATATATATATGTATTAGTTGTGTTTTTGCTTTCAAGCAGAGACTAAATTAAGTGGAACATAGAATAGTTGTAAATTTGGGTATGATGAGCGACAACAGGCATTAATAAAATGTAACTTGCAAGCTATATATATATATATATATATATATATATAGCTTGCAAGTTACAAACACACTTACCAGTGTACATACAGTGTGTGTGTGTGTGTGTGTGGCGCATGTCTGAATGGCAGCTCAAACTAACCAGGAGCTCTTTCTTATGTTATTTGTCACCAGCCTCTTGTTTTCCCTCTCGTCTATATTTGTTATGAAAGTGCAAAATGTTTTGTTCTAATTGAGGTGAAGACAAGCTGGAAATGTTTCAGTCTGTGCTGGCCCAGACGAATATGAATCCATTTGCACCCACTTTTTTGAGTATTCACTTTTTATGTTTGCATTTTTATCCACTAGCCAGGAAAGATTAGAAACGTGGGAAATTGTGAAGAGAAATAATCACCATTGGAAAACAGGCCTTCCTTCCTGCTGTGTGATTTCAGGGGCAGTATCGGCATATAGACATCACTCCGACCATCTGTCTGCACTCAAATTTGTCAAATCAGTGTCTGGAAGTGTGAAAATACTATTACCCCACATCTGAAGGCCTCCGAGTTTGTTGCACTGAATCAGGCTTTGAGCTTCTCGAGCTGCCTCAGGGGTCCATCCTTAAAGCCTGGTGGGGGTGATTACAGAGAAACCACATCAGAGGGAGCTACTTCTCCCAGGACCATCAGGAGAAGCAGCTGTACACATCACATAAAAACATTCTTTGATAGCAGCAGTGCAGTAAATATTTTCCTCCATATGGATTTCTTCAGGTATATTTGCTGAATGTCAATGCAGCAAGGTAACAGTCTAGTTCTCTTGCAAATATGCCAATGTCAATAGGAAGGCTGCTTTTAAGGTGACTGTCCTGATATTGTCATTTCAGTTGATTATGATGTTCAGATTTATCTCAACGATGTGTGTGAGAGTTCATGAAGATATGGGAGAGGAAGCTTTTTGGGGATGCTGATGCAGTGTCCATGCCAAAAATGAAATACCATCAACGGTCCAATCTCAGCTTGGCATGGGACCATAGGCTGAGCTTATCAGAACTCACCAAGCTGATGGCAGCTAAGACAGTTTATTGGGCCAGTCAATCAGATGGGCACGAGTATTGACTGTACATTTAATGATTTAGTGTTTGTTGTTTTAGGTACAGCCACATAGAACTGCTAGCATGGCTGGAGACTCTTGTTTTCAAAGGTCTAACTACTTTCTTCCAACACTGGTGATATGGTTCTTTAGTTCCGCAGACCTTGTCATACAACTGCTTGTCATAGGACAAGCCCCACAGCTGTAGGTGTAGCTGAAGGAAAATCACATGGTTGTGTAAGGTGTTGAGAACAAGTGTATCACAAATGGAACCATGTCCATGCCTCCATGACCATAAAACTCTGCAGCTGTATGTGGACGTGGTTACCAACATGTAATGTGATGGGATGTGAACTCTGGTCTCCAGCATGGGAGTCTGACACCTTTTTAACCACTGCGACCTCTATACTCCTTACATTCCAGCTTGCTACATGAAGGTCACACACACAATGCTTCCTGCATTCTCTTCAGTGCTGGCACTGGGCATGACTGGTGCATTGTGCAATCGCCCATTGTGAATGTAATAGGCATAAAGGGCTGAAATGTTGATGCAGCAGTGTTGGAGCTGTCACCAAATGAGATGACGATCAAGACAAATGAATGTGTATCCGACACCATTTGGTGCATTGTTAGTTTCCTGTTTAGACCGGGCATTGGTCCAAATACGTTTCCACAACTTCGACTTCAAATTGTGCTTCTATTACTTATTCCAACATCTGTCATTGCAAAACAGTCGGAAAAATGCATCTTTAACTGGAAAAATTCCACTTTCTCCCTTTTTTGTGCCATATGCCCAATTTTTCTTTTTGCTGTGAAACAATGCAGCATTTTTCTCAACAAATTACCGACACACAATATGAAACTGAATGTTTCAGCTTCCAGATGTGCTTTACAGTAATTATACTGTCTCAACAAAATCCATGAATATCTCAAAAAGTGGTGAAGAATTATGGCTGTTAAAATGTTGCACTTAGTATAAGAGGTGTAGTGTGCCTGGCAGTGAAAAGGCTTTGTGGTTGTTGACATGTCTAAAGGAAGGAGGGGTATTCTAGGAAGGCTTGTTCCTTGTAGCCTGTGATTGTGTTGGCTGCTGGCCATCCGTGCTGAGCCTGAGTCATTGTTAGCAAACTGGCTCTTCACCCTGACAGCCTTGTTGAGCTGGCTTTTGACCAGGCAGTATTAATCTCTGTTTCTCTTCCCATGTGTCTGCATCTTGAGTTTCCACAGGGTCGTGGCCCCTTCTTAGTAAACCATGACTTAAAGCTGCTTGACCCCACTATGGTTGTATTTGGAAAGCATGTAACACAAAAAGACGGGCATCACAGGAAGCAATTTTAAGAGAGGAGATAACATGTGGAGCTGTGGAAATTCTATCCTAACCACATCCCTCTCTGTGGTGCAGAGGCAGCCTTTAAGCTTTCACACCTGTCTGAAGGGTCGAACGTCAGACTGTGGTCCAAGTACTGTCATCTTTCTAAAATCGTATCAGTTGATTTATGAAGTTTAAAGACTTTTCTAAAAGATTTTCAGAAAACTTTAACAGAGGTGTTAAACTCAAATTAGTTCATGGTACAATTTGATGTCACGTTTGGTGACAGTAGTAAAACCATTTCATTATGACTAATAGATAACAAAAACAGGAGGAGAAGGAGAAACCACAGTGGCCATGAAACTTGTGAAAAACACAAAAGATCCTCTGTAGAGCATTTTTAATGTGTCCCTCTGTTCACTAGACAAATCAGGAAAAAAATGCATTCTATTAAGAAATTGAATTGAATCAAGTTTAGGGGATGCCTTTTTGCATCAAAGATAACAAAAATCTAAAAAGACAAGACACATTATGTCAAATTTTAGCAGTCTCTAGATAATCAGAGCTGAGCAGCACTTTGTCCCATTAGTGTGTGGATCAGTTTAAGGGACATGTAAGATTTAAGAATCTAGTAATTATATAATTAATAATCAGATTTTTTTAATGTATGGATTTATTCATTTAACAGATTTTGGTGATAGGTAGCAGAGGCATACAATTTGTGTGAATGTAGGTGACCATCTGATCTACTAATATAGCACATCCCTGATGCTTTTGATACCACATTGGTTTCACTGATTTGCACGTGCTATATATTTGTCGCTACATCATCAGTTTCATCCACCCTCATGCTGAAAGTCTCTGTTGCCCCAGAAGTGAAGCTAGCCTACTTATCATAATTAATTATGTATAACCAGTATAGCCTAGCCTATAGCCTATATTTCTCATTAGGCCATAATATTCCCAAATGCCTAATTCATCTTTTGCCTAGAATGCAGAAAACTTAGCCTTAGCTTCCCATATCCATTTTGAACATGGCTGCCAGCTGTAATAACAATTATATTGAAAGAGGTATCAGGTGTAGCCAAACTTCAAGTATGTACTGTCACTGCCCAAGCACTTGAGACTTCTTTAATGCCTGCTAATCATTTGTAGCCAACTTTGGTTGTTTAATTTACTGTATTGTTTTACAGGGTTCTACTTAGAGAATGTGACAGAAATAGATTATTCTAATAATAGAGCAAGTTGCCTACAGCCCATGTTGTTGTGGTTTTCCTCTTTCTTTCTCTTTTTTTCTTCACACCAAGACAGGTGGCTTAGTTTAATTGGAAACCCTTCAGGGCCCAGTTTGCCTAGAAGGAAGTTGTTAGGTCCTTAACTTTGTGTGTAAAACTAAGAGCAACACCATGAATGCTTCAAGGACAGATAGTCTAAGTTTGTATTGTTATCACATTATGTCGATACACCAAAAACATGCTGAAGACATAGAACTGTTAGAGATCGGGCGGCAGTGTGGAACAGAAGGAAGCCTTCAATCAACAATGATTTCTAATATCGGACATCCAGCTGTGCAAAGTATTTTGCTTCCAAGCACAATGAACTTAATTTGTAAAGCTGGGTTATCCCTGAGTACAAGAACACAGCCCTTTCATTTGAATGGACGACAACACAACTTAAACTTGGAAAATGCAGTGGCCAGTCATAACTCAAAACAGTTGAAACCTAGCTTTTTTACCATATTTAAGCCATTACTACTACTAGCATTTTTACTATGACTAACTGTTATTTGTATCAGACTACAATCACCATGCATGCAGCCACATACAGTGATATATTCATTTTTAATATACTTACTCTTACTCTTTTTAGAATATAAAGTTGATTGGTCTGACTTGTTTTCTGTCAACATATAGTCAGACAAAAGAAAAAGAAAAAACAGCAACCAGACCCTCCACACATGAACAGGCTCTTTCCCAATGGGTCTGGGCTCTGTTGACGATGCGTCATCCAACTGCCAGCTCAAACCCTAGCTTATGAAAAAGGTGAAATCATTGGTCTGTATGTCATACTTTACCTTACTGTAAAAAATAATGGCAGCCATGATGACTTTCCAGAGTTGCAAACTCCTGTGTTAGACATTCGAACCGGCGTGCAGTGTTTTAGTGTCTGATAAACCTTCAAACTGATGGAACTGTTCCTCAAACTGGACTTTCTGGATCGTGTTTCATGTCTCACCAGCATCTGACACACCAGTGCAGCCTCTCGCTTTGTTTCAGCACAGGGCAGGTTTTCAACCTGAAAGCCTGCAAATGCTTCAATAAAACTGTGTCTCTAAACGTACCCAGAGAAGGCTATTATGGATAACTTGCAGCCTCACAAAGGAGCTAACATGATTCATGCAACTTTTGTTGGGAGCCAAGTTTGAAGAAAAGAACAGACACACATTCACCTATGTGACTGTGACATTGCAGCCTTGTAGCGCCACATTATGTTATAATATGTAACAAACTTTTTGTAATAAGTTGTTATATATTGCATTATTTATTACACAAGCAAAAGTAAATGAGTGTTACTGGCACGAACATTATCGATGCACTGAAATGTTGGAAGACACATAGGCAATCTGGATTATGTTCTGCAAATATTATACGTGACAGGAAGCAGACAAAATATGAAAACAAATATGGAACAAAAAATATGAAAACAAATATGGAACAAGGAACAAAAAAAAAAAAAAAAACTTTATTCCAGCTCCATTTCTTTAATGCAACATTGATGTCCTTTCTCATAGTAAAAGAAGAAAAAGAAAAAAAGAAAATTTGTTACATTTTCTGTTCCATATTTGTTTTTGTCTTTTGTCTGCTTTCTGTCACATATAATATTTGAATAACATAATCCAGATTGCATATGTGTGTGTTTCATTTTCATTTACATTTCAGTGCATAATGTGTGTGCCAGTAACACTCATTTCGTGCAGTTTTTGTGTCTATGAGCTTTCAAACACATTGTCTGTGAATACACTTATATTTCATTTAGATTTAACCAATGAATCATACTACTAGTTTTTTAAAATGGATTCATATTTATGACTCATGCTGGTATGCTTAAAGTCAATGTCATTCTAATGGTATAATGTTTTTTTCTAATTATTCCATTTTCTTCACAAGAAAGTGCAACACTTTTGTAATAACTGATGCAATACATAACAACTTATTACAAAATGCGGCACAGTTTATTACAAATTGCGCTCAAGAATTTTATTACAAAATGCGCCGTTATTACATAACGAGGTGAAAATGTATTACATTATTATATAATATGGTGTTATAACATAATGTGGCGCTACAGGCCTCAAATGTTTTGACCAACTGGTGAAATGTACAAGATCACCCAATGGTAGCTGGGATTCAGTTGAAAACCCAGCAACACGTAAAGGGATACATCCCAGATGTCATTTATTTCCCATCACAAAGAAGTTCCTTTCTACTTCCCTCCCTCCCTTTCCTTGGCATAAGCCCAAGAGCTAATAACTGCCCTTGACAATGGCCAACAAGTATTCAAGTCAGTTACTTTGAAACACTGCAGTGGAATAAAATGGTATGAATTATGAGCATGCAAGAAACCGTTCTGATTTGTGAAACAATCTGTTTTGTATCATAAAGAACGGTAGATTTCCTGCCAAATCAAACTTGTTGGCAGGCATTCTGAGTAAATATGCCTCGGTGCTAATGAGAGTGGTGATTAATTGATTTTGAAACGCTACAAGAGGCAACTTTCTGTGTGTAAACACTTTTTATGCCTCATATTTAACCCATCTCAGTGTTTTTGCTCTCGCACCTTAATTTTATAAATAAGACATCTCCCTGCACTGAATGTCTATCTTAAAGTGCTTTTTTTGTGACCCCCCTTTCTGTCCATCTTTTTTTTTCCCTTCTGGTATTTATACATAGCATCTTTGCTCCTCTCTCTTTGTTACCCTCTGATCCGTTTCTTTCTGCACTATGGAGTTATTTCAGTGCCCGTCATCCAGTCAGAGGGGCAACAAAGGAGCCTGGGAGCTTGAAATCGATTACTCTCTCAGGCAGAGAGTACAGACACCTTCTCTGCTGGTATCACCCTCTTCCATTACTGACAATCCTCTTTCTCTCCTTTTCTGTCTCTAAACCTATTAATCTATCCACATCTCTGTCTCTATTTTAGTTTTCCTTTCTCCCTGTAATGCTATACCTCTCGCATTATCTCACCTCTTCTTTTACTCTCTTTTTAAAGCATACTCATTTCATTTCAGTTATAAAGGGTCAATATTAATTTCAAGTTTGTACATCGGGTCAATACAGAGGTAAATGCATGACGTCTAGAGTCTGGCTTTGTACAAAGAGTGGAAGCAGAGCTGATGGAGAAGCTGCTCACTGCTGGGAAATAAGTGTTGATTGAGCTCCAAGAACATCTTAAGCAAAAGTAAAATAAATGAAAAAAACAACTTTGGAAATTTTGTTTGGTCTTAAAGCAAGATTCTGAAAGTTTTGAAAGTACATATTATAAGCAATAAATACAACATTCCTTGATTCAATATACTCATTCAATATACTCTAGACATTTTTTTTTTTGTTCTCCAGACTGGCTTATCCTGGTATGACTCATGGCTTCATAGCTTCTCGGCTGGCACTGCCACCCAACAAAAAAACACCCAAAATGGGGGTATCCTTTAGCTCAGTTGGCAGAGCATCTGGCCCATGTACAAAGGCTCAGTCATTGCTGTGGTGGCCCAGGATTTGAATCCAACCTGTGGCTTTCCCGCATGTCATTCCCCATCTCTCTCTTCCCACATTCCTGTCACTCTTTCTCGTCCATTGGTGAAACATCCTACCAGTTCCTACCAGATCAGGAGCGTCCCCCTTTACCTTTAAAGACCTCCTGAAGACCCAGCTCTTCAGAGTACCTTCTTTCCAACACTACCAAATCTATTTCCCTTCTGTCACTTGATTCTACTTGAGTAGTACTTGCTGCACTAACATGCTTTAGTCGCACTTTACTTTGATTGTTTTCCTTGTTTGTAAGTTGCTTTTGGATAAAAAAGATCTTAGATCTAAAAGATCAAGATAACTTTATCCTGGGAAAACTTTATACAGAAGTCAAACTTTTTTGACTTCATGTGCCACTGAGCAGCTTTCATAAGGATCAGGATAAATATTTGTTTTCTTCTTGCACTGATGTATGAAGAGACCTACTACCAAGATGACCCATAAAGAATGTGCACAGCATGCAAGTCCTCAGCTGGCTGAGTTAGTGACTTCTTGTTGGCTGCCTACTTAGATGAATGCCACAAAATGAGCTCACTGATACTGCTGTTCAACATTTAACATTTTTATTGGTCTATCAACATTTGGGTATTACAAAAGTGCCACTGTTGGATAAAACATCCATTTTAGAGTTTCACAGCCATTTCCTGTGTAATCATTATGTATGAGAAAACAAGTTGCGTGTAAGCTGGTGAGAGTTTGAGCATCCAGCACTGACTTAAATCAAACACAAAAATAGCCATGTTACACATCGTGTCCATCACCTGTGGGCAGCTTTAGGTTATGCTTAGCAACTCCTTTTGTCACATCCCTGACATACTGTAAGCTTTAATGCAATGCCCTCACCTACTTTATCCTACATACAATGTTTGCAGGTCAATAATCTTTTGAACTCGGTACACTTGCTCCACTGCTCACCATTATTCCCACAAGAATAGTGCAATATAGTCAACTAGGCTTCAATATTGGACAAAGTGACAAATCAAAACTTAAAGGATGAGTGTGTAGAATTTAGTGGGATCTCGTGGTGGAGTTACAGATTGAAACACCCTCCACTCATCCTCAAATTTGTGAGGGAGAAATTATAATGGCCACCAACCAAAGCATCCAATTTAGAGCTACTCTTTGGTTTGTCCATTCTTATTATTTATTTATTTTTACAGTGTATTCTTGTATTAGGATATTCTGCACACTTCAATCCCTTAACAGTAATGGGTTCAATGAGCCAAAAAGTATTAATTTGTGATGGTGTTAATTATCATAGCCATGTCATTGTAGACCTTATTTTTTAAATTATTATTTTACTGATATTGTTAATAGAATTAATCATATCATGGAAAACTGGACTGTGTAGGAATGGGTTTTCACTGTGAGTCTGTTTTGTATGAATACATATTGTATTAACCAGCCACTAAGACACATTCTGTGTGTCATATGGTCATAAATGCCAACACATTGCAAGCAGTCACCATGATTGTTACAGTAACGTGACCAGCTGTGCAACTGAACTAACAACAATAAATAGTGGTTGTTTGCAGACTGCTGTGGATGAAAGTCATTTTCTTCAAAGTTTTATTTGTCTTGTCTCTACAGCATTTGGTCAATACTTAATTCTCAACATTATTTTATAATTTTTCGTTGGAGCTCTTATTTTAAAGTCAAAATGGCAGTAAGAGGACGATGAATGCAACATCAGCGTGATGAAAGTCATTATTTTGTGTTCATTAAGCAGATGACTGATGAGGGTACAGGGCTCATCATGCACGTTGAGTTTCATAGTTTTGGGTTTCTGGTTAGTCTTTCCTGGGTGTCATGGAATTTTCTATCCTTAGGTTACTTGAGGTCACGTATGCGCCTTGAGGTCCTCAGCAGTATTAGTTGTTTGGCTTTGTTTGAGGACAGTAGGTGCCAGTCTATATCAACACTGTGGTTACCAGGGTCGAAGAGACCTGTTGCTGCCTTCTTAGACATAATAGATAGCTTGCCGTTGACGTTCCAATCTGCATAAACAGACATCTGTGTCTCCAGACTAGAATATGTTGACAATGACACCGTCCTTGGTAAAAGCATTCTCTTTTACTTAATTCTGGGCCTATAGCATTTGTGGTGTTATCTTGGGGTTTAAAGTCTATCCACCGGCATGAGTTCGGCAGAATGTGAGACCGACTCAGGCTCTTCTGATGTACTACGAGAGTGTCTCTAATTTTCCTTGGCCAAGTGTCAATAAATAATAAAGTATAAGACATCAGAGGCTCCTGAACACTTTCTTCCCTCCTGACCTCACCATTAACCTTTGACTTCAGCAATTTCTCCACAACAATAGGATGTCTTCTGTTATTTAACTTCCTGTTTGTCTCCTTCCCGCCCTTCTGTATCCCCTGCTTTGTAATTAGTTCTCTTGGATTTAGCGCATGTGTTTTCTGTGTCACATATCAGGTTGTCTGCATCTGTTCCCCAGTCCTGTGGTGTTTGGTCTTCTCTTTCTCCCAGTGTTCCAGCCCCTAGGTTATCTCAGTTCTGGATTTTTCTTTGGACTACCATTTTTTGGATTTTTCTTGAATTGTTAAATTTAGTTTGTTTTTTGGCCACACTGCTCTGACACCTTTTTGTGTTTACCTGCCTCTTCCCAAAGGATTAAAGTTACCTTTTGTTCACTCAACCTACCCGTCTGGATTTAGGGTCACTTTTTTAATCAAGCTATAACAATGACCTTGCCATCTGTGACCCAGCACACTTGGACCTCAGATAAGAAGCAGCTGCAGCCACATGAACAGATGTGTTAACACTGGACACAAGGCATGATAAACCCACCAAATGAATTATAGCATATAGACATAAAACTGGTCATGTTGACATGTTGAGTTACTTTGCTTCAACAGCTAATCTTCTCTACACATTGTATTGTAATAAAGTTCTCTCTGCAATATACATAATCCCATTATGCTTTCAGTTACTTTAGATATTTGTATTAAATTGCTCTGGCAATTTTTGGAACCATAAATTACCATAGCTTTTTTCTTCTCTACAAAGCAACATGAATGTAAACTATATTTTGTAACTGAACAAAATAAAAAACAGACATGTTCAGAGTTTGACCTGTTTTAGTGTTGCATGACATGGCAAGTTCAATGTCAGTGCAAAACAATGTCATACAGACTAAACACTATCACAAACAAGCTGATGTTGTTATCAAATTACTATATCTTTCTGTTACTCTGAGTTTCTTTGCCTCAAACAACATTGTGCTGTCTGGAGACTGCTCCAGCAGGGCAGGAGACATACTCTGGAAACTTGTGGGGGCAGTTTAAGCTTCTCTGGAAGAGTTGTTTCTCCTAAGCTGCTGGACAGTCAGCAGTCTCTTACCAGATGTATCATCGCTGAGTTGGCATTTTCCCATCGCATGAAATTGTGCAGAATGTAAGCCACATTAACAACCAACTCTGCTGCCACTGGTTTGACACCCATCACCCAGTGAAAGATGCAGAACTGGCTGGTGAGTATGTCAAAGGCACAGTCCTCCAGGCTAGTTATCCAGGAGGACTCGTCTCCCACGAAAACATGAGGCCAAGATGCACCTTGGAGGTGTTGATCTGGGGGCCACAAAGAGTTGGAAAGAACAGTGCTCCTTCCTGTGTACACCAGGTGGAAGTGGGCATCAACCAGAAGGACAACTGCAAAGGACCACTTTTAGGATGGGCTTTTTATCCCACACCTCCCATAATTTAGATGATTAATGAATTTTAGGAAAAGTCATGAACTGAGGCTGTAGCAGTTTTATTTTAAGTCTTGAAAATGCCTTGGTGGTTCTAGTGTTAAAAGGAGAGAACAAAATCATTAGTCAATGATAGATTTACATATGATGCAGCTTGTTGCTTTGTAATGACTCAGTTAATAGTGTTTATATTCAAAAGTAGTGTATGTGTGCAATGTGGGTGAGGTATGAGTCAAAGGATGAACTCTTACAGCCTGAGATGGTGCTGGGTGAGCTAACTTACTGTATGTTCAGTTCGTCCTGAATGTAACAAATGAAACATTTAACGTGAGCCGCAAGAAAGCAGAGCAGAGTCTTCCATTTTGAAGTTTCCGTGTGCCAATTTACAACCTTTTCTCCACAATACTTGCCAGTGTTTTCCTCATTTCTGTAGCCAGCTGTGGCAGCCTAGTTTAAACTACAATGAGAACTACAGAGAGTTTGGCTGAGACGAACTCTGTTGTCTTCTTTTGGTCTCCAGGGAGCTGGGGAGGTTATGTACTAGATCTGAAATCTAGTACACAACTCAGCTATTGTAGCTGAGAACAGCATTTCAGTCAACCAAAAAGATATTCCAGAATATCTGCACAGATATTATTGTGAAAAAGTTCACCTTTTTATAATATGTTAGCAAACTCAAACATTAGCTGCATATGCAAAACAGCAACAGAGATGGTCAAGACTGTGCGGCTGAGAACCACCATGCTTAGAGCTTCACAGGCAGATAGACAGTCTGGATTGGTTTTGAGGCTTCATCATTGAAAACTTTATCAGCAACCCATACTGTGACATATAGTTTGTGACAGACCTGGTGGAACTGGCAGCTATTTGGCTCAACATGGATGACATCTGTGTCCTCCAGTACAGGTCAGTACTAGTGTTTGTTAAACCAATATTATGCAACTGTTCTACCATAAAATGACAGAACACAGGGTAATGATTATCAGGGTAATGTTAAGTATGGTTTAATCAGGGGTGAAAGTAGTTTTAAATTCTAGCCGGTACTATTACCAAAACCTTGATCTCTCACTTCATGCATTTTAAAATAGCAAAGTCAAAACCCAAACAAATAAAAACATTTCAATATTTTACTGTAGGCTACCTGTGGGTCTATGGACTAACAGTTTTGTAGTGTTTCTCTCTGTTTTTTTCTGTTTTTTCTTTTTAGATGATAACTGACTGATATTTAAATCATGCATAAAGTGTTTCAGCCAACCACATGAATGTGTGGAATTTTGTTGGTGTAATTTATTGTTTGTCCTGTCCTTGGCTTGTATTTGGTTACATTGTTCATTAAAAAAAAAAAAAAAAAAAGATAATTGTGACAATGAAAACAAAAATTCTAACATTCAGGGGAATTAAAAAAAAAAAAAAAGGATCAGTGATCAGTTTTACCCATTATTGGTTAGGTGAGAAAAAGATTGACTGTAAGAGGAGTCTCTGCATGTTAATGCATGCTACTAACTAAATTTCTTCCCTGGAGTTTCTCTGCTCTCTCGTCCAGCAGGTTCTCATGGATCGTGGCTGCTGCTGTGGTCCTGCATGACGTCCACTACATATATTATTACTGTCATTATTGTTACCATATCTCCATTACAGTTTGTAGTTAGTTAATGATTTGCTGCTGCTGTGCATATGTGTCTCTCTATCTCTCTCTATTTATCTATAGATTCTGCCTGTTAAAGGAAGTTTTTTCCTAGCCACCATCGCCAAATGCTTGCTCATGGTGGAACTGTCGGGTCTCTGTAAATAATATTATAAAGAGTACAGTCTAGACCTGCTCTACATGGAAAGTGACATGAGATAACTTTTGTTATGATATGGTGCTATATAAATAAAGTGATAAATTATAAATTGGACAGCTCTTGTTGGTCTTTATGGCTTGATTTATATTAGATACAGCAACATGTGTGTAGGGGGGTCATGGGGGGATTTCAGATAGAGGGAGACCTTGCGGGAAAAAAAGAAAGACAGACGACTGGAGCAGGTAAAGTGAGAAATAGTGAAAATCAGGCCACCACAGAACAAAAGAAAGAACACCAACAGCAAAAATTAGCAGTTATTCAATAGCCCAAATAAATTGAAGAGAAGATTATTGGTTGCTAACAATCTTCTGAGAAACCCGGACATCTAATCTGTCTGAGGCACTTTCGGCTGCAGAGTTAATTTACTGTAATGATTTCCCACAGCTAGCCGAGGGCCTGCAGTCTAGAATGAAGTGGGAATCTAATCTGCTCGTGGTTGCTGTTACGCTGCTCAAAGACTTATGATTCTATCAAATTATCATGGTCACAAGCTCCACCAAGACACTCAGCAATTTGAATGAGAGGGAGGCAGTGCTAGGGCATCAGGGAAGGGGAAGCTAAGTATGATTACAGTCATAAGGAGGGTGGGTTGATTACAAATTAAACTTCCTCAACGTCTTCACATCTCATATGAATGAAAAGGCTGCATGTAGCTAAGCTGTCAATAATAACCCCACACGTATACATTTTTATTTTACAGAGTCAATTACACAATTTCTAATTAAATACCAATGTGAGGGGATCTGCTACTGAACTCAGATCAGGGTGTGAGTCTGACAGCAGTACTAGCCGTGTAAGGTGGCTTCTGAAGTAACTTATTTTTCCAGTGATAACTTTTGAGAAGCTAAGCTTCTCCCTGCCTCTTAGTAGTGCCTCTTCAGGTGTCGAGAATTTTGACTGTTGATGTGCTTCATGCCTTGAAATGAAAAGTCAATGCCCAAATGTGTATGTGTATACACAAGAGCTGAAAGAAGGAATTAAATGTGTTAAATTACCAGAATGTAGGAATGAACAGATTGGAGTGCAAATAAGCTCTTCTTTTGGTAGCTGCTTTAGGTAATGAGCTAACAAACATAAACAACTTGTTTTCTGGGTGAACAACAAGACTTTCCTCCGAGGACCAAAACATGCTTTGTCTGCTTTGAACTGCTGCATTAAAATCAAGCAAAACTAAGGGAACATTAGGTCAGGTGGGTTCACCATTGCACTGAAATATTTGTGTTCCATACACTGACATGAAACGTTTGACTCAAAGCAGGAAACATATAGGTGAATTACAGTTTGTCAATGATGGCTCGATTTCTTCAAGTGTCCCAATCAGCCATGACAGTGAGCCAGCATGCACGCATTTTTTATGTCACAGTCACTGTAATGAATAAGTTTGGGTCAGTTTCATGTTTTGAAATGCAGCATAATGGAAAAACTTTACCTTTATCAGTACTTTGGTTTTCCACAAGGAAAATTGTTGAATTGTTGAAATTGACTTTGTTCTTAACAAATGATTCAAAAAATGCTCCCAATGTCGCACATGTAATTTCATTTCTCAGTCGTCACACTGAGCGAGTGACAATTTGGTCCTAAATTTCTGTCTATTTTCAGGTGCTGAAGCACAAAATCAAGCTTCAGTGGATGTGTCTCACAGAGTGATAGAGAAACACCGACTTAGATTAACAAGCAAACAATTCTAAGCATTTTTCTTACAGTTTGTATGTGTGTGCTTTTAGGGGTGTCAAAAGCAACAGTCAGTTTACAACACAACCATTCTTCCCATTACACAAATGGCCAATATCAGAACTGGGACCAGTCAGATCATATTTATCTGCTCTTTTGCTGAATATTGCTACTTTATTTTGAAATGATCTCTTCTTTCTCTCTAGAAAGAAGGTTTTGGCATTGTAGCAAATGCAGTATAGCTCGGAACCAGTTCCATTGTTGCTTATTACCTTAAACCTACAACACTCTCCTGAAACCTCCAGCATAGAAGGGGACTCTATGAGTCATTATTGCTGAGCCCTTTATACCTACACATATTGGTACTTTGTGTGCCAATTTGAAAGGCAAAAGGCCCAGGAGTGGGCAGACACACAATACTTTATTTCCATAGAACGTAATACTTCCGTGACTCATATTAGGCAGTGAAGCAGCTGTAGCAGTGATGCCATCAGGACCCCAGGGAGTTACAGGAAATTAATTTGGAATGGAGCATCCTCCTCTGTGCTTTATGGTGTTGCAGAGGAGTTGAATAAGGGTGCGCTGTTATCAGTCATAGGATTTAACACTGCTGAATAGGTTACAGAGAAGCGTACAGGGGTTGATAGGTGGGGGAACCCTAGCATCTGGTATAACCCCATGATCCCATAGTGGGATAGGGATGGTGGGTAGTTAAAGTCTTGCCACATCTGTTTCTGGCTGAGAATTTGCTGCTTTTATATCATCTTATATTATATTATATTTATTACATCTTATATATATATATATATATATATATATATATCAGTTGAATTTTTCAGGGGTTTTAGATTGTTGGACAGACAAACCAAGTCATTTGAAGAGGTGTGTGGAGCCCAGAAACTGGGTAACTGAATAGCTCTCCTCTCGTTTCAGGTTACTTGCCCTTCCCTGTGTGTCACCTGTCTGTCTTCCCTAATCACCGATTGTGTGCACCTGGTGCTCCCTTCCCTCCATGTGTTTAAGTAGTCTGCGTGTGCCTTATCTTGTAACAGTGTGTTCGTCATCATGAAAGCCTGTGTCCTTATTCATTGCCACAGCTTTGCCTTGCTTCGCCGCCTTGAGTTTTGTCCTCGTAAGAGTGATTTTTCTTTGTAACTTTATAGCTTAGATTTAGTATTCGGTTTGATAGTTTAGATATTGACGTTTTGTTTTCCTCTGATTGGAGTGATTTTGCGTTTATTCAGATTTAGACCTTCTAGGTATTTCCTCCAGTCATTTCGGAGTGTTTCTTAGTTATCTGCATTTTCCTTACCAGCTTGTTCCTCCCTTTTGGAGCACCTTTTGTTTGTTAGAGCTGTAATTTGCTATTTTCCCTTGTTACTGTAGGTTAAGTTACTTTGATTCTTAGATTAGGACAGCTTATTTTATTCAGTTAGAGTAGTCAGACTAGTCAGAGTTTATTCCTCCTTTTTGGAACAACTTCTATTTTGTTCACAGTTCAGTCATATCAGGAGTTTTTTCTGTTCAGAGGATTACTCACGCTGCTTCTTCTGAGTAAAGATCACTTTAAATTCATCTGCTCTGCATCTGAGTCCTGCCTTGAGCCATCACCATTGACTAGTTGATCAAACAAATTAAAACTACATTTACTTAACTCAAAATCTTATTTTTAACTCTAACTACACTGCTATTTATTGCACTTTGCACATATTTAATGAACTTTCTAAGCACAACTTTTCTCATTGTCCTCTTCACATTTCATCAGACTGTGTGAATCCAAATTAAACCCAAAGTACAACTGAGCCTAATGGAAATGTCATTTGTTTTGCAGGCATTTGGTCATACTGAAACTTTGGCCAGATAATGCAATGCTTTTCAAACTCTGTCACGCAAAACCAGACACTTTCATTACCCACATTGCAAAGTGACTGTAGACAGAAATACAGGTTTGTTACACTTTATTCAACAATTTTCACATATGCAGTAATAGCACTCGTATAGAAACTTTGGCGGTTGGCAGTTCCCTTTTAGAGTGTTGGATATATCTTTATGTGCAATCATGCAAACTGTAATCATAGGTCCACAATTACCACGCTACGTTTTATTCATAGTTCCACTGGTTTCAGTCGTTGCACAGAGGCCACTTGGAGAGTGAGAAAGAAAATGGGCAGTAGGATCAAAAGGAACACTGTTGCCCTGGTTCACTTTCATTACGATGGATCGACTGCCAGTTGTTAGCGCCATGCTACTATTTTACAAATCACAAGAATACCTACAGACACATTTCAGTGAAAATATAAAGCAATTTTCTCCATCATTAGTTCAGTCACTTTGCACATTTACACTGATGTGTAGACCGAAATGTTGATTAATGTGCACTGTCCCTGGTAAATGAATAAATAAAGTAACCAGAGTTTTACATTGTTACGTTCCTTGAGAGTGTCTGGAGGATGATGGGAGAAGTAATAAAGTTCATCTCAGGGATAAAGAAACAAGAAAAACAGAAGTATCTCACCAAACAAAATTTATTAACTAATAAAAGTCAGAAGTAAAATGCACATGTAACCCTCCCACCAATCGGCTCGTGTTATGCAGAGTACTATATGCACCTTTAATTCCCGAAATACGCTTCAAAATGGTGGGAGATACATCTCGAAATGAATCTGTCTAGGGTAACGTGATGATTCTCACTCTCTATGTTAACAGATGAGAGACTAGGGTAAACTATGGATTTTCTCAGGCAATCACACACCATAATAAAACAACACAAACACAGCGTATTAGTTCAACTTTGTATTAAAGAAAAAAATAAAGTTTCACATATATCAGAAAAAATGATATGAGCTGTTGAGACAAACCTCTCTGTTATCTCCCCGGGTTGGTTGATGCAGGATAGAGCAAACAGACGACGTTGATCAATTCAAAGCATTTATTTCACCGTTTTGCAAAACGGTGGAGACCACATTCCACAGAATACCTACGCAATAGCAAGCAGCCGGGTGAGATCTGATCTGGGGGTCCCTCACCCTGCCTTTTTGTATTCCCTGGCAATCCTCCCTAAAGGGTCGTTTCCCTAGCAACTTACACAGTTTTTTCCCTTATTTGGACATGTCTTATGCTCTTTGCCCTTCTTCATACTTATCACTGGTACCCATCTCTGTCTAACCACTCCCTGTTATTCGTGTGTGAGAATTTACCTCACCCACCTGCCCTTTGAGTGACCTAACAACTTACACTGTCTCTGTTCTTCATCTTCTACTCTTCATTCTCTAAACATCCCTTTTCCTGTCTTTCTTCACCCCAGCTCACCACTTCAGCATTCTACTTACACATTAAGCACATTATACATTTCAATTCACCTTTGTCATACATTTATATTGGTTTCATCCTGCTTTGCTATCACCTTGTATCCACAGAGCCCAGACATAAAACATGAAATAAACACTATAAAGACCGGGGTACTGAGTGCACTCTTATTTAGTAAGTTTAGTTATGCAAGCTTGCAATAGATAGATGGCGCGCTTTACGTTGGAGCTCGTGATGAAAACACAGATCTGCTTCCAATCCCTCCGGTCGTAGAAAAACCTTTCGGCGCCTACCTGGATCCATCTCAGCCAGCAACAGCACCACACCGCACCTCGGAGCCGCAGGAAGTCCACCACCGCTGTCGAAACTCCTCCCGACTGCAATCTCGTCCGCGAAGAAGCAGGCTGGCGTCTCTCCAGGGAAGCAACGAAGTTAAGCTAGCTCCGGCTAGCTGGATTCACCGGACTTTAAAAAACACACTGAGGCCGCAGTGAAATGTCCCACCACTCTCTCACAAGTGTCCAACAAAACTTTCCCACTAATTAAGTAAAGTACAACTCAGTTACTCAAACTAATAGTCAAAAATCACACACAAAAACCCCGCTCTTCACTAGTTTTTTCCCTCTCTTCTCCTCTCTCTTTTCTTTCTCACATCTTGTGTGATCTCAGTAACAAACCAAGAAATAAAAAAAAAACCCAAGGTCATTAATCTTAAAGTAAACGATTATTACACCTTCTATTAAACACTGAAAGCTAATTTTGAACCACATATACCATATACATATGTAAAATCTTAAAGTATACAACTTTCAGTAACCCATCAACTGGACAGTTAAACATCTCATGAAAAATAACTTTCAATTAAATGAAACAAATAACTGATATGGACCAGGTTATTACACACAAAACAACAAAATGAACACTTGAACAAAGAGAGGAAGGTTGCATCTTCCCTGGAGGTCAGCAAATCACACACAGAGACCGTCCCTCAGAGGGAATAAGAATTTACACTAGCACCCAAACTGACTAAACCTGACGTATGGTCCACTGACTCAGTCATGCAGGTCTCTCCATACTTTTAAGTTCTGGTCCTCATTAGGTGATTGAGGAAAGCTGCCACCAATCACTTGAGCTCAGACACAGTACTCACAAAAAGACACATATTAATACTACTTAACCAGTGCACTGTGGGTGATGTACGGCTCTAGAGTGACCCTCTTTCCTTCAGCCCTCTGAGGGTCATCTCGCCAAGTTCACTTCAGTTTTTCAGACAAATGGAGCTACACTTATGATGGCAGCAGAGATTCCCTTGAGGTTAAGTGCTGAGGGAAAGTCAAGAAGGTCATGTTTAATGACTATTGAAACACAGCACCAGTTTGCGCCTCCTTCTCCTGTGGTTTTAAAGAAAAACTGGAAGTTTGAAAAAGTCCTTTTTGGAGTAACTGTTAAAGGTAGCCCACAATAGTTTGTTGTATTTAATCTTATGTTTGAAAAAATGTTGTCTGATTGGAAGACATTTCATATTTGATCCACACACTTTGATCCATACTACACCAAAAAACCTGTATAAAAATTTGTGCAACATAACCTGTAGTCAGTCGATCTGTATGTCAATAACTTTCTGACTTTTCCATTACTGTACTTTTCTCCTCACCATTCACTCACTCCCCCTTTTTCTATCCATCTTTCTAATCTTTGTTGGCAGTGCACTCAGTCGGCCATATTATCACAGCTGTTATCTAAGTCCATTATAAAGACCCGTACCATTTTTGTAGCAGCTGACTGAAGTGTGAAAAGCAAAGTAAGGTGTAAATAAACAAACATCTTTCTGACCACCATCTCCAAAAAGCTTTTTTTGATAAGCTGTAAAAATCTCACCTATGTCCAAGAAAATACAATTTCATGTTTAGATAAAACAATGTTTACATATTTTTTCTCATTTGCTGTAAACCAAATAAACAGGAAAGTAATTTTTGTGTCACAAATATTATTGTGTATACTAGTGAATAAAAAGCCTTTATAACTCTGACTATAACTCCTGTAAAGTCAGTGTGCAGGGCGAGCTGATAAAAAGCCTCACTTCTAACCTGTATTACCACTGTTATGATACTGAACTCCAGGACTTGTTGTGAAGTTTGTCTTCAAGTAAATGTATGGATCCAGAGCTTACTTAGACTTTTTAATTAGTTACATGTATAAAACTGGCAGCATCTAACAAATGTTTAAAATCAGAAGAAATTTTGTAAGACTGTTTTGGTTTTAGTTTCCATGTACAGGCATGTTTGTTATGGCCTGCATAAGCCTGCTTTGGCTTCAAATGCTTTGTCAGCTCAGCCATGAATGAAATAGAAAAGCTGCAATGCTTGACTTTTTTATGCTGAGTTAGAAAAACTACAGAAACAGACACAGGAGTACTTCAGGTCAATTCACAAATACAGAAATGTTAAAGGCACCACTGGGTATACATAGAGGGTTATTACACGACCTACGTAGCACAAGACAGCAAAGTAAAATAACCAGTCTTTCTAACTGTTTGTTAACAGGGTAAAAGGGTTGAGAACAATATCAATTTTAGAATCCATCACAAATGCAGCTTGTGGGAAAAAAAATATATATGTAAAAAAAAATAAACGTTTGTGTGTTCTGTCTTACTGAAACAGTAACACTATTTCTACTTTTGTATCACTCCTGTTCTGGTGTCATATCAGGCACGCACTGAGTCATTTTGCTTAAATGTGCTTCTATGTATGCTTAAAACCCATGAGTAACTTTCAAGTAACAGCCATCTCCATTTCCTGAATGACAAAAAGGCATCAGTTTAATAGAAGGAAAAAATTTAATTATACATTTCCAAGGGCCTATTTGAAATGTTTACATTAAAGCGACTAGAATTTCAATGACACTGCCAAGACCTTGGTCCTAATATTTGACATTTCATGTTAAGATAGTGAACAAAGTTTGAATTATTGTACTTCAGATGCTGCTGTGTTGTGGGAAGGCTTCAGTGGGGAGCCCCTTAGGATCCCATGGAAAGTAGCAAGGATAGGAAGAGGTAAAATAAAGAAAAGGGGTTAGTAGGTAACGGTCAGGACAGGAACAAGGACAATGAGAAAGCTGAAGCAAACAACATTGACTGGAGAGGAACACATGACAAAGTGCCATTGCGGGAAAGTCTGCAAAGGCACCAGAGGGCTCAAGGTCCATCAGAGCAGCTCTGTTTGTGGAAAGACAGTGACCCAAGTGCAGTGCGTGGACACAGCGTCCAGTGAGACAAAAGAGAACCCCACAGTGCTGAAGATCTCTCCACACTTGAGCCACCTCGGTGCTAGAGAACAGACCACCATCAGTTCCCCCCTGGTTACCCCATCCATTCATCAAGGAGAGAGAGCATTAAGTGGCCTAAATCATCTGACAACATGGCACCGTTGCAGTTCGACAACAACCTGGATTGCATTACGGAAGCCGCTCTCTGGTCCTCTGCACAGAAAGACTGACTCACTAACAGCCCTAACATACAACCTGGCTAAGGAACGTTTTGGCCCAATCGAGTGGAGGAGTCAGCCCCAGCCACCATGGCAACCGAACAGGAGGGAAATGGAGATTTGTTGCCTGAAAAGCAAAATAAAGATCCTCAACAAGGAGTTCAAAATCAGCCTACCAGCAGAAAGAGAGGGAATCAAGGACCTAACAAGCAGGCCAGGTGTGCAAACTCTGGAGGGCAGAAAATCTTCATCAGCAGTGGAAGAGGAAAGAGAGGAGGTGAATGCAGTTCATCAAAGACCCATACAGCTTAACCAGAACTCCTCTAGGCCAAAAAAAAGTCTGGTACACTATACAGCCCAAAGCCAGCGGTAGAAGAGTTCTTGCGAGATGCACACAGTGACCCTTGCTGGGGCCAGGGACTTAGGAAAAAAAACACGACATCCACAAGCCTGAAAAACCATCAATAGAGCTGAGCGTGATGTAACCTACCTGGCAGGAAATACAGGACATTGTTCAAAAAGCCAAAGCTACAGCAGCCCCAGGCCCCAGGGGTATACCATACAAGGTATACAAACATTGCCTAAAACTTCCTAAAAAACCCAGATCATTCTTAGGTTGTGGAAGATGCTGAGAATGATCTGGGCCAAAGGCATAGTTCCACTGAGCTGAAAGCCTGACCTCCTACATGATGCAGAACTGATACATTGACACATCTATACAGAAAGGAGGCATCCCAGGCTTTTCAGGACACCTGGAACACAATTCAGCGATCAGCCAACTGATCCGAGAGGCAAAGCAGAAAAAGTGTAACCTAACAGTTGTGTGGCTAGACCTTGCAAATGCCTACGGGTCTATCCCACACACCCTCATCCATGAAGGACTGGACCACAATTACATCCTGATGGCTATCCGAAGCATGATTTCCAGCAATCTGGGAGGGTTCAAGCTCAGATTTACATCAGGCCAATTCACAACCAACTGGCAATACCTCCAAAGGAGGATTCCCACATGTACCATCTCCCCCATCCTGTTTATCATGGGAACCTCCAAATCATGGCAGCGCAAGGCGTAATCTGTGGCCCCACACCGGAATCGGGCATCCACCAGCCAGTGTTCCGAGGATTCATGGAGGGTTCATCACAGGAACAGCCGCCTCCCATATCCAAGCAAGATGGGTTTTGGAAACCCCGGGCAACACAGCAATGTGGTCAAGGATGATTTTCAAGACCAAAAAGTCTAGGAGTCTTGTGATCAGGAGGGGCAAAGTCACAGGGAGGTTCAGTCTCCATGTCCAGGGTGAGGTCATTCCACTCATTAAAAGCAACCCACTAAAGTGGGGAAAGTGGTTTGATACATAAGTGACAGACCAGGCCAACGTCAACAATGCTGTGATGCACAGAGTGGTTGAAGAAGATCAACAAATCTGGTCTCCCTGGCAAATTTAAGATCTGCCTGTATCAGCACGGCCTCCTGCCCAGGCTCCTTTAGCTCTTCCCAGTCTATGAGTTCCCCATGACAGTTGTGGAGGGCATCGAGAGGAAGATCAACCAGCACCTCCGAAGGTGGTTGGGGATTCCCCCAAGCTTTTCCTCTGTGGGTCTCTACATCCGGTCAGGGCAACTATCTGTTGCCCTGACTATCTAAGGTATCTGAAGAACTGCCACCCTAACAGGTCTATGTCATAAGAATAGTTCATCATGGTTTTGCTCTGAATTTTCTGGAATTGCACATAGCTAGCTGTTATGGGAATTTTTTCAAGATTGACCCTTCAATAAGAAAGACTGGATTTGAAGCATCAAAGTTTAAGTTGAATTTATTATTCTTGTACAACCAGGAGCGTTTAACAGTGCAATACACAAAAGGGGTTACAGAGAAAAAGGCTCCTCGAAGAGCCTTGGCAGTTAGTTAGTGTCTACACCTCCCCATAGATACAGGTAACGTCATAATGTCTTTTTTAGTTCTCTGATCAGTAACAAACAGGATGTTTCTTTGTCCACATAATACCTCCCTAACCTGTCTCCAACCCTTGAACCATTGTGATTATTATCTCAGCTTAATTTATACTTGCACTTAATCTCTCCCTGTCAGCCTCAGCAAAACAAAGAAGAAAAAGGGGAATTCATACAAGACATGCAAAAAACAGGATTCACATATTGTATGAATTAAAAACACCTGGACCCCAGTATGATCCCAATTTTTATAACACTTGCGAGGGAATAATTCAGATGTGATTGCACTTTGAAGTAAATGACTTGTGGTGTCCTGTGAGAAATAAGAAAGGTCTGAAATGCAGGTGTGATATGAGTTGAAGTAAAGGATAAAGGTTGTGAATTTACAGCATCTGAAAGCATCTTCTAAAGTTCCAGCAACATGAGGAATGTTGTATGGAGAGTAGATGGTGCAGATGCAAAATTACAGCAAGTCTGGGATAAGTAAAAGGGATTTTTGAGCTGGCTCTTGACTCAAAAAAAAAGTAGTATAGTTATCAGTGGATGGTTAGCCAGGGTTGTTGGCTTTGAGAAGAAGCTAAAGTCTAGAGCTTAAAGTTAAACATTGATGGTATGGTTTCTGATAGCCATCACAGAATGGACATAGATAATGAAAGAGGTCATGGTAATGAGATTGAAAGAAGGTTATGTAGTACTGATCTTGGAAGTGGCAGAAACTCTTGGGACACAACAAATCTGGCATCACTAAAGTTGCTACAAATGGTACAGACTACTTGTTGCATGACTGATTTGCTTCTTATTATCTGAACTGTTGGATATGAGGAAGCTGAGGCTGGCCATGCTTGCTATGGGTTCCAGTGTGGCCATTGATGATAAGCAACAAAAAATAAATAAATTCTTGTTTGGACTGGGTTTGGCTTAGCATGTACAAGAGTGGAGCAGGAAACTGGGTGAAATGGACACCACTGAGAATGGTAGGGCTGCATGTGCAGCAAAGATGAACAAATCTTATTATTGAGTGCGTTATCCAGTATGTGTCCTTGTTGAGCTACTGGACCTGTGAAGTGGCTTTAGAGGGAAAGTGGCTATAGTACTGGTAGATATCATTGTCCCTCTCAAAAAGAGGTGCTCTTTTTGACCTTCAAAAACTGGAGAACAGTGGAAGGATGGGCACAGTATATACAATGGATTTCATATCCATGACACCACTTGTAGGTTTCTGAAGAGCAGAATGTGGTGGAGTTGCCATCTTAACAGTACTGCCTCTGCTGCCTCCAAACTAATTTAAAATGGCACCGGGAGCTGAAGGCTCCAGGTGACATACAGTAAGCTGCTGAGATTGTTGGAGCTGGGGAACTGGTGGAACCCTGGTGCCAGGAGCACCAACTGGCTACTGTGGTTGGTGAAAGTGGATAGCAGTGTGTGTAAGCATTACGGTGCCAGAAGCTTTCCCTGGACCCAGCTGCTGGAGAAGGTGAATGTGGGCAGCAGGGGGACTAGCATGCCAGTGTCCAAAAGCCGCTACTTAAGTCAGCTTCTGTAGTTGATTACTAGGTTGCTTCTTGGCTTATGTACAAATGCTTGTCCAAGAGTCAGACATTGCGTAATACGTCTTTTGTATTGATGATTTAACCGGGAGAGTATTATACCAATGCAATCCATAGAAGTGCTCCAACTGGGACTCGGTTCTGCTGGTCTGACTCTAACACTCATCATACATTTAAAAAAAAAAAAAAAAAAAAAAAGCCAAAAGTTTTTGTATGCCTTCCTCTCATGTAGCATGTCCCTTGATCCATGGGTAAGACTCACTTCTGAGCTTTTATTTGATAGAAGCTGCTGAAGAGTGACAGGACCACTATGACAAAGACTGATCCTCTGCACACGGGGCATTGGTGTGCCCCAAAAAGGCAGTTTTAGCAAATACATTTTAGGCATTAAGGCTGGATATTTGTGCAGATCATGAAAATTGGTTCTATTCAGTATGTTTCACTGCAGCTCTGAATCTGTATTGTCACTGATTGCAACCATGTTTTTGGTTATATACTGTATGACACTTTGGTGTCATCCTGAGAGGGTCATCTGTTTCTTGTTGTAAAGTCAGCGTGAAAAAAGCCCAGCACATACTGTAGGTCAGTGAGGAGAAAAGGGCAGGTAATAGTTATAGATCCAACTGTACCAATGTATGTCTAACAATCAGTCATTATATTGTTACAGTTCTGTAGCATTCTTGACCTTTTCACTTGATTACTTCGGATCGGTGTGCAAAAAATAGTTGTTGGAGGCATGTATAATTGATCCAGGTTATCTTCAGCAACAAAACAAGCTAAGTTTCAGGCAATCATCTTGGCTTCTGTCTGATCTATTGGCCTGCGAATTTAGATATAGGCTGCTGCTTGTAACATCTTGACCCCACAGCAAGACCAACTGATGTTGAAAGATTAGCTGTAGCTGTGGTGGATTTTGTTTTAGCAGCATCCCGTCTGCTGTCAGCACCTGTGGAACTTGCCTGAGTCTGATCTCTTGAGGAACATGCTTGTGGTGTTTTCACTGATGTAAGTGAACAGCTGGGTGCACTGGAGGTGTCTTGGAGTGGATTTGCTGTTTTCAAACAGAGCATTTGGCAGCATCTGATGAAGTCTGGGTAAAAGTAGACCAAATGTCAAATTAATTAGGTTGATACAGGCACACAGTGTACACATTGTGCAGCCTATTAAACTTAGTAATTAGTCCACAGAACACAGTAACTTACCCATGGATGAGGCCATTTGTTTCCTCTTCCCTCTTTTCACTCTGTGCTCTTTTCAATTACTCTGTCCACCTGCCACGCTCATTTACTGCTCCTTTGCAGTATTGTTTATATTGTTGTGCATAATTAAGCCATGATATGTCATTTCTGGTGCTAAAATGTCTTGCCACTGTGCTTTGTGGATTGATTAAAGTTGTCCCAATTAAATTAAATCCATCAAAGTATCAGAAATGCACATTTAAAATCATAGGTTTCTTGTTTTTACTGTAGTATTCCATTCCATCCAAGAGATACTAACATTATGACTGCAAATGCAGTGGGGATATGCTGACATAGTATAAGTGTACATCTTAGTGTTTATGCATGAGTCAAAAGAATTAATTATATATTCTGAAGCCAAGTGCTGATCTGCGTGTTCTCTTAACTGTCTGACCCACCTTTGCGTTACAGTGTAAAAAGACTTGGGTGTGCACAACTTGTCTAAACATTGTTTGCTTCATCTGTATAACTGTTCAACCACAAGATAAAACCAATCTGCTGTAATCTGCTGGATCACTGCTGTAAAGCTAAAGGCTTTACTCCCCTAAAGTGTTGGCCAGAGGCTGAGTTTTTGATACTTTGAGATCTGGATGGTTCATCCCTCAGGATACAGTGCTTTAGGTTGCCCTAAGAGAAAATCAGGTCTGTTATTCTTTGTTTGTCACTTTTTTTCTACCAGTGTCTAGTGAATTCTGAAAAAAAAAGCTATTGGTGTACACCAATAGCTGACTGTTTTGGAGCCTAATTGAGGTCACCATCATGTTAATGTCGGATTGACATTTTTAATGGCTGCGTGATTACAACACCATGTCTGAATACTAGAGAATATTGAAATTGATCTGATGCATTTGCTTTAACTAGAATAACTATCAAACAGTAAAGTGAAAATAAAGTAACACAAGGGCTCAAAGGGATCGCCTATGATGAACATACATAGAATTATCACCTTAGTCTATAGCTGCCCTCAGTCTTTCATATACATATAGTGGGTTTCTGCTCATTGTTAAGCTGTCTGTTTGTAACTTTACTGTTTAGGTCACTCTCACCACTCTCATCATGTTATTTTCAGCTGCAGCAGGCAGCTGTTTTCAGTGAAAACCCACTGTACGATGCCTGTTCAATCTCAGCCCCAGAGGCTAAATCATTGTCAGATGATAGCTCATGGGCTCTAACGGCCAATATTTCTGGACAACTACGGGATATCCCGAATAGATAGCCAGGCCAAGATTACCTCTGCAACTCGATAAGTGGATGACACATTTCTGCTAATCTCTATAAACAATTATCTGCATATGAATGATAAAAAAGTTAATAAAAATCTTAATCACTGCTAGTTTCTGACATTGTGTGCCATCAGTTTGCTCTTCACACGAACTGTTTCAACCGAAACCCTCTCAAACGTAACTAGTCAATAATACTAGGACTTCAAATGGAAAACAAGTTTCAGTGCCAAAATCTTGATCACTCTGCATTCATTTGCAGATATCTATTTAGAGAGAGTACACCCTACTCAGCACCAAACAGTAGACACAGTTTGACACTAAGTCACAAAATGGTCTGCATGAAGTGCTGCTCAGATGTGAAAAAGGTGACCCTCTGGTGCTCTTCAGTTTGGAAATCGAACAAGTTAAAAATTGTTCAAGATAATCTGACGTATTTAAGAGGGTGGTGATTTAAAAAGCCTTTAACACGTCACAGCTATTTAGACATAGTAGCAGTTAAAACTGTACCTACAGTACATGTTGCAGCAAAGGCCTTCATCAGTGCAAATACAAAATAGCTACCTTTGGTCTGTTTTTTATATATGTATGTTGGCACATAGTCACATGATTATGTGTAGACAGGTAAAGTCACATGACATACCATGCTCTGCACAGGCCCCGCGCATCAAAAATCGCACATAATGTCAGGGCGAAACAGCAACATACAAACAGAGGAATACATTCCAACCATCTTAAGTTGATTTTTTAGTACATACAGGCAAGACTGCACACGGCCTTTCCCCAGTGCCTAATAAAAATGGGGTTTGGGGGGTTACCAGTTTGGCCAGTCTTGCCTTTAGTTGACACTTTGTTCTTCCATTATTAAAAAGCCACATGGACACTCAAGTCTGAACAACATATGAGGTATTGTAATCTATAAATGACTATTAGTATTAGTCATATTGCCACAGTGAGTGCAATTCTGAACATGCCCTGTCTTGTGATTTTACCTGGTCATCTTATCATGTGACTCCTTTCTTGGCTATTGTGATCATGTGACTATTTGCCATGCCATATACATGTCTGAAATGCATATAGGCACAAACAGAGATGAGCTGATGGAGACAATGGAACATTTATCAGTGATACATCCATTAGATGGACACAAACATACATGAAAATTAATGCTAATGTTTGCTCTGTTCTGCTCTGCTAAATTTGTGAATAAGCAATGGCTTTTAACTAAAGGGCCATATTAACTAAAGTTGTGAACACAATGTTAACATATCACCTTCTGTTTCTGCTGCCCCCAAGTGATCACAAAAGCAGTTATTGCAGGTTTAATGTGCAGAAATGAGAGTTATATTGATCATCTCATCTCACTCTTAGAAAAACAAAAAACACATTTCCAAACAATGACTTTGATTGTCACATTTGTTTAATGAGCGATCCGTTGAAAACACTGTGCTGATATGTGACATTACCAGATAATTCCCCTGAAAGAAAACAGTCTTGTTCCTGTATTTTCCACCATTCCACATTGCACTTAAGGGACTTTGTGTTCCCTCTGCTCCTGTCCTCATGGCCTGTTTATTCACAGAGCCGGAGATAGAGAGAAGGAGAGGCCGAGGGAGTGTTGCTCCATCATTGTATCACACTCACCTCAATAGCCAAGAGAATAGAGGCCACAGTGGTGTAGCTGGAAGCTGTACGGCTGCTTATCCCGCAGTGTTTGTGTGTGTGTGTGAGGGTTCAAAGAAAGAGGCAAGACAACAAGAGAGGAGGAAGTAAGAAACACACTAGACAAGTGTGTGTGTTTGTCACTGTGTGTGTGTGTGTGTGTGTGTGTGTGTGTGTATGTGGAAAAGAGAGAGAGGGAGGGGAGAGGGAGTATGTGTGCGTGAGTAAGTAAAGCAGATTGATGTAACCAAGGGTTTCTGTCCATCACTCACCTTCCCTGCTCCCTTCTGTGCGATATTGCTCTCTCAAACACACACACACACACACACACACTGTGAACCTCAGCATTTTTCCTATTGGCCACCCCCCAGACGATACATCAACTCGCTATGGAAGTATCCCCAAGACCCCACAAGTTATAGAGCTGACACATAGACACACCTACACATACATATATATATATATACACACAAACATGCTGGTCACAATTCATCACTCTAGCTGTGCAACAATCCCTGAGACCCTACAAGTTGGAGCTGGAGATATAGCTCACACACACACACACACACACACACACAGCATCATATCTAAAGCTGCTATCCATCAAGCAAACTACCACCATCCCTGAATTCCACAACTACCACCACTAAAGATATACTGTGACTACTGTGTGTGTGTGTGTGACAATTTATCACCTACCAGCCAGCATATCACAGGATCCTTGCTACTAAGGCATACACGTGAGTTAGCATGTGTTTCTGCACATAACCGCTGACTGAAAGTTTGACTTACAAACAACACACACTCTCCGAGGTTGATGAAGGCTAAAGTTTTTCCCTGATCTCTGTAGTTAAAATTGAATTTCTTGCAGTCTATAACACACACACACACACACACACACACACACACACACACACACACACACATCCTGCTGTCAAGCCCATTTCACATACATTGCCATGGGAGGTGAGAGTTATTACAGGGAAGCAGCTCAGGAGAGGCTTGATGCCGAATGTGATGAGTGGGCCAGCTGAGGTCTACAGACACTGTGGGTTGTGTTTACCCGTAGAGAGTAGTGTCACTGAACTTATGTGTTAAATTGTGTTTTGCTTATATGGGCTTTGTCTTATTGTGGCACATACTTGGGCATATTGGATCTTTGCAGGTCCTGGACAGCAGTGACAGTGTGTGGCTCAAAGTTATATATTCTTGCTGTTCAGTCTCTGATATCATCTGTGACCAGATGATCTCTTTAACAGTACGGAACATGTCCTGCAAATGCAGCAGGACAAGTGTGTCTTCACTCAGGTCAGGTCTATGTCTTCTGCTGAGTTCGGCTAATGGCTGCATCAGGCAATGAAGTGGTCCAGTGTTCTCATCTTTAGTCATTTCTTAGAATCTCTGTGACATTGTACATGCTAACACATTGTTAGTATGTACAATGTTGAAATGAGATTTTTTTTTTTTTAGCAGATGTTTACCATGCTCACCAGAATGCTAACATTTTCTAATACTAAACACAAAGTACAGCTGAGACTGATGGGGGTGTTTGACCTGATTGTGGTGCTAGATGAAAAGTAAGAGACAAACCATTCTGAAAGGGATGTCTGTACCTACATTTATGCGTTATAACTGCGGTCATATTTTGTAGTCTGCTGTGTGTTTGTGTGTATGCCCTGTGTTTTTCATGTCAATTTAATATATAAATAGGAATGTGCTGTCCCCGGGAGATGATTGGTGGAATGATGATTGCACGTGATTGGATGCAGCTAAGAAACCATCTGGATATATAAGGAGCCAAGATGGCGGCTGTCAGTGGGCAACCAACATTTCCTCATCCTCCTCCTCTCCCAACCGGCTACACTTTGGTTTTGTAAAACCTTTGTTTGAGCTTGTAGATAGTTTCTTTTGAATAGTAAGAGTGGACTGCCGGTTTTGTTGATCTTATTCACCTGTTAGGTTAGTATCTTATTTCCCAGACACAATCATTTTGTTTGTTGTTTTGGCCTTGGTCCACCCTGAAGCCTACTACCTTAGTTATATTTATTTGTTATTTGCGAGCGTTGTAAATAAATTTTCTTTACTTTCAAAACCAAATTACTTTACGTGGCTACTTGGGACTTGGGGAAGATGGGGCCTATTCTCGTTATGCCCTAGGCAACCCTTGACTGAGGAATAATATGGCATCCCTATTGGATGGATTGAGACATTTCACTCAAAACCACAAATGTCAATGTTATGTTGGCTATCAAAAAATAAATATCAAAGAATCACCAAGGTCATTTAGATGCATGAACTGATAGCTATGAATATCTGTACAATTTGTTTTTCTTTGACTATCTGTATGGTAGATGACAGAGCCATAGACATGGTTATGAAAAATGCTTTGGTATTATCTCATATTCGTTTTGTTGTCAATAAATCACACTCACCCACACACTAAATTGATTTAATAGTGATGTCTTTAGCCAGAGCCTGATATATCATATTCCCTTATTCCACAGAGCTCCATTGTTGTTCAAAACTACTGAAAACACATCAGTGAGTCACGCTCTTCCTCTGTACTATGAGCACACCACACACTGTAGTTTATTTTGACTCAATCCCACATGCTAAATGTGGAGTGTTTTTATTTATTTATTTATTTTATCATGACTGGAAAAGCTGTCAGGAAGTGACGGAAAAAGATGACATTCAACAAAGGTCACTCACCAACTAGAAACAGCCTCGCCCTATCAAACCCCTTGGCCACCAAGACACCCCAGCAAGAATGCAGAGTGGAGTGGGGTTTGAACTTAAGACCTTTTGGTTGACCCCTTTTCAAAGATTTGTTTTCAGTCACAAGCAATGGGCTTGGGGCCACGGACAGAGTAGAGAAATCATAAAGTATTGAGTAAATCTTAGACAGCTTCCTCACAGTTGTTTTGGTAATTCAGATATGAGCCAAGAAGACTAAAATCTTTCCCTTCCATGACTGTATGCAGACCAGCAGACTGACTTCTTCTCTTTGGGGAGGAAACTCTTTTGAACAATGTTCATTTATTGATGGTTTATACCAAGTCACACTATGGTAAAAATGTCAACAGGAGGCTGCTGCCAGTTTCTCACAAATAATATCACAACAAAATAGACTTCTCCGCATGGTCTGAAAGAGGCTTGGGCACTGATCAATACACTGCTTCTTAAAATTCAGGACTCGCCCTTTAATGTGAGTCATGAAGTCAATATTTGATGGATGGGACAGATTTATTTGGCTGCTGGTATTTAACCTGCAGTGCTGGCCTATGTGGGGGGGCTCCAAAGATTTCAGAGGAGATCCAAAGCTTCAGAAAGTTGGAGGCAATTGCATTTACGTCAGATTGAGAACTTGAGAAAAAAAAATGAATCTAAGACAATCAATCTTTTACAGCCAGAGCTGAATAATTAAAGCAAATGTTTGCAGCACTTCAGGAAACTACCATAATAACAGTGCACTTTGGAAGCACAATAAAAAGGAATTACAGCACACTCACATAGCACAGAGCTTATATAAGAACTCACTGTATAATAGTGGGTTATGCATTATGCATTGGATTATTAGCACTCATATATAACATGGATTAACATGACATGTGAAACTATATCATGAAACTTTGAACAAACATATTATGACATCTGAATGATTATTATCATAACATAAAAAAAAAAAAAATACATCATAATGAATTATGTAACACAACCCGTCTCCTTCCCACCCCGACTACGAATACCTGAAGTCTGAAAATCGTCCTGCTTAGTAATTACCATCAGAGGAATTCACAGCACACTCATCATTTTATGTTTCTAATTTTAAAAAAAAGTCCCATAAAAGCAAATTTAAAGAAAAAGTTCATATTCAAAAGGTCGAGAATCTTTGCTCCTCTATTTCATGTAAGAATCTGTGCACTGGAAGTTATGTAACAGACTCTACATAAACCACAGCACAGCATATATTATTGACTTGAATGCTTTTTCATAATTGTTTTCTTTATTGGCATACATAAGAAACCAGTAGTTCTTCATGTGAGACAGCCCTGGCCTGGAAGTCCTTAATTAACTCCAGTCTGTGTTTTCTAAAAGGTCCACTCAGTTCTAAAGAACGCAGACCCACACTGGGATCTGAGTCGAAAATGAAATGCATATTTAATTGGTGAGAAAGTGAAAGTGAGTGTTTTCTTTTGATCCATAACCTAACTGGATACAGAATGATTTAGTGTTTATGCAGGAGGTGAAAATGAGATTTTCTATTGTTATGTGAAGCACATGAACATATATTTTTTTTCTTAGCACATGATTATTATATTGCAGCTCTTTTTACCCTGGCTGTTAATTAAAAGACCAATATTCTGCTGTTGCTCATGGTGTCCCCCTGTTAGGATCTCTCTGGGTTGTTCACATTTTGGCTCAGGTCAGTCTGAGCATGCTTGTGTGGCTGTGCTCTGATGTCCTGGAGGAGAACACTGCAGAGCTGGAAGTCCAGCATGGCACCGATGTGGAGAACTGGATGGCCGGTTATGGAGATTCTTCAAAAGGATTTGAAACACCATCCAAGGCTGCTTCACCTAAAACTCAACTGAACAAGCCATCAATCTCTCAATCTCTCTCAATCACCACAGTCTTTAGGATCATTATTCATAGTTATTTTCATATGTGGCCAGCAGCTGGAGAGACAGATCTTTTCTTTAGTCCATCCTTACGCCATCAATCCTGATTCGATAAACAGTGAAAAAGGTACCACAGAATCATTTTGTCTGTCTCACAACCACGCACACAAGTGTGTAGCCAACTTGTTCTTACTAATAAAAAGTCAATGAACTCTGGCAAAATAATATCCACTCAGCACTTCCCATTGTTACCTTGCTTACAGAGTTGCTCGCTCTGGGTATTCTTTGTGTTTGGATATGTTTCTTTTGCCTGCATGGATCAACAGGAAGAGTGCCATCCTTTGAATTAGTTGTTAGTCACACCACTGAACAAAGGAAGTCAGGACCGGGGCTGACATTATACATAAGCCTCTTTCAGCTTAGGACAGCAAAACCCTAAAAATGATTGCTTCTCCATGTTCCTCTTAATAAACACTGAATCTGCATTGGCTTGTATCCTGATATAATGGTTTGATCGATTTGTGTAATGAGTAAATTATGCTGAAATTAAGCTTTTCTGGTCAATTCACTTTATATTATAACAATCCCAGATGAGGTCCAGCTTTCCATTTGGTGAGTAATGTTCCTGATCTTGTATTGCAGTGGTGTAGTCAATGCAGGTGAAACAAATGCAGTAGCACTCTACTTGTCATCTCTATTTCCATATAATTTCCATTTTGTATAGTAAGCAAGTGTGTGTCCAAAAGATTGAGACAAGAACATCTTGTTCCCCCACACTGTCTTTTTCAATTTTATCCTTGGTTTATCTTAAATGTATGCAGAGCAGTAACAAAATAGGTTTATAAAAATGGATAAAAACCTGACATCACCTGTCCTGTTCAGACACCAATAGAAAGATAAAAGTGGTGCCATAAAGGGTTAAGAAGAGATTTACTGAACCTTCAAATCCCTTAAAAGTGTTTTGCCATCTTATTTTACACTGTCGAGCCATATCCAGCATTTAATCAAAAGATATCCGTATTTGGCAAAGAGTGGAAATACATAACAAGATTACTTCAGCTGAATTAGCATATGTTTGCGACAAGCTTTTGTTGATATGCTGCAGCGTACATTTAATTCTATTAGAACTCTGTTATATTGAACGGTAGCCGACACAAAATGCGAACACCCAGCAGAGACCAGAATAATTTTAATGAAACCAAAGGTGATGGCCTGGATGACTGGATGAGATCTCGAAGGGAGGAGATCCAGAACAGTGTAGGGCTGGTGATGGCAGACAAATTCAGGAGCAGGTGCTAGGATGAGACTGAGCCCGACGTGGCATGGCACCGACTGGCAGGATTTCCTCAAGCATGGGGAGAGCAAGGTTAGACAAGATTCATAAAATAAGTACACAGAATTATTTTGAAGATGACTGAATGATTTGGTCAAATCTGGAAGGCTGAGCCAGTCTTTTATACAGCATGGCTCGATTGGATGATCAGCAACAGGTGGAAAGGTGATATTCAGGTGAGAGGGAGACTGGAGGCCAGTAAACAGCAGACAGGAGATAGTATACTAATGTTGCTAACATTAACCAGAAACCATCACTGCACTTTAGACTCATGGGACCTCTTGATGAGAAATTCAGCCTAAGCAAAGAGGATTTGTCAGAGGATCAGTGGATCGCTGAAAAATGATTGACTGAAAGTTTGCCTAGATGAAGTAGGACAAACACGTAAGACTGCAGAAAATATGAGGCTGATCTATTTTTGACAAATGCCTCAACAAGCAGCACAGAGTAGATCAAGCTGTAAACATACAAACAAAACGCTGTGGCCATGACGTCTTGGTGGAATTTATATCTTAACCGTTATGTTCGTCGAGCCTGTCTTCACCATTACAACTCCAGCATTGTTCAAAAGCCTAAAACAAAGACGATATCTATATAGCATAATGTAATTAAAGCATCAAACCTGTCTCACAATAACGCTCCAAGCTAGCTCTGTTAATTAACTCCCTAGCTTGTTAACCAAAAGTCATCCAGGTTGGGGAGTACTGCTGCATAAGAAAAGTTGTATGAGGTCATTTGTGTGGAGTCTAATGAATTGTCTCAAGTGATGTCACAGCTGGAAGCTTCCAAACTCCCACAGAAAAAAAAAAAAAATGATGCGGATGTTGAGTTGACAGGAAATGCCCGCATACAGATGTCTAAATTGAATTCCTCCACAAAAAGTCTATTGTGGATTTTGTGTGTATGTGTTTATATTCCATCCACTTTGCAGGCCCTTTATGTATCTTGCATCCTTCCCTTGTGAGATGACATCAAACCAGACAAGAATAATCAGCATTTATTAATAGCCATACCTCACCTACCGCATATAATCACATATCTCCATCTGTTGCACTGCTTCAGTTTGATGTGACAGGGCAAGAAGAAGAAGAAAATCACACATTTCGCCTCATGGTAGGTGGAGGTGTGCTGACGGGGACAAGGTGATGCATGGACACTCTCCTTTATGTTCATGCAGACTGATAAATCAATAGTAAAAAGCCAACAAGAACAGACACACATCTACAGTGTGTCTCAAACACTATGTAGTTTTTCAGTGTTGCCAGTGTGGGGATTACAGTTTTGCGTGTACATACAGATAGTTAAATACCGCTGATGGATATTCAATGGTACATTTACAGTAAATTACTGGATACTAATTACATTACTTTTACAGCAAGTTACTGTATCATTTTTACAATAAATCACTGTAAAATGGCAGCTGTATGCTGTCACCCTACAGTAGTTACACCAATATAAAAACACAGACCACCAATCATATAGATCTGAATGTGGGATTTTTCTAAACATGAAAGAATCACTGTATTTAACTGCAACTTCACAGTTAATGTCAAATCAGATTACTGTCCGATCCATAAACATGGATACAGCCTCTCACTTTTCTAAGGTTGTTACGCTTTCTTGAGATGTTAGATGTTCTTCCCTCCTGCAACAATACTGAGGAGCTAGTTAACCTCTTAAACTCATCCTGCTCTGCCACTTTGGATTATGTAGCTCCTCTAAAACAGAGAAGACCTAAGGCAAACACTGGTGCTACTCCTTGGTTGAACGACTCCACTCGCGCTATCAGGCAAGCTTGTAGGAGAGCAGAGCGCAAATGGCAAAACTCCAGGTTTCATATGAAGCTTTCAGGATCAAGTTAAAGCTTTACCAAAGCTCCATAAAGTCAGCTAAAGCACAGTACTATTCTGATCTAATTAACAAAAATGCCAATAGACCCAAAATATTGTTTCACACAATAAACTCTATCATAAATCCTACCGCTACCACAGTCACCATGCCCACCTCCACTACTGAAACCTGTGAGGCTTTTCTAAATTTTTTTATCCATAAAACTGACAATATAAGAGCTTCTCTCCTACCTTCAGGCCCTGATCCTTCAGAAATACATCACCCTGTCAGTCACCTCCTGCACTTCCAACCAGTATCATCCTCCCAGCTCCCATTTTCCTTATACATGCTTCCACTAGGCTCCATTTTTCAAAAACATAATATTCCTTACCATTGTTACGCAGATGACACACAGTTCTATTTACCTGTCACACCCAACAGCACCTGCTCCTTAGGAAATCTTTTTAACTGTTTAACAGTCAGGTCAGTAATGTTGTTAAGAGTAGTTTTTATCAGCTCAGAACCATCGCCAAACTCAAGCCGTTTTTATCTCAGAAGGACCTGGAGATAGTCATCCATGCTTTTATTACCTCTCGGTTGGATTATTGTAATTCCCTCTACATAGGGCTAACCGACTCCACCCTTTCCAGACTCCAAATGCAAAATGCAGCTGCGAGACTTTTAACTGGTTCAAAAAAGAGACAACACATCACCACAATCCTGGCATACTTACACTGGTTGCCTGTGAAATTTAAGAATTTTAAGAATTTACTATTTGTTTACAAAGCTGGTTTAGCTCCGCAATATATTTCTTTTGTCTGTTATTATTCATTTTATCTTGCTTTGTTGTTTCTTATAATATTATTGTTTTTATCCTTGCTATCTGCTCTGACTGTAAAGCACTTTGGGTAAACTCCTGTTGTTTTTAAATGTGCTATATAAATAAATTGACTTGACTTATAGTAATGTAACTCAGTAGCCAGTAATATGCTTTCACTGTCTGTCAACCCATCACTATGGACTACAGGGTGATTGGCAATAGCTGTTGTTGAGGCTAATGTGGATCTGAGAAAGAACAAAGACTAATGTAAAGCTAAGAGACACAGGACTGAATGTCTTCCTAATGAAGTCCTCTATCCATTTCATGTGTCCTCATCTCTCACAGATTCACGGGGAGCTTTCAGGCAGTGATTCTCTGGAGGTAAACAACTAGTCAAGAAAAAGTGAAATATATTGCAAGTATTGCGAGTACATTTTCCCATTCAGATTCTCTAAGTGCACTTCAGAGAACCCTGATCTGGATGTTTCATACGAACCAGGCAGCAAGGACATGAATCACCTCCAAAAGGTGTGTTCAGAACACACTAACACAGTAAGTCACCCTGTGAACTATCATGAATAAGGTCACTTCTTCTATAAGACGTGAAGGTTAATAGCACAGTTGTACAAACTGATTTGTTATGACATTTTTTTCTAATCATACCAAATATTAAATGTTGGCTAGCACTGCAAATCCCTGAAACAAGCTGCAAGCCAGCCAGTAACACCTCTGGCTACCAACCAAGCACCATTTTGGAATAACATTCTCTGACCCCTTCAAATGGTGAGACTCATTTGTACTTGGAGGAATAATTCTTCAGGAACCCATGGATATAGAACAGGGTAGAACAGAGCCAAAAGCCAAAACTGTAATGTAAATGTAACACGTTAATTTGATGGCTAAACATTCCAAAACCACAGGCATTAATCTGCTGCTTGAACAGACTTCACTCAACTTCTGGAAAGAGATTTTCAACCTTGATCACAGCTGCTTCCATTAGCCACAGGTAGTATTAATCATTTTCAACTAATCTAATGAAGTGAATTCATAATGGCATGGATCATTAGGCTTATAGGTGGCAACATGTTCCCAGACCACTGACATATTGGTTGATTTTGACAGCATAGAAGGACCCTCAGGGCAAAGCCATAGAAAAATCATTTAATGCTCCTTTTATAATCATATCCCCAATGGAGTGGGGTGATGGGAAGTTGACTCCCTGAGCTTCATCTCTTTTTTCCTAGAGAACAAATGGGTACAGACAGAAATCACACTGTGAGTTATCTCGAGCCTTACATATCAAGAAGTCAATTACATCATCGAGACCTAAAACAAATTATTTCAAAGAAAAGACAGAGCTTTCACAGGCTGGGACCTTTAACACCAATACTACTACACTACACTGGAAACTGTTTCAGTCGTCTTAAACTTTGATGTTTCATGTATTTGACCCCAGAAAGACTAGGAACTATCGGCTGAAGCTAATGGCTTTCTTGATGCAATAAAAAAAAAAGAATAAAAATAAATAAGTGTACTCTTTATTCATGTATAACCATGACATTTATATAGGAAGAAACACTGTTTGTTTTAGTCAGCAGCAGAAGTCACAGGTTTGATTACATAAGTGAGTACTTTCTAACTTTTGCACTTTAATGTAATTCATCAGCCAGTTTGTATCTATTACTATGCTCATGACCTACAACTCTAAGTATAAAAGAGTGGAACTCAAAGTGACTGTTTCATTGTTGAACAAAAAATACCTGTTTTATTTTCTTGGAATTATGCTGAAAAAACTTTTTTCAACATTCAAAGTATCAAAAAAAAAACAACAAAAAAAAAAAAAAAAAAACAACTCAAAAACAGAGTTTAACGAGTTTAATAAGATGAAAGGTGGGTTGAAGCAGTAGCACTGAGCTCTAGGCAAGCTGACGACCAAACAAGAGAAAAACAGCAATGGGGAAACCTGAAGAGCCCAAACAAAGACAAAAATACAACACATAGAAATGACTGTTTTGCCCATAGTGTGTGTGAACCACATGCAAGGGTATATATATATATATATATAACATTCTATACATTCTATAACATTCACACTTCATCTGTAAAAGTAGTCAAGTTCATCCTTCTAGTTTTATACTTTTCTTTTTATGTATTCATTTCCTCATTTTCCATGTTTGAGATACACGATGAGTCACACTTACAAAGTCAAAATTTGGCAGAGGAAATTGGATGAGAGGGTGTAGTGGATCATTTGTGCTATTTGTTTAAGGAGATTGTGGCATATGTCCTCTCACTTGCATATAGTTTATAATATTTGATGTTCTTCAAATGACTTTATGCCTTTTTAAAACCACATTTAAACTATTTCATCCTGCGATGAAGTGACAGTATTCCACATTTTCAAGAGATTTTTTTGTGTCCTGTTGATCACTTCCTTTTCGTTAAACTGTTTCTTTATTCTGCCTTGTTGATTCGTTCTCTCCTGATTCTGACATTTCATCTTCATGTTTGTCTCAACACTCTACATATTTCAGAGTATTATAAGCTTTCCGTTCATCTGCCTTCAAATCACACACACTGGTTGTTCTGCCACAACAGGTGCGCTCATGTGCCAGTGTGTAAAAAGAAAATATATGAAAAGGATAGAGACTGAAGAAAAGCCTTTGTGATCTTGTGTTTATGCCAAGATACATTATGTATAATAAATTCAGCTTAATTATCACCTAAAGTGCAATATAAGTCTGCCAATGTGTCTGTTTATAAGCACAGTGTTGTGAAGATTAAAAAAAGGAATAATCTTTCTTATCTCTGATTATTGGAGCTGAAATATCAGAAGTTCTTAAACAGTTTTAGTCTGTGATGCAAATGAAATTCACCCTGGGACCAAAACCAAAATTTGATTCTGTCGCCATGGCGTTCAGTCTCATTACAGCATATTAGTTCCCTGTCATGTGGGAGCCCAGCAGAAAACTCCAGCTAAAACAGACAATCACTGGATTTATCAATATAGATAGAGAGGCAGCAGCTGAGTGGAAGTTTGAAGTAAATGCATTTGCATTCTACAGAATAGACCCCGGACTCATCATTAAACCTGTGTGTTTTAAACTAAAAAAAAAAAAATGTAAAAAAATGTCTAACAAACCAAATCAGGTTCATGAGCTGATTTCTAGGTTGAATGAACCCTGCCTATCATGCCCATGAGCAATGGGCATCAAAACTGGACTGCCTCATTATCTATGAGGACTTGACTTATTGCTGGTCTGATCTTACCAACATCTACACATCCATGTGATAGCAGTTTGCACTTATTTTGGCTGCATATATATATATATATATAGAGAGAGAGAGAGAGAGAGAGAGAGAGAGAGTTTTTTTTCTTTTTTTGGATTTGATTACCTGTATTTGTTCGTCTGTATCAGGGGATAACCCCCTTTGCGGTGAAGTGCAGCCAAGGAGGAAGTACCTTAAACTGCAGTTCCTCAAACATCCACTGGAAGCTGGCTCCAGAAGTGAGTCAGTCTCCATAAGTCCCCATGTTAAAATGTCCAATTTCACAGCAGAAATAAACATGTTTACAGACGGAACAAAAAACTGTTTTCTCTAGAGCTAATTTCCCCGTTCATGACTGTACTGAGGGTGAATTTTTATACAACTCACCTGTTCAAATGATATTAAGGTTTATATTTATGAATGATTCTAAGGTTTATATTTATGAATGATTATGTGGCTGATTTGATTGGCAGGTGGGTGCCATTACAGGTGGCTTGTTTGAGCAACCGGGCTTCATTCAGCCCACCTCGGCTCCACCCACGCTTAGACAGGACTGCCAAGATGGAGCAACTAGAGGCACCACACTGAGCCTGTGGCTGATTTCATGACACACTGTGACTCTGTCAGGTTGAAGTAAGTGTGCACACAGAGAGAAATAATATGTAAAACTGAGTGACAGAAGTCATTAAAAAAATAATTTTTATCATCTACGTCAGAGCTGATTCTGTTCATAAAAACCGCTGTTCTGCGGGTTAAGGTGATGTAATGATTTATTATCATACTGTGTGCTGTACAGTCTCAGTTCTCAGTTTATGTTATAGACTCTGCCCACTCCAAACTCTGTCTCCAAAAAAATAAATAAATAAATAATTCCAGCACATGTGTTATTAATATGAATAACTCTTTATGACATGAATTATTAAATGCAGGATTCTGACTTTATTTGCTACACAAACTGCAGGACATTCAGCTGCTGTGATGGTTTGCTATATTACATTTACTTTTTACGTTTTGTTTTTAATCTTTTGCCACAACTTCCAGTATTAATCATACACAGCTGCTGTTTCTAAAGTATATGATATTATAACGTACATCATACTGTGCAGCTATGACTCACTTTCTGCATTTCTGCAAGAGGCTGGCTTTAATTACAAAAGCAAAGAGTAGCTGTGTTAATTCAACAAGTTCAAACTCTTGATTTGTTTCTGACATGACATGTCATGACAATTGTTCTTTTGGGACTTAAAAGCAAACCCGAACATGGGGGCGACACTCACAGACATACTGCATGTGAAAACAATTGAAATCCAAGCAACCCTTCACTTACCTCAGTCTGACCACACACCCTGATCTATGAATTATACACAGGGATGGTGAAAAGGTCTAAAGGCCTAGTAAGTAAGCAGCTGTTGAGCTAACTGCTAACAGCAATAGCAAGCTGGGGTAGCTATAGATAGCTTTCAACAGTAAAAATCTCCAAGCTAGATTGCAAATTTAACAAGCTTGGAATCTCAGTTGCTAATGGACATTAAGTTAAAGTTAACACAGTTCACATTCAAGAGACTCTGTACCATCAGCTCCTGACTCATATCTGTCTCTAGCAGGGAATCATCATACAAAAGTGAATGGTGGGTGTCAAACTCATTTTCTAGGGCCGCATACAGCCCATATGATCTCAAGTGGGCTGATCCAGTAAAACTATTGCATAATCACCTATAAATAGCTCCTACAGATATGTTGAATATTGTAAACTTGATGAACAGCTTCAATCTGAAGTGCAATTTCAACAACATGTCTGTTTTTTCACATTCAGTCCGTCTACTCAAGTACAAGTACACTGAAGCACATGAAAACATTCACAATGAAACCATCCATGCACATTGTTCAACAGCTTTAAATATGAACACGACAAGTATCCATTGTGTTCTTAGACACCTGTACTGAAGCACTTTTTTCTACTCATTGTTGAACTTGAAACTGGACCCTGCACACCATGTGAGAGTAGGAAATGGTAGTGTTAATTTCATTTTATTTTAAAGCATGCTTGCACTAGACAGTATGCCCAAGACCAGCAAAGGATTTTAATACTGAGTGTTCTACCTCAACAGGCCCCAAACATCAGTGGTTTCACTCCCAAGCCATCAGACCGAAAAGCTTCTTTTCACAGCTCCACATTGCTCTTGCTATGAACAGTTAATGTGAGTTGAAATTGATGTTACAGATTTGCGTGGATTTACTTCACCCCCTGAGCAGATCCACAAATCACAGAGATTCCAGAATGAATACATTTTAATTTAAAATGCTGCAGTGACCAGGCTGCACCACCTATGCTTTATTTTCAATAAATTCATAAAATGAGATTTATATCAGCTTAACAATGTTGATATTCCTGCATCTCTTTCTCTCCCTTCCTCTGTCTGTCTCTCTGTCTGTCTGTCCCCTCTCTCTCTCTCTCTCTCTCTCTCTCTCTCTCTCTCTCTCTCTGTCTCTCTGTCTCTCACACACATACACACACACGGTTCCGATCCAGTCGTCCTCAGTGGCCTGTGATTGACTTGACAAATGTGCCGTGGAGCAGTGCTCTGACAATATATACCCACCTGGTCTCATGTGGAAACCTGTAGGTTTTCCCTTCAACACTCCTTTCACCACATCAATCATCGCTGAAATCCATGGCGGCCATCATTCTCAATAAGGAAAATAAACAAACAATGCTGAATGTCATTTTCATCACCAAGTGCTTCATTCTTCATCATTATCATTACCATCATGGATGTAATCAGGTTGATAAATATCTACATGTGGGCCTCAGAGGGAATACTCACAAATATGGGGTGTAGTTTAAACTCTTAAATAATAAAATAAGACTTTGGTAAAACATCTTGTTGCTTCTGCAGTATTTAAAGAATATCACCAGAGCTGACCGGTCCTGTCAGACCCTGACAGGGAGAAAATCATCCCCACCTTTGTGTCTTCCTGTCTGGCGTGCTGTGACAGCCCGGTGTCATGCTTCAGTCAGGCCCCCACCCTCCTGACGGAGTCTTCCAGTGGTGCCATGTCACTAAAAGTGTGTGGAGAAGAGAAAACTTTAGAGCAGAAAGAGTACACTGGGAAAAAAAAAAGTGATGTTATAGAAGGTTGCTCATTTTTACAGTAATTTTCTGTTTCGTCTTTTGATGTTGTAGACACAACTCTGTAAGATTACACACATTATGTGTTCATTAACAACAAAACTATTTTATTATTTTAAGCAATGTGCCATTAATGACAAATTAATTACAGCTATTTCTCATTTCTGTGCAGAACTGGCTTTGTTGTTGATGCAGTGTTTTTCTGCTTTCTTAAATTGGATGTAAAATGACTATCTATCTATTTATCTGTTAAAACATGTGGCTCATGTTTATGTTCATACTAATAATTTAACATGTTTCGTCATAGTTTTCAGTTTTATATAAACATTTACATTCAAACTCTGTAACCTATTGTCTTGAAAATTACTCCATTAATTATGACTCTATATTATTATTAGTACTAATTATCAGTCATTTTCTGTTATTTTAAAATTGTACACAAATTATATACATACCTCTGGACAATATTGTTATATTAACAACTGAATGTTATCTAACGTGATATGCCATTCTCATGTTTGTACATTAAAAAACATATATTATTCATATATGTTTACTGCTTCTTAAAATACATATAAATTTATGTCAAATCAATAATCTGTGCATAACTGTTAGTATTGTCACTTCATTCAAGTGTTTGTAGTGGTCGTAATAACTGTAAGACAATCTGTAAAATGACAATATTTCTTTTCAAAATCTTGACCAACAATGCCAGAAAATGTATACTTTTTGACATTTATTTTTAATAATATTTTACTTTTATTTTACAGTTCAGTTTGAGTCATGTGTTCCTGTCATGCCAGCATTCTGGATTTACATGTTACACACATTAGACGCTAGCATTTATTATTTCAAGACATCTGCTGTGAAAAGGTGAAGTTTAGCTGTCGTCTACTTCATACTGGGACAATGACAGTGACTCCAGTGCAAGTCAGTGTGTAGAAAAGGTGCTATCCATATTATGATTTGAAAATTATGAATTATAATTATAACCTCACTGCTATAAAAAAATGTTCTTCTAAACTGTGATCCTGTTTCTTTGAAATGTTTGAACTGAAAATAAAAGTGAAGTATCAGAAAATGACATCTAATTTTAATTTGCATGTGATTATATTTTTTTATTCAATAATAAAATACATCTTTCACTTCTTTTTTATATTTTACATGTATTAGCCTCTGTTTTAAATCTGAATATATTTTTATTACATGCACATATGCATGAATCTATTCTGTCCGTACATTCATTGTATTCTGCTTCATTACCTTCCTCTTGTCTTCTTGTCTTTCTCGTGAGTTTGAGGAAACGGCTCCATAATTTCAAATCATTTCTCATTGTTCTCCTCTACAAGTGTCACTCTGATAATAATGGCCTGATGTTTCACTCTATGAACTTACAGCACTGTGTGAATGTGAAAGATGAAGGCAAGAAAACAAGGGGAACAATCAGACAGAGTTTGAAAAGAGGCTTTTCCTGCCTCCTAGTGGCGTCACGGGTAAAAACCAAAAGAAAAAAAAAAAAAAAGCTCCTCATAAACTGATGACTGTAATGGCAGCAAAAGGATTTATGCAGCTCGGTTTCTGCAGGATTGCATTTGCATGATAATGTCACATCCCTGCAGGTATGCAGATTAATCACTCATCATTATTTGCTGTTGAATCAGATGCTTATCTAAACGCCGCTTTTTATGCAAACCGGCTCCGAGCTTCAGAGTGAAGTTGTGCTCAGTGTTTGGGAGCTGAGTGATGCGCCGGAATTCACTTAGAATACGATAACTGAACATTTTTACAAACGTGGCAAACCAGAGGGAAACAATGTGACTGCAGCTTCACTTCCAAGGCTGATTTTTGAATATTGGAGTGATGTTTTCTCACTGTATACCGGACAGAGCGGTGCTGATCAATATTAATAATAATGATAATGATAATAGTGTAGTGCAGAGTGCCTCATATTGGAGTTATGTTCGATTATTATCACTTCATTTAAAATAAATTTGGATAGAAGAATTATTCAGTCGAACCATTTTGCAGGATGTGTGTGTGTGAGAGAGTGTGTGTGTTTGGTTAATGTTGACTGTGTCGGTGACGTAACGGCCCCTGGTCTCTCTCTCTCTCTCTCTCTCTCTCTCTCTCTCTCTCTCTCTCTCTATTCTCACACACACACATACACACACACACACACACACACACTCACACACAAACGCAGTGAGGCAGCAGCAGCAGCAGACGCTCAGTGCAGCTCTCAGTGTGCGGAGCGGAGGAGGACCGACGGCACAGACTGTAGTTATGCCTCAGCCCCGGGAATACATATCTCCCCTCGCTCTCTCTCTGTCACGCACTCTGCTGCCTCTTCTTTTCTCCCCTCGAGTTCACTTTTATGATCCGTCTCTTTTCTTTTGGAGAAGTCGATAAGGGAAAGCCGGCCGTGCGTCATGGTGCGTCTTTGCGCATTATTCTTGGATCTTTTAAAAATAAGTGATTTCTTTTGCCTGGACTAAAATGAAGCGCCTTTTCTGTGTGAAGGAGAGGAGAGACAGCGTTTCGCAGCCCGTGTCTCTCTCTGAATATTTGGCTGCAGCCGCTGGTGATCTGCGTGAAGCCACTGAATAAATCGGCGCTCTCTGTAAGGGAAAAAGCGTTGCAGTAAGCGGCTTTTTCTCCCTCCGATTCTCCTCCGCCTCTGACAATGTGCCAAGTCCATCCATCACACCGGATCCCGTTGATTTGTGATGGTTTTGCCCTTTTTCTTTTCCAGGATTGATTCTTTTGGGAGGGATTTTGGATTTTTTTGGATTCAAAGTGAAGGTCAATGGAGAGATTTGCGCATCCGCCGTGCGTCACGGTCCCATTTTAACACCAAATAGCCGTGGTGCGCCTATTTTCTGCCCGCCTGTATGTTTGTGTGTGTGTGAGAGTGCGTGTTTGTGTGTGTGTGTGTGTGCGTGTGTGTGTGTGTGTGTGTGTGAGCGCCTCTACCTCTTTTTCCCCCCACCCTCCCTACTGTGAGAACTCACCCTCTGATTTTTCTCCCCCCTCCTCTTCCATCCAAGGCTGCAAAGTTAAATGCTGGATCTATATTTCAGCGACCATTTCTGGCTGTAAAAATGCTGAGCGGCGTCCTCTTTCTGAGCGTCCTCACGGTCAGCCTGTCACCGTCCGAAACGGAGAGCCGCAAAACTTCAGCTTCCAAAGAAATCTGCAAAACCCGCTGCACCTGCGAGGAGCGGGAGAACATACTGAACATCAACTGTGAGAATAAAGGATTTACCACCGTCAGTCAGTTCCAGGCGCCCCCAAATAAAATCTCGCAGCTTTTTTTAAATGGAAACTTCTTGTCACGGCTCAGCGCCAATGAATTTGTCAATTATGGCAATGTCACTTCACTGCATCTTGGGAATAACGGCTTGCAGGAGATCCGAACCGGCGCTTTTAACGGGCTGCGCTTCCTGAAGCGGCTCCACTTGAACAACAACAACCTGGAGGTGATTAAAGAGGACACATTTGCAGGACTGGAGAGTTTGGAATATTTACAGGCAGACTATAATTATATCAGCGCCATAGAGCCGGGTGCTTTCAGTAAGCTGAATAAACTCAAAGTGTTGATCTTAAATGACAACCTGCTCTTGTCTTTGCCACCCAATATTTTCCGCTTTGTGCTCCTCACCCACTTGGATTTACGTGGCAATCGGCTCAAAATGCTGCCGTTTGCAGGGGTTTTAGAGCACATAGGCGGGATCATGGAGATCCAGCTGGAGGAGAACCCGTGGAATTGCACCTGTGATCTCATTCCCCTCAAATCCTGGCTGGACACTATTTCTGTCTTTGTTGGGGACATAGTGTGTGAGACGCCGTTCAGGCTGCACGGTAAAGACATCACCCAGCTCATAAAGCAGGATCTGTGCCCTCGCAGGAATGCTGGTGAGCGTGTCCACCCCCCCTCTGACTCTCACTTTCAAGGAGCCCTTCCCCCGACCTACCACCCCGGCGTTATCACCCCCACCCGTGCCCCGAAAGCTTCCCGTCCTCCCAAAATGCGCTACAGGCCCACCCCTCGCATCTCAAAGGACAAACATGTCTTTGGGCCCATAATGGTTTACCAGACGCGATCCCCTGTGCCCATGTTGTGTCCCAGCGTGTGCGTTTGCACGTCACAAAACCCGGACAGTGGATTGAACATCAACTGCCAAGAGCGGAAGTTGCATAACATCAGCGAGCTAAACCCCAAACCCTCCTACCCAAAGAAACTCCACCTGACCGGTAACTACTTACAAGTGATTTACAGAACCGATCTCACTGAGTACAGCTCGCTGGAGCTGCTTCATTTAGGAAACAACAGGATAGCAGTGATTCAGGAGGGTGCGTTCGAGAATCTAACAAACCTCAGGCGCCTCTATCTGAATGGGAATTACATTGAATCTCTTTCTCAGTCACTCTTCGCTGGCCTGCAGTCGCTGCAGTATCTTTATTTGGAATATAACATCATCAAAGACATCTTACCACAAACCTTTAACTCTTTACACAACCTACAGCTGCTTTTCCTCAACAACAACCTGCTCAGATATCTCCCTGACAATGTTTTTGGCGGCACGATGCTCACAAGACTCAACTTGCGGAATAATCATTTCTCTTACCTTCCCGTTCGAGGGGTCCTAGACCAGCTCTCAGCATTTATCCAGATAGACCTCCAGGAGAACCCCTGGGACTGCACCTGTGACATTGTGGCGCTCAAAAACTGGATGGAGCTGTCCAGTACCAGTGTGGTGGTGAATGAAATCACGTGTGATTCGCCATCTAAACATGCGGGTCGCCTCCTGCGCTCACTTCGCAACGAGGCTATCTGCCCTGAGCCCAGCGAGGTTCCCCCACCCCAAAACACTCCCCCTACAAAAGCCCCCACGTTAATAACCCCTTCCACTGAGGCTACCACCCCCTCCTCATCCTCCTCCTCCTCTTCTTCTTCTTCTTCTGTTTCTGCTTCTTCTTCTTCTTCTTTTAGCTCAGTTAGTCCCACTGAATCCCGAATCCACACTCCTGAGTTACACCCCGAGGTCCCCCTTTCAGTCCTGATTCTCGGGCTTCTTGTTGTTTTCATCCTTTCAGTCTGCTTTGGCGCAGGCCTCTTTGTTTTTGTTCTGAAGCGGCGCAAAGGCGTGGAACACGTCCCCACAGGCGCCAACAACTTGGATCTCAACTCTTTCCAAGTGCAATATGGCTCCTACACCCCTGAACCGACCCAGGACAAAACCTCCGAAAGCCACGTTTATAACTACATCCCCCCACCTGTGGGCTCCATGTGCCAAAACCCTATTTACGTGCAGAAGGACGGCGAACAGGTGGCGTATTACCGCAACCTGAAGGAGCTCAGCTTTGGGCCCCTGGATGTAAAGAAGGACGACATCCTCACACGCAGCCCAGGGGCCTACACCATCAGCACAATGGATTTTATGGATAAATCCCCAACATCGTGCGGTTTGACCACCCCAGAGCCTCCTGAGATGTTGTATCAAAACTTAGGGGAGAGGCCCAACAAAGAACTTCCCACAGCTGCAGGCGCCCCCCCTTTCCATTACAACTTTTGCACTTTACCTAAGAGACCTTGTATCGTGCCCCCCTACGAGGCTGCTACAGCCCGACGGCATGTCACCAACCAGGACAGGGTGAACAAAACTGTGCTGTACGGGACCCCCAGGAAATACTACGGGGCCGAACACCCCTCCAAAAACAATGAGCACCCGCTCCTGCTCCCCGGGAAGCTAAAAACAGAACCAGACTACCTGGAGGTTCTGGAGAAACAGACTGCGATGAGCCAACTGTAAGATAGCGACAATGCCCCCCCCTCCACACAGGTTCTGTGCAGCATTCATAATAATCACGCAGTTACTGTAATAATAGCCCTCTCTATGTATCTATCTTATCTATCTGTGTTCAATCCTACACGACTGACTGGAAGCGAACCGAAGCCTTTGATCATCTTTTTCCTCTCTTCTTTTTCTTCTTTTTTTTTTTCTTTCCAAGATGTATAAAAGGAATATAAGAAGTATATTATTATGCAGTTCTATTTTTCTCCTGGAAGTTATAAATTATTTCTTCTTTTTTTTTTTTGAAAAATGAAATTCCAAAAGACTTTGATGACGGCAGGTATCTAATGGGCAGGACTGTGTACAAATACGGCTTTGTGCTTTTCATAAAACTGTATTTTATTTTTTTTTTTTTCCCTGTGACAAACAGAAAAAAGTATGAAATAATTATTCTTTGTAGACGAGGATATGCGACAGATTGACATTCCTGTACATATTTAGCATACGCAGATAAATGGTGAGTGTTAAAACCAGAACAAGTAAAAACATTTTCAAAAATCCAACAAGCGGCAAAATCTTACTATACCTACTCCAGAAAGTGCCTTTGCACTCAACTATTTTATCAACAATGCTCTCTGCAAAATGGAAATGTTCCTCTTTTTTTTTTTTTTTTCAAAGTGCTGTATTTTAAAGAATCATGTAAAATAGAAGACTTATTTGTCTGTTTAAAAAGAACAAAAAACGGTAAAAAAAAAAAAAAAAAAATGAACTTGAGACTGGGTGTGAAATGATTTATGTTCTTGACAGGGAGAATCATGTTATTTTGCTTTCAATATGAAGTGTCTTTGGAGATGTACAACTTATAGAGAATATTGTATGCTATAGGGGAGCAATACAGCGCGGCGAAATTGCGCCATTAAACTTTCACTGAAGCACTTTGTCAAGATCCTGAGCTTGAGGTAAATTTTGTTTAGACCGTGCATAATTATTTTTGGATGCTGCGATGTGCTGTGGACTGTTTGTGTGTGTATGTATGTGTGTGTGTGTGTGTGTGTGTGTGGTGGGAGCCAGGGAAAATGAAAACAGAGCTCGCCTGCAGCTACTGCCCCTCTCTCTCTCTCTCCCTCCACTGAAATGTGATGGTCCTCCAATGATTGACGAGGTGGATTTTGTCTCGATAGCTGTAGCTTCCTTCTGTCTTTGACCTGACACAGCATTTCAAGGTTTTTTTACCCCCCTCTACAAATCCCCCCTTACTCCACTCCATCCATCTGATGGTGCGCAAACACTAATGTTTGATGTAGAGGGTCAGTATTTCCTTCAGTGGGGACGAGGATGTGTCAAAATATCATCGAGCGCTGCAAAGCCAAAGAAAGGAGAACAAAAAAGAATTTGGCCTCAGGAGAGAGATGAGGATTGAAAAATGTGTTTGTTTGTTTTTTTTTTTTCTTAATACATCGGCTTCTTCTTCAGCTTTGTAATCTTACGGGAGAGAAGAATTGTCATTAGTGGAGCAATTAACAGTAGTGAATTGCCCCTTGTGGATAAGCAGTAAAAGAAAATGTGCCTGTGCTGAAAATGGAGGGTAGTGTCTGCAGTACTGACTCTGCTAGAAAACCCATTTCTCACAAGATACAGCAATCCTCTGCATCCTGCAGCTCACAAATGACACCGGCTATGTGGAATGAAAAAAAAAAAAAAAAAAAAAAAAACATATGTGGCATATTTTGACTCAGGAGAGGAGAATTAGTCCAACAGTTGACAGTCATGCATTGCTCTTGCGAATAAGCAGTGAGATGAAGTGTGCTCTGCAGCAGGAAGCGTCGGACTCTCTTAAGAAACACTGCGCTTCAACCTGCCCTTTGAATATGATGTCTGTTTGTGCATGTGTGTGTGTGCGTGTGTGTGTGTGTCATTATAGGGCTGCCCTCCTCTCTTTTCCGAGCCATTTGACATGGATGAACTGTGCTACCCGCTCTAATGCTAATTCTGTTTTCTGTCCTTCAACTCGAGTTGACATTGGCTCTTTGTATCCTCTGTGAATGGTCTCCCAGCGGCCAAATTCTTCTCTCCTACTCCCCCCTTTCCTTTTTTTCCCCCTTTTGTATGTCCCCGGCGCACCTCCCTCCCTCCACCTCCTCCCCTTGTCTTTTGTCCTCCCCCCCCCCCCCCCCTTCCTCCTCCCACCTTCACCCACCCTGCTGGATCTCTGCTGGCCATTGTGTAGCTGTCCAAGGTGCTGAAATGTTGCCGGCAACAAGGGCCGCGTTCCAATCTGACGTTTGGGACCTGCGGAGCGAAGGAGATGAGCGAGTTTTCACTTTTTTTGAGGTTGTTAATTGGCATGCTCGGTGGTGGTCTGTAGATTTCTGGTATTTTGTTTGCATGGGGAAAAAATAGGTCTGACTGAGCTTGAGGGTGTTGGGGAAGTCCCTGCATACGTAAGTTGGTTGGATTTGCTGGTTGTGTTGATCACAGCATGGTTTGTGCTACTTACGGTATATAGCATAATGGGAACATTAACTTTTTTGCAAATTTGCTTTCTTGTTGTTCCATGTCAGCAAAATCTTGCCGACTATTAACTGCAATGTATTATTGCTATCACCGGCTATGACCTCCTAATGTTTTTGACGTCATTGTATTCAACCAGAGTGTTTCTGTGTGGAGCATGTTCTCGTGTCCTCCCACAGTTAACAGGTTAATTGGCGACTCTAAATTGGCTGTAGGTGTAAATGGTTGTTTGACTCCATGTGTCCTGTGACGAACTGGCGACTTGTCCAGGGTTTACCCCGCCTCTCGCCCAAAGTCAGCTGGGATGGACTCATGGTGACAAAGTCAAACAGTTAACCGGATTATATAAAGCACTTCAGCTGCTGACCTAAAATGAATTCAGTGTAGTATATACAGCATATACAGTATACAGTGTGTTCTCACAGATAGTATGTGAAGAAGTCAGCATACTTTCCCATGCAGTGCCTTCACCAGTGCATGTCAATCAAACAGCAACTTTTGATTTTTTTTCCCAGCTGTGAGCACCTCCTCCACTTCCTCGGTGCAACGGTGCATTTTATGTGTACCTACTTTACTACTTTACTTTTTTTTTGTAGACTTTAAGTCTAAGCAGGTTTTGAGTGTTTAATGTGTTCATATGAGTGTGTCCTGTGGAACTGAGACACAGTTTGCGAGTGTGCATGGCTACAGCAAGTGTGGTGTTAAGAAGCTCGTCTGTTATCTTAAAACTTGTTTCTTAAACTTGTTTAAAGCTGCTTTTAGTTTGTTAACTGTCGTCACAGTGACGTGAATGAAAAGCTACAGACAAATTTTGATGAAGAGGAATTTTCTTGAAAAAAAAAAAAAAAAACGCACGTCCCAGCCGGTGCACAGGTACACTTCACATCCATCCATCAAGCAAGAATTGGGCCACTGACATCAGCAAGTCCCCACCGGTTCACAATTCTTCCATGATAGATTGTTTCAATAAACTAGTATTTCCAGGCGGGAACCTCAGTTTCACTCAGTAAGTTTTGGGTAATGTTGTTTGCAGCAAAATTGTGTTCCAGAGTGAACGAGCTCTGGAAAAAAAAAAAAAAAAAAACACACCCCTGTAATGTTGTTTTGCTGTTACGACTGTGTGCAACACCTCATTTACTCCTAATCCTGATTTCCTGCACCTGTTCCGTTTTTTCTTTTTCACCTCATGATTTTACTCGTGGCCCCGTTAGTGCTGTGACTTTTTTTTCTTTTCTTTTCTTTCTTTCTTCTCCTTGGATGCCGTATCGAGTTGCTTTCATCCGTGGTTTTCTGGTGCAAAGGCACGCGGCGAGCGATGGGGAGATGCTGCGGTAAGCAAAGCTGTGAATGCTGTCATGTGGGCTTCCTTTTTAACAAGCTTCGCCATTTCAGCTGCTGTGTGAATGCAAGGGGGGGGAAGAAAGAGAGTGTGAGAGGGGGAGAGAAAGAGAGAGAGAGAGAGAGAGAGAGAGAGAGAGAGAGAGGTCGGGAGAGATGAACGGAAGGAGGGAGAGAGAGAGAGAGGGAGAGCTGTTCATTCCTCTCCTTTTCTGAAAATGGAGTGATTTTCCTTCCTTGGGCACAATAGGTCCTCTGTGTCTTTTTAGTGGCAGTGAAGGAAAGAGAGTGCTCACACACACTCACACATTCACACACTCTCTCTCTCTCTCTCTCTCTCTCTCTCTCACACACACACACACACACACACACTCGCATATATACACACACACAGGGGATATAAGGGAGGGTTGGAACATGTGCAGCCTTGCACACCAATGAGGAAGCTTTCTCCCCAGAACACTCTCCTCTCTTATCTTGCAGCCATGGGACTGTTGTGTGTGTGTGTGTGTGTGTGTGTGTGACTGAGTGCGTTCCTATATCTGTATACTGTATGTGTGGATGTCAGTATCTCTGCAGAAGCATCTCTTTTTCTTCTTTTGGATTCGATTGAAATGTATAAATAGGTATTTTGTGGCCATCGCTCTCCCTCTCTGCCACTCTGTCTACCTCTCTCACCCCTTCCTCACTCTGTCCCCCTCTCTCTCTGTACGATATGATAGAGGACTATAAATTGGTATTCCTATAGTGCGGCTCAATGTGTGGATAAGCGATTCAGAGATGACTTTGAATCATAAGGGGCTGTCGCATTGAGTTGATTTATAATAAGGCATTTCCAGGCCCTTTTCTGTATGTGTGTCTTTGCATGTGTGTGTATGCGTGTGTGTGTGTGTTGCCGTTTTTCTGACTTTGGTGCGTCATATTGTTGTGTGACGTCTGCTTTTCACACATATGATGTTAATCATTTTGATGCAGACTGCTGCACTCTATTTCCCACTGTAACTTACTGTGTGTGTGTGTGTGTGTGTGTGTGTGTGTGTGTGTATTGTTATGCCATCAGTCAATTTAACCGTTCCCTTTAACTCATTTTCAATTATGTTCACGTCACCCTGAGCTGTCATTCCATATTCTGAGATTTGTGTTTAATTGAAGCCGCTGTGGATAGTGTTTCTGTCTGAGAGCAATCGTTTCATTTAGTTTCCACGACTTCCTGAACTTGGATATTATAAAGTGTCATATTTAATGGCGTTAAAATGTGTGTGAGGAAGACGAGAGGAGCTATCATTTCTGTTTGTGTCAGACAGCAGGAAGATTATTGCTTTGCAGAGTTTGTGGAATCACTGCCATTTCCTCGTGGTTTGTTGATAGTGTCGCTTTAGAGAACATTCTGTAAGGTTAGTCTGTTTATGCTATTAAATGTTTTTTTTTTTTTTGCTGGTCTTGTTTTCAGCCTGCACTGTACACAGGGCTGGATTAATCTCCTCGGGGGCCCTGGGGCAAAAATAAGCATGTGGGATTCTTTAAATAAGTCCACCCCCCCTTCCCCAAATCCCCCAGAAACCAATCAGTGCTGCAGTCTATGCATGATTTCACATATTTTTGGTTTACGCTCTGAAGAATTCTAGCATGTTGCTGCAGTTCACTAAGAACCGTCACTTAAATGAACATTTTTTCCCCCACAAACAGCTTGATCTTTAAAACAGAATGTTCCTCTCTCATTTCATACCAAATATGTGCCATTTGCAGATCTTTCAACCGAGTTTGATTCAACACAATTGTCCAATTTTTCAGTCACCGTGATACGGTCAGTCCTCCCTGCAGACTCTTTGGAGAACTGTCCCCCAGAAAACAGCCTCCGTCTGGGCAGTGAGAACAAGTCCTGCTCTTTATCTACAAATGATTATGTGATGAAATTTGGAGCAACCAACATTGTTCTAACAAACCATAATGTGATAGTCTTTGGCAATTTATACGAGAAAAGATCTTCAGAATTATGCGGAAAAGTCAGGGTGCCCTGGTCAGTCATACCTGCCGACTCTTTGGTGAACTGCTCCCCAGAAAACAGCCTTTGTCTCCAAGTGGGAGTGGGAATGTGTACCATGTGAACTCAACAGAGGAGAAAGCATCTGCACACTCGTATCTGTGCAACGGTCTTTATTTAGTGAGCTTTGAGTCAAAGACTTTCTTGCCTTAATGCAAAACACTTGTCATGTCACAAGTTGAACTTATAGTTAATCCTCAAGGGAAATGTAATGCTCTCTATGTTGAACTACAAGCTGGTAATCTTCCTTTGCCTTAGACCACGTCAGTTCATGTTTGATCCATAGTTTTGCTTTCTAAAGGGGAGCTTTTACCACCAAGGTTGACCAGGTTGGATTATTGTTCAGACAACTGCCACTGAGACTTGAGTTTTCACTCATTCAGTGTCAGTGAGCATGTCAACATGTAACTTGATTGATTGCAAATGACCTTCTATTAGCACTCGAGTGAGGTTGGATGAACCCGATCAGCCTTAAAGAGGTTTCTATTCAGCGGAGGGACCTGGGTGACCCTCTTAAAACTCTGCCATCCTGTGTATTAAATGCACGCGTCACACTTATGTGATACAAGCAGCCATTTATCTATCGGACTGCAATTCTCTCTGCGAGCAATGTGGCGTGTCTGTGGAAGATTAACTGTATGAAAGAGAAATGACAGCATAAATACTGCGTGGTCCGACTATCTCCGACAGACACTCGATGGTACATGCAATATTAGCAACACGCATGTCTGCCTCCGTAATTTAGACAGCGAGACACACTGTGTTGTGTCAACCGAGCAGAGCGAGACGTGGCTGCTCTGGATGCAAGGCGTACTGCAGGGAGGTGGTTACATGTAATTAAAATGTAATTAACTCCTTTGCGTATAATTACTGAGAGTGTTTAAATATTAATGTCATTGTGATCGTGCTTGATTGGATTATTGATTTACAGTTTTTCATGTACAGGCAGTTGTCAGCTGCCATCTTGTTTACTCTCTGTCAATAGTCACTGAGACTCAACCTGGAAGCATTTTGAATGTTACAATGATAAATTAGAGCTGCACTAATTAATAATTGTTATTTTCCTTATTAAAAGATCAAATGATTATGTAATATGAAAGATGCTTCAAATCCACATAGAATTATCACCCCACTCTGCAGTTTCCCAAAACTTTTTTCCCAGAAAACATTGAGGTGTTATCTCAAACAACATACTTGGGAGTATCCAGAAGTGACCTCATAGGCGTCCCTACGATGTCATAGTTTGAAGTGTGGAACCACTGACTAAACTGCTGTTTTTGATGAGTTGGGTGTGCAAATTGTTGTTTGGACAGTCAGTGACCTCGATGCACCGAGAATACAAGTGCAAACAAAAGGCAGAGAAGAAGACGACTGATAGCTAGAACACATAAAACATTAAAAAAAAAAAAAAAAAAAGACTGTTATGTTTTATGAGGATTCAGCATGTTTGGGCTGGTCCATTATTACAACAGTCTGAAACTCCCGGCACTACTTTCTGTAGTATCTGTATGTAATAGTCTTTTGTTGCAGGCCTATGTTTGACTGTGCAGTGTTTAACATCGCTGCACTGGTAGAAAAGCTGCTTGTAATGTGTTGTATTGTTGGCACTGATCCCCACTGCAGCACAGAGTAAGACACTCACTCACCTGCAGGATGTCACAGGGGTATTAGACAGCTGTATTTGGCAGAGGGAGAGATCTATCAGCTGCTCTTTGTTCCGGGTATCTTTAGGCAGTGATGTCGTGTATATGACACTGACTGCAGCAGCTGATTTCCAGAGCGATAAGAAAGGTTTAGCTCGTCTGTGTAAAGGGTTGAATGTCAGAGGTGTTTGAAGCAGCCAGGCAGATTCCGTTGCACCGCAGTCTCAGGTCTCTGTTTGCCCGAGGTGTGTTAACCGATTGTATTAGAACATGATCCCCCCCCCAAAAAAATACATTTCTAATTTGGACTTTCAACATTTTCTATCTTAAAAACATTCAGGATCAAATCTGACAGTCCGCCAGTGATTCAATCAGTCAGCTGCCTTTTCGGAGATTAAAAGGTCTCGCAAAGGGGACAGACTCATTTGGTTTCAAGTCATTCTAGCTCTTACATGCTGCTTTACGCTGATCAAGGTTCTTGTACTTTCCCCTATCAGTCGACAGTATTGGATATCAGAGATGTCGAACCTGCTTGTATCTGTTTCAGGGTGCAGAGTGATGCCACTTTGATCCAAAGTGCTTTGGGATTGGGTGTAAGAGGTTGTCTTGTGAGTTGTATCTGAATACATCTGCAGTGTTGAGTTTATATCGCCTGAACTTGGAATGAGAGTCTTAAAAACATGTGTCTATGTGAGTATGTTTCATCAACACAACCGAACACAATATTGTGACATGGAAATAACACTGTGGGAGAGTACAGCATGGTTTGAAAATGTAGTGAATGTGCTAAAATATGCAAAACTGTTGGTACGGCTGTAAAATCTCACAATAATTCAGGTTCATTACAACTCGGTTCTCGTTTTGTAGTTTTGGCCAGTTTTGGTGACATTGCCCAAGTGATGGCTTGTTGCTGAAAGAATTGTCTTTTTTTATATTGATATAACTGGGTTTAAGACATCCTTTAGACAGTTCTACAGCAGTGGAATCAGTCAAGATCTCAGTTTTTCCAGCTGGACATAGGTGGATTAGAGTTCTCTCTATCCTCAATCTAGGGGTCTGTGTTGAGGTCGAAGGAGCTCGACCAGGAGACACTTCCTGTGACAGGAGGAGAATCAATTACAGGGAAGGATGGAGGGTGGGTAAAGATGTAGAGAGGGAACAACAATACAGCAGAGAAGAGGAGCCAAGGACAAGGGAGAGAAAAGACACTGAAGAGAATCAATAGACCTGGTTCAATAGCCTCATTGGACGTGGCTTTGCGAAGACGGAATCCTATTCACGTACGTGTTGGAATGTGTGTGTGTGTTCAGAAGTGTGTTTGGTCATGACGCATTAACAGTGTGTGTATGTGTGTGTGTGCATTTAAGTGTGTGCGTATGTTCCAGAGCTACATAGCTCCAGGTTTCTTCATCTGGTCACTGTTGGTCAAATGGGATTTTCTTCAATTTTATGGTTAACAGAAAGTAATAGCGTGGGACTGTGTATAGCCCAGAGGTGAGCGAGAGAGAGAGATTGGGGGTGCGGTGGGCGAGTAAGGTAAAGACACAATGAAAGAGAGATAAAGAGAGAAAAGGAAATAAAAATTAAGAGAGCCCACCCTGTGGCCTGTTCACTCGTTCAGAATTCATTTCCACTAATGGACCCGACTGACTTTAAATCACAGCAAGATCAATGCAGATCTACAATAAGTCTTATTGTTGAGTGGCTGCTGACTGAAACTGTATTTACACACAAATCAAAGGTCACATTTAAACCTCATATGGTCCATATCTGACCTTTTTTTTTTTTTCTCTCTCTCTCTTTAGAGCTGTAGCCGCATACAACAGCCCACCGGTCTGCTGTGTGTCAGTTCATTTTTGTTTAATATCACAGAAAATTGAAAGTTTTCTCCAGCGACCACTGTTGATAAGCATCTCTGTTTAAAATCATATGAAAGACATTCTGGATAAGTCTGGTTCTTATAATAAATAGCAAATTTAGATTTTTTTCTTCATTAGCACAATTAATCAAGATGATTATTGCCCACAGTGCAAACATGACTTGCTGCTGCCTACTTGGCATAATGTCCATTTGACAAAAAGAAGTTCCACATTTGGAGAGTTTATTTTGTAGTCATGTATCTGGTTCTTCATCAGTAAATGGATGGATGGATGTGTTTGAATGGAGCAAACCCCATGCACTGTTGACAGTCACAAGATGTGGTTGGATTTCAATACGTAGACGTAATTGTGCTAGGAATATTTTGTGACACTACTATTTACAATGCAATGTAAATACTGAACCTTCAGTCTGTGGATTCACTGTAGGACTGATCTAACATATATTGCCACCAAGATGTTGACATTTTGGCTTGCATCAGACCCGAGGTCCTGATGCCGATCAACATAAAAAAGGCGTCTTTCTTCGATTCAGCTTTCAGTGCGACCTTCTGTTTCTTAACATAAAAATGATTCCAATGCAGCCCCCTAAAACTATGAACTATTTGTCCCGCATGTAAGAATTGTTGTTTTCCCACAAGTAAAGAAGCACTCGTGCCAAACGGTGGCACTGAAAATAATAACATGTGACATTCCTCTCAAAAAAGCCTTTAAGTAAAGGGAATGAAAACCAACCAACAGCCAAGAATCACATATATCCTCTATGGAACCAGCTTCAGTGCTACACTTTTATTTTGAGCCAAGGCTGGAAGGAAAAGAGGAAAAAAAAAAAAAAAAGGAGGAGAGGAGCTAATGGGAGAGGAATGAGCAGTGCACAAAGAAAAAGAATGATTCGGAGGGGAAAAAAGCAGAGATGGAGGATGTGAAGGAAACAGAGGGAGTGAAAAATGAGAAAAGAAAGCAGAAAGAAAGGGAGGAGAAATAGTAATTAATCATCTTATTAAAAGGAAAATGAAAAGGGACCACAGTCAGAACAAACAGAATACAGAAAGAAAGGAAGAAGAAATTAACGAAGCAATAAAGAGTGAAAGAGATCTGATGAAACAAAGAAGGAGAGAGGTGAAGAGGGGAAGGAAGAAAATATGTTGTCATGGAATTAATGAACGCTGGCACTTTGAATCCCACTGATTTAACTGTATTCCAGGCCTGAGGGTACATGGAGCAAAAAAAAAAAGAAAAAGGAAAAAAAAAAAAACATGTCACTGTGATTTTCATATCGCTACTAAACCCATTTCTCATAAAGTACAGCTTTAGTAGAGCTATTACTGTGACTGACATGTACTCTTTGCACATAATATTAATCTCGAGTCAGAGATGAAGAGCAGGAGAATGGATGGAGGAGAGGAAAAGAGAAGCGGCAAACAAAGCTGAGCTTTAATTCTCCTCCGGTTCAACATTTATAGTCCCGTGAGGTTCAAAAATACAGTTTGCAGACGAGCTTTACCGTTAAAACACATTTTAAAACTCACAATAACCATCACATCGCAATAAAACAATAAAAGCCCATAAGAACTATTAAAACACTAAAGCAATCCTCTCTACATACTCCTCCAGCATGCAGCGCCGCATCAGTTCAGACGGTGCAGTCGATAGTTATTTTATTGTGGAAGGCTGTATAGACAATAAATGAGTGGATGGATGAACAGTCGTGCGGGGCTCAGTGTTGATTGTTGTGCCGCTCCTCTGCATGGCTCAGCACAACGTGGAGAAAGTCTTCCTCTCCTCCTCAGTGCTCACACACACTTCACTCCGCTCGAGATAACACACATACACACGCGTGCGCGCGTCTTCTGGGAAAGCAGTGAGCTGCTATCATTCACCCACTGATTGATTTGTTTACTCTTGTACAGTTTTTCCTGCTTCACATTGATTCTTCCTTCCTTACTTTCTTCTACTTTTTGTCCTCACTACTTTTTTGTTGTGAGTTTCCAAAATCAGATTTCATGAAAATTACATTTCCCCCCACGGCATTGAATCCATCATACTTCTTCCTTCCAGTAGATGTCTATGCAGGCATGGGTCATACAGAAGAAAAAAACTATTGATGTGAATGAATCAATACATTCTGTGTAATTCTGAATTGGAAGATTTGAATACAGTGAACATTATAATAATGTTAATTGTGTTCTAGGCCCCAAAGGCAGCAGAACAAGCTGGAAACACAACACTGGACATATTTAAGTCATTATAGTGAAGAAGCTAGGAAGCTGCTGCCTATTTACACATCCCTGGAAGATGGACAAGAACAACATGAACAACTTTGTCAATCTGATAAATCCAATATCCACTCGCCTTTTAGCTCTAATTTGGTTTCCACCAGCTCCTCACAAAAAAACCTGGCTCTGGCACTCACTACATTCACCCTCTATAGTCACTATCTTTGCTTGTGTGCTTGCTGGTGATTGGTATGTGGCGAACAGTTGATTTATTCAAGCGTTTTGACTGAAAGGGGTCTGATGCTGGAATAAGCTCAGTGAGAGAGCTGAAACGGTAAAGTTACAGGTCATAAAACCAAAACAATGAGCTGAAAGATGTTACAAAGGTCTGTGGAACTGAGAACAACGTTCAAATGTCAACATAAAATTTTGATTGGTGCAGGTTGGAGGAATGTAATGCGGTGATATCAAGTAAAGAAATACAAAGATGAATAGGGTCAGAATATAGTGGAATGAAATGGTTGATGGTATTACATGATATTCATCAGTAGATGGAGTAGGCAGATATCATGGAGTTGTTGTCTTTGGATTTTTAATGACTTCTCATCATGTTGGCTTAAAAGTTGAAAATTACTTTGTGATTGTGTAAAGAGCAGTTAAAGGTCAAGTGTGCAATATTTTGGGGACTCTATTTACAGAATATGTTTTTGTTACCTTAGAATGAGTCTTTTTTTTATATTACTGGCTTTGGCTTTACTGTTGTTTGTCTCCAAAGCAGCCCAGAAACAAACTGAACACTGGCTCTACATGGGCCCTTTAATGTTTTTTGTGCATTCTATGGTTGTTTTTTCTTCATGTTAATGGCGAAACATCTCTGGGCAAGTCTGGGCAATTTCATACCCACCTGGAACGTTTCAGAAGCGGAACGCTTTTCCCACCAGACTTTGTTACCTTCCTTAGATTTGGTCATTTTTTGATAGTTTATGTGCTTCTAAATATGTAAATATGCTAAGTACTTAAAGTTAAAGCGCTCACTATGCCGTTGTCCAACTTCCTGTCAGCTCGAACTGCCTGTGCAGATTGATGTTGCCCGCGGCGTCCATCAAAAATAGAACAGCCACGTATTCTTGGCGGAGCAGAGCAGTGGCCCGCTTGTGGTACGCTTCTGAAATGGACCATACCCAACCCACAATTAGCTCTGGGGGCTACGGTGCACACGTAACGCATCGTCTCCGAGCCTGGCGGAATTTGGCCTTTAGGTGGAGAGGGTTAGCAGAGGGGATTTCAATCAGCGACCACATAACTGGATGGCACTAAATCCTGGTCCTTTAAGAAATGGTCCATTTAGTAATTCTTCTTGAGCTTTTGATCACACTTCAGACCCAAGAAAAACACCTCTTTTTCAGCTTTGCAGCAGTGCACCTCTTCAACTAATGCAATCGGTTTTAATGTTTCATTTAGTTAATGATCATTTTCTTCACCCCTCTGACTTTCTGAAGAAATCACCAGATCTGGAGATACTTTGTTTTCACAGAACAGTGACAACAGTGTGACAAATGGGTTTCTCTACGATATGATCCAGAGAACACTTCCTAAAGTTGTAATGAGATGTATTCATTTTCAACCTGCTCTTCAGGTTAGAACTAGCATGACTACTGTACTCCGTGTGAGGGACTTAATGGACTTAAAATAAGTAAGTCACAGTTGTTAGCCACTGTGAAATCCCTCTCTCCTCTGAGTACAAAGCTAAAATAGATGCCATGTATCCTCACAAACAAACGATGCATTAACAATCAAATTAGAGGCTTACTGTAACTCCATTATTTGCAGCTTAATCACAGGTGTCTCGCTATCTTTCAGACAGTGGTAATTGATTTATGCTTTTATTCATTTATTTAAAATATGAAATGACAGAGTGGTCATACACTCATACACTTTTTCTCAAGATCTTAAGTTCTTCATGTTTTTATGTTGTGTATTCTGTTGTTAGATCGATAATAACAGGGTCATTTTCTCGAGATAAGGAAACATTGTTTTCCCAAGATAGACATTGCTACACTGATGATGTTTCCTGCAATGATTTAATAGACTAGATTATGCGTTTGTTTTCTCAAGATCGAAGATCAAGATTAATTATGTTGTTATCTCAGGTAAACAAAGTTTAGTTATCTTGAGATGTGGAGGAAATTACTCTGTTAACTCGAGATAACAGCATTTGTTATTTTGACATAATGACATAAATAACTGGAGATCTTAAGAAAAACAAATGAAATAACTCCTTCTAACGAGAAAACAGGAAATAAAAATGTATGACCTCTTAGGGCTTCCATATGTTAAGACCATCCTACTTTCCCTTTTATTTTGAAAGTTACCAGAAGTCTCAGTGGTCCTGCAAAGAAGTTTTGCTCAACGGAACACATGATTTATTATTCAATGCCTTTAGTTTATTAATCAATGCATACATATTTCCACTGAAATATTCATTTATACCACCTCACCCCCATATGTTCATCTGTACATTTCAGCAGTGCGTCTTATGAAGGGACAAAAATGCAATTTAATGGGAACATGTTTAAACATGATTTATTACACATACACTTGGCATTTCCACCCCCAGTGTACATTAAAATCCAATTTTTTTCCCCTCCCTGCGCCGTCCTAAAATGTAAAATCTCCTCACACTTCACTTCCCATCATAACATTCCCTTCAAAATCAGCTAACGACTCAACACCCACCTCGCTCTCCCTTTTTTCCCCCTCCACTGTCCCGACAACCTGTGCTGCCATTTCGGCCGCCCGCAGCTGGTTTGATTTGCTTTATTCCCATTTTTACACAGCGACTTCACACTTTGCTGTGAATGAGGCCAAATTTCACCATCTCAGATGATTTACATGCAGATCTTGAAATTCATTTTGAGCCCATTTACACTCTTTTTGCTCCGGCTGAAAACAATCACCCGGGATGCAAGAAAAAGAGAAGGTCCTTGATGAATATTGTAATTTACGAGCGGTGGGGAATGAAGTGTGGGAGCAAAAGGTGTGAGGAAAGGTGGACTTCTCAGCCGCACTATTGAGAGCCAATCAAAACATCTCTCCATCTCATCCCGCCTTAATAAGCCGCCATCCTCCTGGACTTTTCACGTATTTTCAAGTGTACATCATAATCCCGATTGAAGTACAAGCACGGGACGAGGGAAGGAGAGGACATGAAAGAGAGAGAGAAGGAGGGATGAAAGGTGGCTCTACACACACACACACACAGACACACACACACACACACACATTCTTTCACCATTTCTATTTTTCCTTTTTTTTTTCTGTGCCGCTCAGCTGAACTCTATTTGGATTCTATCATTGAATCTCTCCATTTAATTTCCTTCCTAATTAGCTGCCTTTCATTCCCAGGGAATGTGCTGTCTGCTGCCCAGTCTAGCTGCTGCAGTCTGTTGACATGCCAGCACTCAGACACAGTGTGTGTGTGTGTGTGTGTAGCTGTGGGGAGGGCCCGTCAGTATTGAAGTATGTGTTTGTGTGTGTGTGTGTGTGTGTGTGTTTGTGAGAGACTAAATCAATAGCCAGTTATCAGATAGGGCTGGTTAAGGGCCTTTCTTTCTAAGGAGGAGCGTTAAGGCCTCTTAGAAAAATGCTCATGTTTATTCACCAGCACACACACACACACACACACACACACACACACACACAAATGTCTGGATACATTTTAGTAATTCTGAAATGTAGCAAAGACCCCTAAGAGGATCAAGCAGGTCACACTGTTTATTACATTGAGTGTGTGTGTTTTCTGCATTAATGAATGTGTGTCTATGTGTGTGTGTGCGTGTGTGTGTGTACACAGGCATTAGTCTGGCTCTTCAGCTGAATGAGTGCACCTGTATGCAGTTCTATTCCTGTCTGAATGTGGTTAACAGCGAGTCTCTTTGACAGCGTGACACTGTGTGTATGTGTGTGTGTGTGTGTTAGTGCATGTCGCACCTGTGTTTACGTGCATGCGTGGGCTGCCCGAGTGTGTGACATTTAATACTTTTGACAACTAGTCAGTGCATTGTGGGCCTGTGGAAATATCTCAAGTCAATATTTCAATACAACACCCACAATCCCCTGCAGCCAAGGACAGGAAGTGTAAACAGGAGGCGTAATAAGTGAGGGATTTTGTCAGACTGGGCTGATATATGGAGGTTAACAAGGTGTGTGTGTCTTGGTGTGTATTTGTGTATGTACAATGTTGTTCAGTGATTTTCTATGAATGCCTCTGTTTTCACTCTCTACATGAAATGGAGCCTGGTGTTGCAGCTTAACTACACACTCTGCTTCAAGAAGCTGAGACACCCACTGACCGAGCTCTGAAGTGTAGGGATCTACAACAAGGTAGTTCACAGTATCACAGTGGGGGAAGAACAATTGCGTTTTTGTGCTGCTGTGGATATCTTTTTTCATGCCGGGTTGCAATTAGCGCTATTTAGGAGGTCATAGCTGAGAATATCTAACAGAGCCAGTCACAACCCACCATGGACCTGACATTTGACAGTCCAATGTGTAAGATTTAGGGGATCTATTGGTTAAACATGGAATATACTAGTCATAAGTATGTTTTCATTTGGGTATAAGCACCTGAAAATATGAACTGTTACGTCTTTGTTACCTTAGATGAAGCCTTTTATCTATCTATCTATCTATCTATCTATCTATCTATCTATCTATCTATCTATCTATCTATCTATCTATCTATCTTATCTATCTAAATAGTTAGAACAGATAAATAAAAGGCTGTTGTTTCGTCTATAGTCAGCATTTAGAATCTTATTGACCAATGAAAAGATGTTTTGCTCCATCATGTTTGTAGGACAGATAGGAGGGTAGCTTTAGATAAAAACACATTTTGAGTTTTGATTCACGGATAGACAACAGGCTCCGTGAACCAAGTCAGACTGATGCATGCACGTCAGTGTCAGATGATCATTAACTTGAATTCAGCAACATTCTGGATCATCTGAAAGGCTTTCACTGTACAGGCTGGGAGGCGCAATCGGGGAATGTTGTAGTAATCTAGTCATGAGATAACCACAGCATGAATCAAGAGTTGGGTGGCACTACGAAAGTCGAAGTCGAAGTAGTAGAGTGAAACAACCGGGCATCCAAGACAACACGGTCAGAGAAAGTTAGCTGGTCAACGATCGTGACTCCTAAGTTTCTCGCTACCCTGGTAGGGAGTCAGTTTTAGTATTGATGTCATGGTGTATAGTAGGTTTAAATGGGAGGAAAAAGTACTTGGTTTGAGATAAAGTATGTAATGTAAGTTATATTCCACATGTAACTGAACATAAATAAGTTAGAAGTTATCTTGACTCAATTTTGACTTTTGGTTTCATTCAGGACATGAACAGCAGAAAGTCCTATGTTTGTTTGATTCATCCATCCATTCATCCATCCCCACTACCTTCTTATGTGGACTTTTTCTTTCTCTTTAATATGTCACCCAACTGCAATGGCATGTGAAAACTTTAATTGCACTAGAAGTTTACCCACAGCTGAAATCTAGGACCACCAACCAAGCTGTTGCAGGAAAGTAAAGGTGTTGAAACTGGGGTGATAGATTAGTGTACAAAGCGTCTCACTCTGACACCGGAGACTCATGCTGGATGTTAACTTTTGGAAAGTTAAACATGACCCCTTTGTTTCCACTGTGTTACATGAATACCTGGGCCTAAACCCTGTGGACTTGAAAAGTGGTGTTACAGTACATTGCAACAATAACCACCCCAAAGAACCACCTCTGTGCTGTTGCTTTGTATGTCTAGTATGCTCCGAACAGTCACTGCTCACCCAGTTAATTGGTAAATATGTTATTTCCAGCTATGCAGCAGTGCTAGTGCAACACAGAGGAAAGTTTTCAGTGAGAAGAAAAACTGTGAGTGTTTGAAACGCAACGATTAGTGGAATATGCTGCATGATTTAAGTTGACAAAAACTCCTGTACTCCAGAACAAAGTTCAGAGCCACCATGAAAAAGCATAGTTGTGATTATTAAGTATTTAAAAATTGTGTATTTTATCCAGGTATTTTGAGCTGCCGAAAGTGAAAATGTTTGTATATATTAGTCCAGAGTTCAATCAGTATAATATTAAATTTTTAAGTTTTTGTCAAAGGAGTCTGGTCTGGTGGCTTCATAGATAGCATAAAGAATGGCTTCAGTTTCCCATCAGAAAGGGACGTCAGAGCGCCATCATTCAAAACATGTTTATTATTTTTTTGTAACTCCTACTACTTAGCAAAAAGAAATCTGAACTGTCCTACTAAATTTGAAGTCAACTTTTATTTTCCATTTTATGCTAACTAGTGAGCAAACAAGAAGTTATTACGTTATTCATTTCCATAGAACTTTTTGTGGAAGCCACAGGGAGCCACTGGAGATGGGCCACAGAGCAGCAGGTTGCCTGCTTCTGAGCTCACCAGTGTTCCAAACCTCAGTCAGTACATCACATACTCCACTGCTGTACACCTTCTTAACCTTGAAATGCTGCTGTGCGGAAAGTGAAAGGAGAAAAAGCAATCTGTGTCATCGTCTGCTGTGAATTCATACTCTTAAACAAAACTCTGACAGATGACAAAACAACATAACAGGCAGAGAGGGGAATCACAGGCATCTGTGTTTCTCCCCGGGCTATTTTCCCCAAACTGAGCCACAGGAGGCTGTAAAATATATATATATATAAAAAAATGACTCGCTTTCTGACTTATGACTTCATACAGTATGTAACAGAGCATTCAGTGAAAGGTGAGGGTTAAGGTTAGCCTCAGGGAAAGTAGTCAACACAAGGCCCCTCGCAAATTACAAGACAAACGTGTGTGTGTGTGTGTGAGTGTGTGTGAACATTGCCCTGCGGAGGATTTTATCCCCCGACTGCAGGCGTCATGTCACATATTGATGCACAGCTGGGTGCACTCTGGCAACACTAGCTGTGAGAGCTGCAGTAATATGATGAGATTGAAACAGACGTTAAGGTCACGCTATAAGGAGAAGCTATGAATGAAAAAATCCTGCATATAGGCATGGAGGTCGTTTCTGGGGCAATGGTCACAGATAGACTGGAATCCGATTGGCTGCAGTGTGTCCATGTAGTTCCTGTGTAATGTATGGCGTGACTGAGTACCTTTACTTCGGCTGGTTAATCATTGTCACAGGCCTCTCTGCTGGAGCGTCCATCACTGACATCATTTAATTATCCAACGCTTCAGCTGAAGTCTTTTTTTTTTCTGAATTATTGCTGTTATATAAGTGAACTCCTTCTCAAATATGCATTAGGGTATATCTACAGGGAAACATAATTTACCATGGGTAGACTCAGACATGTAGGGTCAGTTTATAGGCGTGGGATCATGGTCTTTCATTTCAATTAAGACAAGTTACTGAAATATTTCTATAACAGGAAAGGAGGCTCTCAGTGTTGGGGAGGTGACTCCCCTCTAACATGTTCTAAACTCGGTAATAGAGCTGAAGAGTCCTAAAAACACCGGGCAGTGTAAACTTCACAACAGGTAGACATTGTGTATCGAATCAACCAATCAAAAACTATGCTAACAATAAGACTGCATACTGGCCGATGGAGTCTGTTTAGATGCCAATGAAACCCAATGAATCATAGTTTAACCTCGACTTCCTTCAACATGGCATTGCTTTGAAAGGCCCTTCTTGCATGCTGTGCCTAAATACCAGCCTCCAATTACATTTTTTTTTTTTGTTTGTTTGTTTTCTTTTGTTTTTTTTTAAAGACAGGCGTTTCATTCTTTAGGAGCAGGAAAAGAAATCTGAACTCTGATCACGTTCTGGAGCTGAAAATCTCATCACAGAAATCTGTCTGCTTCCAACTCAATGGCCTGGTTGAATAGTGGCAAGTTATTATAAGAGGAACTTCAGTGTTGTCTCAGAAGATGTGATGATTATCTGTGTGTGTTTGTGTGTGTGTGCGCACGTTGATGAATAATGCGGCTATTTGACTACGAAGCTAAATCATTCAGATCTTTACTGCACTCGCGCGCACACACACACACACACACACACACACACACACACACACACAAACACACACATCACAAGCCAATGCATAGTTATGCATGGCAAACAACGTAAGCAAGCCGTCTGTCGCAGTGAATGTGTGTGTTTGAGTGTGCTGTCTTGCAGAGAGTGTGTTTGGGTGTGTGTCACGGTGGTCATGATTTATAGCGAATATTACTAGCACTCGGGGAGGATGAGGAGGATGAAGGAGGAAGGAACAGAAGGAGAGGAGAAGGGAGAGACGGGGGAGGATGGGGGAGAGTGGCGGGGGGTGGAAAGAGGGAGAGAAGGAGGCCAAAACACAGAACAGAGAGCGCAGGCGAGCGAGGTGTGGACATGCAGAGGGAGAGAGGGAGAATGAGGCAGAGAGAGATAGAGATGAGGGATGAAGGCTTTTGCAATCTCACCCCTGACTAAGATCAATGTAACCTTTCTGCCTGCCTCTGTGATTCAGTTTGTGAATGTGTGTGTAGGTGTGCGTGTGTGTACGAGAGTGAGATTAAATCTTTGTGCGCACACACACACACACACACACACTCCCATCAGCATGTCACAATGTGCACATGTGACTGCACACTTGGTGTGTGTGTGTGTGTCTGTGTCTGTACGTGCCTGCAGGTTTGTCGAAGTGTGTCTGCCTCCCTGTGCAGAGATGTCTGTGTGTGTGTGTGTGTGTGTGTGTGTGTGTGTGTGATGGAGCGGGCTACAGCGAGGCCCTACAGGAGGTTAAGCGGAGCTGCTCACAACCCGGCGGACGTTCCCTCTCAGCTGAAACGCATTGATCTTAATACAGAGAACGACAGCAGAGCAGGGGAGGGTTAGAGAGATGAAAGACGGGATGAAGATGGGGGAGAAATGGAGGGGAACAGGAGTGAGCTGGGACATTAGTTGGATCTGAGAAGAAGCAGGTCGAGTTCAGGATGGATTAACACAAAGGTGAGAGTCTTACGGTGAGACACTCGTGAACACCTGGAGTGATGCTTTTGAACTGACTCCATTCACGTTGGATGTCTTTACATGTGTAAAGATGTGTGTTCAACATCACCGTGTAGAAGAATGATCAGCTTTCACTTGCATTTGGTAATGCTAGCATGAGAGTATTATCGCCACACTGTGAATTCTCAAATGAAACCCCGAAAAGCTCCCCAGCCACCCACAAAGAATCCAAGCAGCTCTGAGAAAACAAATTAATTCTAAGCCCCTTTAATAATTCACATGCAAGAACATGAAATCTGGTTAAATTAACAAAACTAAAAAGTTAGCGCTGAAGGAGGATGTTGGAGAGGTGAAGGGAGTTGTGGCAGCAAACAGTGCGAGTATTAGGGTAAGAGTGTGATCGCTGTAATATATGTATCAAACAAAGTCAACAGGTACACATAGAGGAAGTGTCGACAGGAAAATAAAACAATTACTTGTACTAAATTATGAAAAAAGGGAAAATGAAGAAAGAAGATATGTCTTTAATATACTGTTCATACATGGAAATATGGAAATATTAAAAAATAAAAAAAGTCTGTGGCTGTGAAGTGAAGTCAGTGTGTAAGTGGCAAAAGCTGCAGTGACCCACAGAACGAGTCAGTCCCCATGTTAAAACGCAGAATAAAAATGTGTTGGCATGTTAGCACAAACAAATCAGGACATTATTTAGATATGAAAAAGATGCATTAAAAACAAGGACCATACAAAATGAAGGTATGTCTCACATTAAAGCCAGTGTTAAATAAAGGCCAAGTCTCAGATAAAAGCTGGTGGCATGGTCAGTGCAAACTAATAAAGGCCAGCTGAAATTCAGTTCAAGAATTCTTCTGTTCCTGAATTCCCTGTACTCTGATAGCTCACATGGAAAAATCAGCAAGAACCATACTTTCATCTGTACACCAACAGCATTATGTTACACTCAACACTCTGCTGCTCTGAGAACAATAACTCTTTAATGGGTACAGATCAGAACAGTAGGTTGATGTCTCATTAAAAGATGGATTAGGAAGTCTTTAAGTGTGTTTCACTGGAGGCTTACAATATATAATACATCAGAGAAGCAAAAGAACAGGAATAAAAAAAAAAAAAAATCAGTCTACACCATTTTAGTTCATATTATTCTCACATACAAGCTGATAATTGAATAATGGCTGAGCTTTACATCTTCACAGCTGTAATTCAAATTGCTTCTGTTGGTGTTACTCAGTGAAACACATGATACTGAATTATCTGCATCGAGGTAAGAGGTAAACACATTAAAACAGGGCAGCACAAAATGAAATATGTGCCAGATCATTTATATTCATGTTTTCTTTGATATAACACCAAAACATCTCATTTTCTGTGTCACCACTTACAGTATTATAGTAGTAGTAGTCTCCCCACAGATATCCAATCCAGTATTGATTGGCTTTGTAAAATCACTATGCAATCAGTCTATAATGATTTCTGCTTTCTATAATGATTTTAATGAAGGGTTGATATGAACCCACACACAAGTCTGCAATTTGCCATATACTAATTAACCCTCTAGAGCCCAGTATAATTCTAGCATGTTGCTGCAGTTCATTAAGAACTGTCACTCAGATGAGCTTTTTCCCTACTCATTTAAAATTTGTCTCAAAAACAGATAGAAATATTCAGTCACAGATTTTTACCAAGGCTGATACCAAAAATATGTGGCATTTGGCCACATAGCTTTTTTTTTCAACAAATAGCACTAAAACTGTTGCAAAGAAAGTATTTTTTTTTCTTTAAAAGAACAAACAACAGTATAGTTACATGTGAAAATAAAAAAAAAAAAGATACATGTAACAGTCACCGTAATCCTGACTCTTTGGCAAATTGTCCCTTGGAAAAAATCCTCCATCTGGGCAGTGAGAGATGGTTAAGTCCTGTTTGATGAACATGATAAATGTGATGAAATTTCAAGCAACCCACATTATTATAACAAACAACAGTAATGTGGTTGTAAGTAGTGTCTTTGCCAACATATGAGAAAAGACATACAAATTTATTTGGAGTCATACTGTAGGTGTGATGCAGTCAGTTCTTCCTGCAGACTCTTTGGCGAACTGCCTGCCGAAAAACAGGTTCAATCCACCAAGTAAGTCCCTCTGTTTACTGATGGTGATTATGTGATGTGAGCAAACATTTGAACTCTCAACAATGTCTTTGTCTTGTGAGGTAGATCCTGATCCACTGGAAAGAGACAATCTTCCATAGATTCCAGAAGATTATAAACCCTGAAGCAATCTGTTGGTGGAGCCACTTTTAGGTTTACAGTGGAAACCTACAAAAATAGATATAGATATCAGCGTAATGATGTATGATAGTTTCAATAACACTACTTCTTCATATGTATTGAACTTCATGCTTGCCTGTCGACAAGTTTTACATTTTTGCATGTTCAGTTGAGCTTCTCTGTGCTGACTAAAAGGCTCTGTAGGTTACACTAATTGGAATTAGTCAATTTGGCAGTGAACTAGCTGAACACTGCCTCAGTCTGTTTTGACCATGATTAGTACCAAATCACATAGTTCTCTCCAGGAAACGTCCTTAAAAAAATGAATGGAAGGAATGGACGATCGACCTTTACTGATGAATATATTACAGGATTATTCATGATTGCATCATGCCACAATTATTCCACCACTTTGGTAATTAGGGGTAGATTCCTGCACCTAAAAACTCTGTGGGCAAAAGTACGTCTTCACTTTCCTCATTAGAAAGAATTATGTTTGTTACAGTGCTGGTTGTTTTTTTCCCCCAAACATAATGAGCAGTAGAAAGTGACAAAGAAAACATGCAAGAGGTGACACATGTTATATACCCAAAAGGCTGACTGGAACTTAATTTGAATTTAATTTGTGTGCGAAGAATGTCACCATGTGAGTCATAAAGGATGTTCAGCAGTGATTCATTGATAAGATACAACAAATCATTGCCACAACCACGAGAAACAAAGAATCTTTGATTTCTCATTCTTTACTCATTTCAACAAGACACTGACATGGTGAAACGTCTCTGAAAAGAACATTTTCTCACCATAACATCTCAGCAAGAAACAAATAACAACTGTAACATGGAACATTCACATGTTGTAATAAAAGTCAGGACTGTACTTTGCAGTGTCGAGTATCTGCTGTTTGCTTCGGTGAGAGTAGGATTTAAAGGCAGCTTAAAAGTTCGTTCGGTCAGGGTTAGAGACTGGTGTCACCTGTCAGAGGGCTGACTGCAGGGCAGAGCGATACGTTACAACATCATCTGACATGAATACTGGGCTTCCATAGGACCATTCAGTCAACCTCTGGCAGATTTCTGCATGTATTGATTAAAATACAAGAAAAATGTAGTGACTGAGACTTTCAACATGTGTTTGTATGTTTTGTTGTTCTTTATTATTTATGCTAAGACTATTAGTCTAGTCCACTCTTAAAACCAAGCAGGGATTTCTGTGGTTGTGAAGTGAAGCCATTGTGGAAGTGCCAAAAACTGCAGTTCTTTAAACGTCCACTTGAGGCTGGCTACAGAACATGGCAATCTCCATAAGTCCCCATGTTAGAATGTCCAACTTCACAGCAGAAATAAACATGTTTACAGCCTGGTACAAAAAACAGTTTTGGTCTCTGCAGCTCATTTCCCTGTTCATGACAACTGTACTGAGGGTGATTTATAGAACTCACCTGTCACCAAACTAACTAACTCAGCAAATTAATTTAAGGCTTAAAGTTATGCATAAATAACAGTGTGACTACTTTGATTGGCAGGTAGGTGCCATTATAGATGGCTTGTGTCCAGGCATCATTCAGCCTGCCTCAGGTCTGCCAATGAGCCACATCTTTGTTGATTTTTAGATTAGCTGGCAATCAGAAGAGGCCAACATAGTGGAGGCCAGGGCAGAGTATTTTGAGCTTTAAATCGGCTCTTCAGAAACCTGTGGGTGACGTGATGCGTACACTGTCCATTCTTCATACTGTCAGTGTGTAAAAGCAAATGATACTATTTGATAATGCTTTGCCAAGCTGCTAGAGCTCCTCATTGTCAACCCCTGAGGATGGAGGGCAGAAAGCACCCACTGCTGTTTGAATGTCAGTAAGAAACAGTCTCAGCGTTAACGTCACAGATCTGGTGAGGTAATGCAGTGAGAGTACGCTCACTATAGCATACACTTAGATTATTGCTTTACTTCTGTGTCGGGACTTCTATCTGGTTCTCCAAACTGTAAATGCGATGACTGCTGTCCAAAACATCACGTCAAAATATCTGAACCACCTCTTTATTGTTTTAAACAGTGATATTTGGTTTAACAAGGGAAAAAAAACTTTGAGGGCAAAGATAAAATGACTGGTTTGGGAAGTGTCTGTGCATCGGATTTTTAGCCAATTCAATGATACTGTCACAATAGTAGTACAGTAGTACAGTGTAAACTCATTATCGACACATCAAAAACTTTTTTTCTGTTTGTCAACATTTGATACATACCTATATATGTATGTATGTGTTGTATGCACACACATACAATATCACCCAGAGCTTATTCTTTCTTTTCTATTCAGACTTCTCTCATGGAGATGGTGTGTCCTGGGTGTGTCCCACACTACTGGATAGCCTCATATATTTTGTGCACATTTATGACTGTATGCTCGAGGACCTCTCATGGTTGTGGTGATTTTACTGACTGACTGTGTTTTATGCCGCTCCTGACTGCTGACTCCTCACTCCTCTTAACCAGATGGTCGTGGCACAGCAATCGGCAGTTTATGATACGCGTTACGACGTAGCAAGAGGCATTTCCAGCAGTCGGCTAGCTAAAAACAAGGTCTGTAGCACGGCATATATTAGCTTTGTCATGGCTTAAAAACTGACAACAGTAGAAAAGTGCAGGTAAATTTCATACCCGGTATGTTCTGATTCACTAAAATTAGGCACAATACAAACTGCAGAAAGCCCCTTTTTTATAACCTTCACCTATAACCGGAACTTAAGGAAGCCAAGACACTCAGCGGAGAACTACACTCTTCCTGATTTGCTGTTATGACTAGAAACATGTCATTTAGCATGAAAGAGTCATTTATAGGGCAGCACGGTGGTACAGTGGTTAGCACTGTCACCTCACAGAAGAGGGATAATCCTGGCAGTGGCTTAAGAGGTAAAGTGAGACATCCACTAATCAGATGATCAGTGGTTCAAACCCTGGCTCCTAAAAGCGCCTTGAGTGGTCGTAAAAGTAGAAATGTGCTATATGAGTACAGTCCATTTAGTATCTCCTTATGTTTGCGTGGACATTGTCCGGTTTCCTCCCACAGTACACACATGCAGGTTAATTGGTGACGCTGAGTTTCCCGTAGGTGTAAATGTGAGTGAGAATGCTTGTTAGTCTCTATGTGTCAGCTCTGTGATGAATTGCTCTCACCCAATGTCACCACCAAGAAACTGATTTTGGTTAATACATGAGGAGATGTCCGCTGACGACATGTAAATGTAAGTCGGCTGACTGAGTCAATGAAAAACTGTCACAGAGTGCCTCATATATGAAGTCAAGATTCATAAACATGAACTGAAGGTCCCAGACAATCATAGTGTGAATGCAACAAACACAGACTGCAACAACGATGAGCACCTTAAACTCCAGATGACTGTTTTATTCAGTAGCTTGTGCGTAGACAGTGAATAATGAATGATGGAGAAAGGAGTGGGTTGTGGCAGACAGACAGCTTTTACAGTGATTAAAATAATACTAGTGAACACTGTGCAGCGAGTACCGTATTTTTTTTTCCTCTTCAGTGTTGTAAGCGAGAAATAATAAAGTATATTCTGTCAGTATCCTGAGGGCGTGGATCAGCAGGCTATTTCTTAACTCCTGTGGGTGCATGCAGCATGTGCTGTTGAATGGAGTACAAGAGCTCTACGAGGGGTTACCGCGGTGCTGCCTCTGCTCTCTCTCTGCCTCTGGACCTGCCTGTCTCATCTATTAAATGAAAAGGGAAAAACATATTCACCAGGTTGGCTTTCAGGACAGGTGCAGAACTAATGCTCAGCTCACGTGGAAAGTGACAGGGCACAGCCTGGACTCAGTATGAAGCCTGCTGTCGCCTTCTGCTGTGTCTGTCTCTCACAGGTACAAAAAAAAAAAGAAAGAAAAAAAAAGGTCATCAGTCTATCAGGATGTGAGACTTCCAGAGGTGGAGATTTATTTCTCAGCTTACATGTAACATGACACACTGTTGATGCATGAAACAAGAGGACACAACCGGAGCCGGTATATTTACCTTGAAGCTGTTGTGCTGTGTGACAGCTTGTGTCTGGGTTTATAGAGCGTTTGTGGAGTGGAGGTCACTGGTCTGGCGCTCTGCATATGTCCACATGTTTCACTTAACCTTGGAAAAATGATCCATCATTTCAACTTTTCAACAATGCCGCGCTCTCGCAGGGAAAAACGGGCGGTGTTAATCAGTCACTCTCAAAGAGACAAAAACACAGAAAGGATCAGTGGACACAGAAACTGAAAAAGAAGACTGCACCCTACATTTCCTCAGATGAGGAGATATCACCTGTGTCTGTGCAGAAGCTCCTGCCAGGATCTGGTTAGCCAAGTAACAAAATCCACCTAGCAGCACATCCAAAGCCCTGTTTACACCTAGTATTAACGTACGTCTCCACTTGCATCTCAATTGACCAATTCACATCAGATCACACTTCACATCATTTCAGTTTGCAAAGTTGTTGCTTGTCGCTTTTTAGCCGGTGGATCAACACTAGTAGCCAACCTGCTGCGACCAACATTTGCTGAATTTACAAGAAGGCCCAAACAATCAGGAATTTGTTGTTGGCATTTTTCCATAAAGTTTATAATTTTTATCCTAAATCAACAACTTAAAACGCTCAAAATTCCACTTTTTTAAAAGGGAGACTGGGGACACTGCATTTAGGGTTAGGATTAGTGGTTATCTCATCGACTCACCCCGAGGTGTCTGGCAGCTCATACAGTTTTGTGTAGAGAGCCAAAGGTTAAGGTTATCAACCAGAATCCTCACCCACTGTGTGCACTATCACAATATAGAGCTGGAGAGAGGGCTGTTGCTCTCATGTCAGTGATGGCTGATGATCTTTTTCACAGTCAGCCTGAGATGAAGTGTGGTGGGTGATTCATTGCTTCAGTTGGTCCAGGGAATGATGTCCAGAACTGTACTTGGCAGTCACTGTTAGGCAAGCAGTCTGAGTAGTTGGGAGTTAGGCCTTCTGGGAGACGTTATAATCAAGGATATCCGAGGTACAAAGGCAGACGTGTGGACGAGATGTTAGGGTCTGAAGTACGCCAGAAACTAAGCGGTTGGGGTTAGTGTTCGGGTTTAGTTCACTGGTGAAATCAGTTGAAACAGATGGTGTGTTCACAAACATCTGCTTTCCTCAGCAGGCGAGAGCCCACACACATAAAGGGTACACTGAACCAAGACAGACAGTGTGTTTGGTGTGTTCAAGCAGCCCAGGATGCATCCATTCCTGTTTAAAGAATGTAGTTACATGCAACCTGGAAAGCTACAAATGTGGAGTGAGTCATCGGATCTGAATGCGTCTTCTATGCCTTCTTAATCGCACTTGTCACAACAGAGGCAGGACTGCCAAGATGGTGACAGCCAGAGCCACCACACTGAGCTTCATAAAGACTCTTCAGAAACCTGTGGGTGACGTCACGGATACTACATGTATGTTTAATACCGTCTCTGTGAGCCTTGAGCAGCTCTTTCTAACAGTCTCCTTGGCCACTTCATCTTGGCACCAGCCCTGGGTTAATAGCAGGCGTAAACAGAGCCTGAAGCTCACTAATAAAACACATTATATATCTTGCTTTATAATCCGTAGAAAAAAACAAACAAACAAAAAAAAAAAAAAAAAAGTGTAATAAAGACAATTTGTGGATTTGTACCGGCCCAGAGTTTGAGGCTAGCTGCACATATTTAACTGTCCTTCTCCTCATCCAACTTTAGGTAAGAAAGTGCATAATTAACTATTCCTTTAACATTAATACTCATAATATTTCCAGGAAGGGCTCCATACATTTCTAACAGCATTTAATTCATTTCAAACCTTTCTGTTTTATGACACTGGACTGAATCCACCGAACTTATATTTCTTTTTCTTGGAGGACCTATGGTTGATTTATGGGTTTATATGTGTCGTCCCACACCTCCTCACAATCTGTCTTCTCCTTCTGCTCTCTCTCACTTGCCATGCCCTCTATTGAATAAAAGTCCTTTGCTGTCGACATAATTCTCCCCTTCGCCCTGTTCACACTCAGCTTCCTCATTCTCTCCATCTTCCTTCCTCTCTTTCTCCCCTTTTTCCCGTCCCTTTGCCCTCTCCTGAATAGATGTCCCCTGCTCTTCCACTCTTACATATTGTCACTGATCATGCACTGTGGCTGAGGAGGGCCATTAAATTGAATCAGAGGAATCATTAGTGCTCCTCTGAGGTGTGAAGCTGTGACACCAGGAGCCAATGCCCCAAGACAGCCTTTATGAGTTTGGCTAACAAGGCGGCAAGCGCAGGCATGCGGGTGGCAACACACACGATAGGGTGAACTTAAGCAAGTAATTTGCAACAGTAAAGACGTTGTGAGGGAAACATAATGCCAACCAAATTACGTTTTCAATTAACGCAATGAGGAAATGTTAATTAACATACCTGGCGCGTATTAACATTTACCGAAATCACTGTAACCAAAGTTCTTTTGTTGCAGGAGTCTGTCCCCTCATGTGCCATTTTCAACAGAGAGAACACAAACCAGGTAGGTTTTCATCACAATGCAATTATGGAAACAGTTTAGAAACATAATTTCTCAGTGAGGGTAATACGTGTAATAGATCAATCTTCATTCCCTGTGAGAAAACGTATTATTGCATGTTAGTAATTCTTACCACATTTAATATATGAAAAATAATTGAGACTTTAAGATGCAGCCTGTTTAAGGAGACAGTCATTCACCTAATAAAGTCAGATAACACTGACAGGTCTTCCATTCTGTACTGGAGGCAGGACTAAGACTGCCTTCAGATGGTTCAGTCTCCAGATGAGCATAATGGAAAAGATTCCTCGTTGTTGTTTGATGTCATGTGCTCAGAGCCATCCCGCAGTGCAATGCATGGACATGTCATCATTCAGTCCTGTCAGTTCAGAGAGCCGGTTCCTGATTCAAAGACTCAAACAGCACAGGGATGTGCTCGGTACACACCAACACTCACACACCACCAACCTCTGTGGCTGTCAAGTGAAGCCAACGCAGAAGTGCCAAGAATCACAGTTCCTTGAACAGCCACTTGAGGTTAGAAAACAAGACAGTCTCCATAAGCCCCCATGTTAGAAGGTCCAACTTCACTTAGCTATAGAGACCAGAACCGTTGAATTTATATACAACTCACCTGTTTAAAGTTATGAAGAATTAAGAGTGCTGCTACTTTGACAGGTGGGGGCCAACAGAGGCAGTACTGCCAAAACGATGGCAGCCAGAGCCACCACACTGAGCGTCATGGTGGGTGACATCACAGAGACTAGGTCCATATTTTTTATACTGTCTATGGTACGCACTAGCCAGACCTGGCCACTGTGTTGTCAAATTGCGAAGACTATCAGCAATCTGAAAGTATGAACAAAGATATGATATACAAATTAACAAGCAAGGTCGGTCATTAGGAGGGTTAGCTGGCCAGCTAATTAGCCCTAATTAATTAACTCAATGTAAGACTAAATTCACAGGATAGAAGACGTCTGTGAACCAAAATAATGATGCAGAGCCACAATAGAGCCACTGTCCTGACATATTTTGACGATGAATACTTTGCAATTGAAGACTATGCATAATACATCATTATACAGTTAAACATTAATTAACTGGTTAAAAAGCACAAAGCTGCAGTTCACACCAGAATGACAGGTCATGTGTGTGTGTCTGTGTGTGTGTGTGTGTGTGTGTGTTGGAGGGGGGTGCGGGGTCGACTTCCTTTAGGGGTAACTTGGTGACATGAAGAAGAACGTGTGGAATATAGGAGACAATATCTGATTTTGCTCCATCGATTTTAATCATTACTTTTTAAAAAAAAAAAAGTGATTGGAGTTCATCGGTAAATCAATGCAGAGCCTTTTTCTCCTTATCTATTATATTTAGTTTTTTGTTAGAATCTCTGCTGTTCACCACACTTACAGCCAGCTGTCTCGCTATTGTTACAGCCATGTCTGGAACACGAACAGACACTATGAACTCTTCTATGCAGCTTGGGATGTTTCATTTATGAAGGTCTTGGACTCTTCGGCGATGGTGTCAGTTGAAATCAGAAATAATAAATACAATTTTAAATTAAATTATAGACATGCATGCATGAAAGAATAATAACAATAGTGAGTATTGTTGAACAGAGTTAGGCTGTGGTGTAAAGCACCGCAAAAGTTGTGGTTATGTCAGTGGTGCTCATTATATGGCTTTGCTGAATATTCACTGGATTCATGAACTCTCCAGGGTCCTACATCATCCATCTGGGTTTATTTCTCAACAATAACCTGCTGTACGTTATCCTTTACTCATCCTATTAAATCCCAAAATTCCACATTCATCCCTGGCCACTTCTCTAATTTGCAGTGAGTTTTTATTTTCACAGAGTTTAAGATTGGGTCTTTTTCAAGTTTTATTTTGATAGAGACAGCTGAAGAGTGATAGGAATGCGGGGAGAGAGAGAGAGACGGGGAATGACAGAGTTTGAATGTCCTGTGATATATAAGTGCTATTGCTTGTCCACCCAGATAAAGCACCACGGTTATTGAAAAACAAAACACTTCAGTTCTCAGTATGAACATGCACAATTGTAGATTATTATCAATAACTTTTGTGAAAAAAATCTATATCAGGAATTTAAAAACACCCTTATCTGTTGAGCCCTTGCATGGAATTCCTCCTGAAGGTTATCAGATCAGTGCCTAACAAGCTTAAGGTCAAACTGGAAATGCTTCCATTAGTGTGAAAGCCTGATGGGAAGAGGTTTGGACTTTGTGCAGGAAGACAAAGATAGACACTTGTTTCTTCCCCCCTTTCCATCCTACTGTGTTACACAAAATAAATATACTATATGAAAACCAAGTGTGCTCAGGCTTAGCAACAAAACAACAAAACAAATAGCCAGAAATAACTTAAAAAGAAGAAATTGTGATTTCAACATTAGCATATGTTATGGCTGTCAGCTAATCCATTCAATAAATCACATTTAAGAAAATATAATTGATTTGTTTTTAGTCACTATTCCAGTCACAGGCATTAAATCAACGCCACAGGCTGACTGGTGAACACAAAAGGCCTATTCATGGTCAAGCAGACAGACCCAACACCCACTCTTATATAAGAGGAGGAAGTGGAGGCCTTCCTCGCTGGGGAATGGAAAAAAGCTTTATTTATATCCAGATTGGAATACCACGAAAATAAAGCATAATCTTCACAAGTGGATTCATCTAGTTGGACGTTTCTGTTATTAAAATCAGGGGCAACCTTGCTTGTTCACTTGAAACCTTTAATGAAATATAATTATAATATAAATAATTAAAACTTTAACTAACCGAGAAATGTGTTCAATGAGAGGAAAATAACTGTATCTTTCAACTAATCAATTTCATATACAGTATTCCATATTCCAAAGACAATGTCTTAATTTGGAAGAGCTACAGATTTTTGTAATGCACTTAAATTGGTGGTGTGTTTAAATGTAAACTTACATTTGGTCTGGAAGAACATGTTGAAGGCCAGACAGAGAGAGACTTATGGCCAAATTCCACTTGTTCCGTGTGTGCGTCGGGGCCGTTCAGTGTTTCAAACCCTGTGCCGTTCAATGTTTCAGAAGCCTCCTAGTAGCGGGTCTATGCTCAGCTCTGCAGAGAATACATGATTGCTCTATTTTTGAGCAGCCCTCATCAATCTGCACGAGCAGCTTGAGTTGACAGGAAGTTAGACACAGAAAAGGCATAGAGAATCCGGTTGATTTTCAAAATAAAACACCCCGTGCAAACTGGCGTTCCTAAAAATAGCCAGAGAGAGGCTGGAAGGACAGGTCAGGTAAAAGTAGCTTGACAGGTGTTTCGAGGGATGGCACAGGAAACTGACTATTTCCTGACATTTTATAGTGTCACAATCACAGGTGGTCATTTGTCTTTGTCATCAATCTCGAGAGGGCGGGTCTAACGTAACACGAGCCTGCCAGAGGGCAAGGGCGAGTGGCAGAGAGTGTGACATGGCGCTTTAAATCCAAGTCTTTTTGTGCAGAGCCCAAAAGTTTAGTTTCTGTATTTGGCTGTTGGTTAACCTAAATGAACATCAAGCTATGTTCATTTCAGCCATCATACTGCAAGTCTGATAACATTCAGTATGATGGTCTTTGTTGGGAAATAAATCCAGATAGGCTGATGCAGGTCTTGAATCATCCTTACATATTAACTGCCTGTAAACACACATTAAGCTTAACATAAAACTTGTTTTGCAGCACCAAACATTCAGATAGATTCCAACACTGAGACCAAAATCTATCTTCTACCTGTTTGCCACCATCACCAAGCGTTTGCTCATGGTGGAAACTGTTGAGTCTCTGTAAATAATATTACAAGGAAGAGGTCTAAATTTGTTCTATATGGAAAGTGTCATGACATAACTAATTTGGCGCTAAATAAATAAAATTGGACTGAATTAAAATTAATCATATCTTTTGTAACCATGTTTAGTCATCTCAGGAGTGAACACAGCCGGGTTTGTTAAAGATGTAACCTTTTGAAACGACCAAAACCAACATGGTACCAAGTGGGTGTGGTGACTCATGTCAGAAACTGATTTTTAGACACTGGAATCTGTGTCGTTTTGTTGAATTATGATGTTTATTTATTTATTTATTTATTGAATACTTTATTTTGAAGTTTTCAGATACAGAACAGTACATACCCCATGGTGCACTAATAAATTCTACAAGGAGGGAAACATGTAGAGATGTTTTGCGCAGTGCTGCCTTCTTGGACTGCGCATTTAGCCGAACAAACTGTATGTACACTGACATATGTCCCATGTGTGTTTTACACTGCGGGTAAATGTGTGTGTGTGTGTTCACACTAAATCTTTTTCTTGAATTTAAGTGTTTTTGCGGAGGAGGTTTTTCCACAGTCCAGTGGTTTCATGATAACTACTTGTATGTCTTTTCATATAAATGCCATGCATAATACAGCAACAACAAATCATCTAGAATAAACATAATGACCATTGCCAGTAGCATACAACAATAATCAAACTGTAAACATCTTAATTCAGCAAAACGTTCACAGTGAATTATTTGTTTTCCTACAATATCCCCTCTTGGCAATTAAAGTGCTTTTATTGTCATGTTTATGCAACTAAAAGCACTTCATTTAATTTATGGAAAGACTGTAGTATTGAAAAAGTTAATGCTGCAGTGTAAGCATATCACCCTACTTCCTGTATTGGAACAAATCATTGATTGCATATCTAATCCACACTCTATTATGTTTACCTCCCAGAAGCATTAATACGTGCAATTTAGTGGAAAATGAACAGAAATCCTTGCAGACAGTATATGCAACAACAACAACAAAAAAAAAAGAAAGTAGGATTAATAGCCTTTTGAAAAATACAATTCTGTAATCAGTGAAGGATGTTTAAAGCAAAAGAGTCATAATTTATTAAATATAGATAACGGTGTACTGAAATGAAAGACTATCCACATGTCACTCATTCCTCTCTCGCTCTTTTGTTTTCTTGTATCAGCTGATTAGGTCTATTTTCTCTTTAAGGTAAACAGACCTTGATTGGCCAATCACTGCTTTGCTGTCAAACTTTAAACCTGTCCTCGTTTCCGTGCTGTCAGCTGTCATTTCAGTGTGAATCATCGTGGCTGTCCTCCACCTGATTTTGATTTTCTTCCCACTTGCATCACTGTCTGAGCTTATCAGAAACCAGTCTCTCTTGTCATCATCCACATCTCAGCATCCTCTTCATCCATCACCACCACCACCAGAGTCTGGTCTAGTCTAGTCTCACTTCCCCCTTGAAATATAATGACATCCCAGTGGGGTCTTGTAGCATGCAGCAGTTAGATAATTGTTAACTCTGAAGTCTCTCCTGGTTAAACTGGCTTCAATTCACGGTGCCAGACTGTTTGTTTTCTTTTATCTACGCAGAAAAGGAGGTGGTATGACATGCAATGCGATATGCATTTTAATCACCGGGTCATCAGACACTCCCTAATGGTATTGTTGAAGAGGCCATCATCGAGGTATCGAATGATAATGTGAAAACAATGTGAAAGCGGTTTCATGGAGTGATGAACCTACTGAGAATTGTCACCTGAATCTGCAGCTCTCCTCAGATTTATGTCATGAGTTTCAGCTTCGTGTTTACCTGTCTGTCCCACAGCTGATGTCACAGTCTGTCCCCCTGTCTCTCCTCAAGTCTGTGTACAGACAGTTCATTCAATTCAGTTCAAGCAACAGTATAAAGGGTATGATCTGTACCAAGGTAACAATAGGTTTTACTCATCCGTCCATCTCTGGTATAGATTCAGTGCATTGTTATTTATATAGAATGTCCATTCAATCCTCTTGGCTTTTATTTTGATAGATTGACCTTTACTTCCATGTCACCTGTGCCTGTCGTTATTTATTAAGGCTGAACCTGAATGCAGACACAGGACAGGCAGGTGAGGTGAAAACAGGTCATTAATTATGAGATCATGTAGCTGGCTGGGAAGAGGAGGTACAAGGAATCCAGGTGGAGGCCCGGCAGAGGGAAGGCCAGGCATGAGAGCTGGCTTGCTGACTGGTTTGGTGGATGGTGAGATGGGCAAACAGCTGAGCTTCATACACCCGAGCAGCCCGGACTAAGTGTGGGTAGAACTATGACCAGAAGGGACTGGCAGTTTATCCACAGCTCTTGTAGGCAGGGTTGGTTGCTGATGATGGTCAGGTGAGAGATCAGAGTCAGACACATGGGGTACGGTCAAAAAAATCACCTCCCATGTTCTCTCCTAAACACTTTTCCTTGACTTCAATAACATTATCACTTCTGTGATGATCTGCAGAGACGCTGGACGTCCCTCACAGCTAGAGAAGGTTTGACCGTCACACATTGAATGTGGTTTTCATGTTTTGTGTGTTCATTTGAATGAGTTTTTCACTACAGCAGATGTGAACACTTCTGTGAACGCAACTCCAGCAAAGAAGTGCAGAAGATGAAGAGGAAGGAGACATGAGCAGTTCATCAGAGTTTATAAGAAGGAAGCACAGTGAAGACAGAGCAGGATTCATAGAGGACACAAGCATGCAGTCTGTACTGATAAACTACAGACCTGTACAGTAAAATCTGACTTCATGATCAAAGTCTTTACATCACGTCTACACGTTTTTTTTAATGTTATGTTTAATGTTAATGTTTAATGCCTTTCCTTTTAAAAGGATGGTGTGGTGTATCCTATGCTAAGAGAGATAAGAAGAGAGCATTGAAGCTCCTTTCCTTAACATTTAGAGGGCTCAAACAGCTCTTATCATGGCGGCTACATAAATATGTCTGGGTCATTTCACTCAGTGAGAAAACTTCTGAAGCAAAGTGTGCTTTCCATGTACTACAGCAGGAAAGTGTTGTCTCGATTCATCTGTGGCCGCTGTTGTTACGGCAGTCGTGGTCTTGTCCCCTGTATATCTGTGTGTGTAGTGCTTTTATGTAAATGCAGGTGTGTGGCCGCTGGCGCCTGATTGGCCCTGGTCGCCTGGTCACACTCGGCAGCACGTCCTCGAGGTGTGCAGGACCGGGACTGGCGTGGCATCCTCCCCGGGCCGCCAATCGGAGTATTAAATTAGACAGTGAGATTTTTCTTTCACGTTTTGTTTAACGTAGATAAGACAGGCTCTGTTTAAAGACAGTTACTTCCCCCTACCCCTTGTGCAAGATTGGAACACGGTGCACTTTAACAACATTTTATAACTTCTTAGCATTAGCGCCGACAATTATACATATACAATATGTACAACTTACATTTGTAACTGTTCATTCCATCCAGCATCTTCTTCAGTCACCATTTTCACAATGCCATCCCTCCCCCTTCTGCTTATGTAGCCGAAAAGGTGACCAAGAAGGGTCCAGTGTTCAACACTCAACTTTTTGACCATTTGCACCATCCGGGTACTCCCAGTGCACTGCATGTTGACAGAAATGACAGCGTGAGCGTGTATGTACGTGTGCATGTATGTAATAAATAGCATAGGTATAGAAGTTTGTGATCACCTAGTCTTTTCCACCCACCTCCTCACCTGCAGCTCAGCCAATCAGTGCATGAACCAGCCATGATACTTTGTGATTAGTTTTTGCTGTGAATCTTCTGTCATCTGAACTGGATCCTGTTACCCGTCTACCCACCGACCTGTTAGCTTATCTGCTTATCACTCAGCTGGACATTAAATCATTGAGCTGTCGCATCTGCTTCGACTGTCTTCATTTGAGTCCTCCTGCTGCTTTATCTGTACCACCCTGTGATGACTTAACCATCTCGGTTCACTCCCACAGTGTTGTTTTCACTCGCAGCAGGCCGCTGTTTTCAGTGAAAGAGTTTTGGAATCCAATTGTACACAACCTGCTCAGCACCAAACAGCAGACAGACACAATTAGAGACTAACTGATGAACATAGTGGAGCATTTAGCAACTAAATAGACAGAGATTTCCCTCAGGAGTTAGTGGACACCAAAAACAGGCCTAAAAAGAATGAATATTGGACTTCTATTCATCAGGAGGACACAAACACAACTCCAAATGAAAGCTAATGTTGCTCTGCACCGCTGGATGTGTAAATAAGCGACTGTTAACAAGTTTGCTATATCAACAGTTTATGTTACTGTTGTTTCTGCTGCCCCTAAAGGGCTGAAAAATCAGTTAGCCATACGAGAGATTTCATAAATCTCAGGCTAATGAACGGTTATGCATAACTCATGCTCACAGTCCCAAAGGGCAAGACGTGATCACAGTGATCATTGAATACATACTGTATGCACCAATGAGAGCTGTGGAAACGATGTGAAATTCTTCACTGTCAACACAACGAGAGGATCAGGCTGCATGTTGGCGTCGTTATTGTTGTTTTCTGGTAAAGTCCTGTAGATCAATCACTATGTTCTGATTGGTTTGATTTGAGCTATTACAGCCACTGCATTTGTAGTCAGTAAAGCGCATGCACATACTCTATCAGGTACCCCGGTATGTATTCACTACTGCCATGTGTATCTCCTTGCATCCTCAGTGTTATAGTTAATAAACCAGACTTATGGTCAAACCTCAAGCTTATCATCATTCGAGTAAGCTTCTAACATCCGCAATCACTCTGAAGTACTGTTGCTCATCTTCCACACTCCCAAAAAGGATTATTTCAGTATCTGGAGTTGAAGTTTTTTGTTGCAGGACTGACAAGACAAAACCTGGACTGGAGTTGACTGACTCAACTGGACTAGAGGTAATATCGATGCAGCACATTTGTTTGGTTGGTTTCTGTTTAGTTTTATTTTCAAACTGCTCAGACTAGCAGAACTGTTTATTTCTATGTTCTTGATTTCATTATTTTTTCCTGTGCTGTTGATTTGCCTACTAAAAACATTGACTGAACTGTGGGACAGACTGGGACAACTCTACATTTCTGCCGTTTTTCAATTTAACCTGCATTTCAGTGCTGTTTGTGTTCTGCATGATATAATGGTTGGAATGAGTTCATACCTGTTAACCCTGTGGATGGTAAAAAATATATATAATGAACTTAAAACAAAAATTGTTAGGCTTGATCTGACTGGGACTGCTAAAGTAAGAAATAATTTACTGTTACAAAAGAAATGACATGATAGAATGTGATCATCACATTTATTTCTCATGTGTCAAGACGCTGAACAGACTAGCTCTGCTGGCTGTGCTGTTAATTTGATTGACTTTTTTTTGAGTCCCTCTTTTTTGCTGTATTAAAAGCTAATTATTAGGCGAAGGCTCGCTGTGGCTGGCCTAGGTTTGAGTCCTGACCTGTAGCCCGTTCCCGCATGTCATTTCCTATCTCTCTCCCCATATTTCCTGTCACTCTTCAGCTGTCTCTATCAAATAAAGCTTGGAAAGGCCAAAAAAAAATAATCAAAAAGAAAAAAAAAAAGCTAATGAATGAATTTGACAACTGCTTCAGCAGTCTTTATTTTTGCATGGTAGAAACAGAAGTTGCTCCTCATATCTGTGACAAATGAACAACAACAGTCATGACAGTCCAGTTTTTGACAAGCTACACTCCCTTTTTATGTTTGCCCACACTCCACGCACTGGGCTCTGCCTTGTTACCTCCGTTCACGATTGTATTTGCACAAAAAAAAAAAAAAAGCTTTTTGGGGGGGGTTGGCACTACTGTCTCATCTTGTTGCGTCACATTGTATTCATCCTCTGCTTTTCCAGGTCCAGCACGCTACTGTGTTAAAGAGGGAGAGTGATGATTGGTCAACAGGATGCAGGTGTGTTAATCACCTCAACTGGGCCATCCTCACACCTCCACCCTGCAGCTGCCGCACCATGCCCCTCTCCACATACCTCATCTCATGAAATGACTGTGACTTCTTGATAGATAAAGTGTATCTTCTCCAAACTTTATTGATCAGTCTCTTCTAAAAATATCACAGAGAAAATACAATTAACCTGATGTATATAAACGGAGAGGAATGTGTCTGACAAGAAAACAGGGCAAAACAGTGTATATTTGATTAGCATGCTGCCATATCATGAGTTACAGCTAGATATATTTAATAAATATTAGGCTAGATAGATAAATTTGGAAACATGAACCACAGTGCCTACAGTTTATGATAATTATTTATAAAATGGATTTGATCTGTTCAATCCATTCATCCATTCATTATATGTAACTGCTTATCTTCATCAGGATCACGATGGGGGAGTCCATCCCAGCTGACTTTGGGCAAGCCCTTATCGCAGGGCACATACAGACGATTCACACCTATTGCAATGTAGAGTCACTGATTAACCTATTAATGAATGTCTTTGGAGAAGATCCAGACTCCACGCAGAAAGGCCCCAGCTGAGGTTCAAACCAGGAACCCTCTGCTATGAGGCGACAGTTTTAACCATTGTAAAACCAACTGTAAAATGAATAAAGCACATAAACTGTAATTTGTCTTTGTTATTATTTCATGTAAATAGATTGAAAAAAGAATTGGTTCAACAAAAATCACCTTTTTATGACTGACACTGTTGCAGCAGCGGGTAAAAATGACCCCTTCTCCACTTCTAGGTTGTAGTGGTTGTAGTGTTAAATCACACTTTGTTTCCATACAGTGTGTTTCAGTATATATTTACAGTAACACCACAACAGTATCCTGTATCCTGGTGCAGACAACAGGCCTCCAGGCCTCCTTTGGATGTATGTGCAATGAAATACAAAGATGTTCTGTCTGATACATGTAAATGCATTATCGCACACCTCCATTCACATGTAAGTACACTGAGCCTGAGGTTAGACAGCAGGATTGTGTTTACCTGGCTCTAGTTTTTTTTTTTTTTTGAAAATGCAACCGATAACTCCCGTGGGAGATTGTGCCCTCTCTACCACCGTTGGATCGTATCTTGTAAGAGGAAAACATGTACGCCCATGGGAAACTTTTCTAACATTGTGATGAATTGATGATCAGGCCCTCCTGATGCTATCTGTATAATGGAGGTTGCCCATTTGATAACCCCTAACGGCATAGCTGCACTTGACCCTTTAATCCCGAGCAGGTTTGTGAATAAGCACACTTCTGAGGGCCTATCCTCAGAGCTGTTTTGCATTAGTCCTTCAACAACTTAATATATCTGACTGTGCCTTGGTTGAGGCATTTTGAAAAGCAGCCAGGTGGTCCTGAGGGAACCGGCTTCAACAAAGCTCCGAATTAATAACCTCACCCTGTGTACCATCTATCCATCCCTCAGCTCACTGCTTTTTTTTTTTCTCTTTCTCTGTTGCTGATTCTTTTTGAAAGAGCGCAAAGTGCCCCAGAGGAGAAGGGATGGAAGCAGGGATTTTTACAGTCTTGCCTCCGGTGATGCTGTAAAGCTTGCCTACTTGATTATGCCAGAGACGCACCTGCTCTTAACCTCATTTCCTTTTAACATCTGTCTGAGGGTTTTAGGTTTAACTACACAATCATGTGTGATTATGCCCCCCCCCCGCGCACAAACACACACACACACACACACACACACACACACACACACACACACACCTCTAGTGGAGCAGATAAGAGATATAGTTCATGTGTGAAGGATATCGTCACTGAGTCCAGGCTTTGAATCCACAGGAAGGCTGTTAAAGGGGAGAAAAAAGCAAAGTGCCGTCTCTATGATAACCATGGCTCTCTTGATAACCTAAACAGTCTAACAGGGTTTCACAGTGAACCTTGTCCTTGATGGAGTTTTCTTGTATGAAGACACAAATGCATACCGCCTTTTCTTTTCATGTCAAAGTCAATGTTTCCTCAAAGGGACATTTTTACTGTTTTACATGTCATCCTGGGGTACTTTACATTACTGATGTCATGTCTGGCACAGAAACTCCTATGCACAGGTCAATCTCGCATTGTTGTACTAAAGGCGTCTGCAGCAAACTCTCCTTCATGACCCCATTCAGTCATGTGACAGCTTTGATTTACTACAGAGAAAGTCAAAGGCAAGTCGGCGGCGCTTCTGGATGTTGTTGATCTGTTTTTCTGTTTGCACGGTGGACTCTTAACTTGCATTTTCAGGGACAATCTGTGTTTCTGTGGCCATGAAGTGCTGCTTGATGGTTCAAAGGACATTCAGTGTTCCTTTTCATCCTTTTCCCTATGAGCAGAGATTTCTCGGGATTATGTTCAGATTGTGTGTGGATGGTGAAATCCACGAATTCTTTGCAACTGTGTGTTAAGGAAGGTTGTTCTTAAACTGTTTGACTGTCAGACAAAGTGCTGAACCTCTCCTCCCCTCGTTTGTGCCAGATTGAGCCTTTTAAAGATGATTCATACCTGACCATTATTACTTCCTGTTATCAATGAACCTGTTCCAAACAGATGTCTTCAGAGCATAATACACTTTTACAGTCTTTTGTTAAAAGACTAACTTTTGTTAGTCTGTTTGTTAAATATGTTTCAGGCATCAAACTCTCAAACAAATGAGCGTATTATGTACAAAACCAACAAAGTTTGAACATTAAATATGATGTCTGTCCTAAGTATAAGTGATCCTGTTATTTATTTATTTGCATTTTTGTAAATATTAAAAGATGATGATAAGCAAAGGCCATTGTTGGGCTTTGGTGTAGCTACTGAATATCCAAAAAACAGTTAACTACCGAGGATACCGAGGCCCAGACTTCCTCTACAATATGATTAGCAGCTTTATACACAATAATGATTTCTGTTAATATCTATGAACAGATATTTGCAAATTAAATCAAATTACATCAAAAAAAGCTAATAAAAAGATAAATAATAATGGGTTCTGAGATTCACTTTCCACCAATGTGTTCACACCAGCATGACTTCATGACTTTCTTCAACATGACTTGTTTCTATATATTTCTCACATAGGAGTAATTTATTGTCAACCTTGCATATACAAGCTTCTGTCACAAGTGTGTTTCCCCAATGTAGAGTCATCAAGTCTATCTCATCTTATCTCACTTGATCATATTGGCAAATGAAAGAAACCAAACCTTCACAAAGTACTTTTATTCAGGTTTTTTTGGGTCAGCTGGGCAGGAGCAGTTTGCAAGGTCATGCATGCACGGCTCTCATGAGCAAAGAGTCTTTCTAACTTCTCTCAGTCAAGGTAGGATTTGAATTGATTTTCCTCCTGTTGACTTGGTATGAACTGCAACTATCTGTGTGTTTGAGAGTACTTCCCTCCATGAGCTCAGCCTTCACCCGGATACATCAGAGCCCCACCAGGATATCTCCAGATTACCCCTCCAGTACATAATTAAACCCTCTTCATCCAGCAAAAGCTATAAATAAGCCAAACTGAACATTTTAGCTGTAATCAATAACAGGATGTAGGATATTTGGCTAACATGGGGGAAATAGTTGTCTTGCTGCCACTTTGGAGCCACCAGTGTGCAATTTCCTGTACCTAATGCTGGTGTAACAGTCTCAGCTCTCGACTATCAGCTCTTCCCTCCAGTGATATTTGTGAGCCAGCTCCTCTGTGCACACAGGATGAGTCGCATTGTGAGAATCTTCCCAGAGGTTCAATGATTCTATAATTGAGCCTCTCTCATGTTTCCTTCATAATGGAAAATACCCAGTTGATAAAGCCACCAGCACACCTGCTGTTAACTGTTTAACAATTATGTCTGTGTGCCACTCAGCGGCTCAGCTGATTGCCAAGGGGAGTCTACAGGCGTCCTGTTGAGTATTTGACAGTCACCCATTAAATGAATACATTTCAGGCTTTTTCAGATGTAGCCACGCACTCCTGAAGGAGACAGTTTAACAAAGCAGCAAATTATTAACCCAAAACCAGACGTGAATTCCATGACTGACTTCCTTTTCTAAACATACACCTGAACAGAGAAGAGAGGAAGCCGTGTGTCCCCGAAGGGAAGCCCAAACAACAAAGCAATGAATTGATAATCTCACCCTCAGCAGTGTTTCTGTAGTGCCATATGTGCACTAACAGCCTGTGGGAAGCGACACGGGGGCTCTGAAGCCTAAAATAGGGTTGGTCTCGTCTGATGACAGAAGCCAGAAACTGGAGTCAGATAACAGGAAAATAGGAACCATGCTTGGATTTACACCAGCAGGCCATTTTTTTTTTTTTTTGCACTTAATGTCATCGTACAAGTTCCACTGTTTACACACTCTGCTTTGCTGCCCTCGCCCTGTTGCTCCATTGCAGAGAGGAACTGCTGCGCCGTTCAGATAACACCGCCTGAGATCTGGGCTTCAAGACAACATTACATTATTGTACAGCTGTTACATGAGACATTTCCTCTCTGAAAACTTGTTCTTAGTTTCTGAGGAGACAAGACAAGAGGCTCCTTTTTTCAGAGGCACCTGCATTTTCAATAAAAACACCTCTTTGTTTGTTTAATAAATCAATGATGTATTTGTCCACAAGGTTACCATCATTAATACGTATTTGGAAATGGATATAATTAATAAATTAGCAGTTTAATGAGTTTAATTATGTGATTTGAAGGTAGTTTAACTGCACTAAATTCCACAATTTCCACTAAGCTAGGCTATTGACCTTTTTAACACTGTTTTTTTCTTGATATTTATGTAATTTTATATTTATTCCTTATGTGGAATAACAATTCGATTCACCAATTTTAGGCTACCTACAGCTGTTAGCAAGGTCAGGTATTTTTTTTATTATATTTATTATATTATTTTATTATTAAAACCTTTATTTATACAGCATATATACATAAATCATGTGGTGCTTTCATGTCAGTTATTGGGCAAAACATAAAAAAGATACAAAACCCCAACTTCAGCTATGCTGCTGTATTTACATGTTGATAGAGTTTGCAGCAGGGTGTCTGTATGTATCACAATGACTGTGTTTCATTCAGTTTAGCTCTGGTGGGCTTTTTACTGTTTCTACACAAATCTCTTGAATGCCGTCGAAGTGAGCAGCTGCAAGAACAGAGTCTTCTCTGAGAGGCACAACTGCATAACCACAGTTGTTCAAATGGTCCAATTTACCTTGATGTGTTTGAACAGAAGCACAGTTAACCTAAATGCATTCTACTGGCAAAACAAATCAAAGACAGACGTCTAATGTAGGCTGAAAGCTGAAGTCTCAAGGGCCCTTTAACCTTTTTCTACCAAAGTCTGGCCAAGACATATGACATCTTTCCTTTTCTATTTCATGTAAGAGTACAAACTGTACAAGTATGAGGGCAATCTAAAGCACTCATAAAACCTGTGCATCACAACCTAAATCATTTGGGTATCTTAAAGTATTCGTTACATCTTTGAGACTCCACACTTGCCATTACTTGTAAAATATTTAACTCAGTGTCCATTAACAGCAGCATGATGTTTCCATACATAAATGTATAAAGATAGTGGCTCTAGTCTGACTGTGAGACTGTGTAAAATAAATGCTGTGCACTATTTGTCACTATTTGATTCATCTTTAGTTGACATTAGCCTCAACTGACCCTCGGCAAGACATTTCAGATATGCTCACTTGCAATTTTATTTATTTTTACTTTTTAAACATAAGCCGGCCAATGCAAATTAAAAAAAAAAAAAAAATGATGTCATGTCCACACAGATGATGCATTTTTTTCAGCCAAAAGAAGAATAAAAAGCCTGATTCATATAAATGAGTTCAACTCATTTGCATCAGCAATGAGAGTAGGAAGTTTACTCAACCATTTGAACTCAAGCAGAGTGCATTCTGCCTGCAGCACACTCTCTCAGCCCCAATCTCTGCATCTGAATAAATCATACAAGGAACACATCTGGTTCCTTAGAGAGAGGAGTAAAAGAAAAAGAGAGAGCGAGAGCGAACGATGACAAATGAGGGAGACCAGTAAGATAGGGAGATAAAGGGTGGAGATGGGGAGGTGAGAGGAGAAGGAAGTGAGGGAGAAGAGATGTGAATGATAGAGAAAAGAAAAAGGCAACATGAGAAGGAGAAAATAAGTGTGGCGAGGATGCTCTGCGCTCCCGTGTACATTCTGAAGCAGCTGCATGTTTCTTTGCATCCTATCGTGCAGAAAAATATGCTCTAATAGAGACAGCCGAGGGTCCTAAACACAGCACCATAATGTGTCCTGTGTGTGCGCAGCCATGCTCAGACCAGTCTATTTTCTCTACCAAATGACCTGTCTGTGGCCATTTTGTAAAAAGCCCCATTTATTGAATGAACAAAACAGTAAGGACATGTTGCTGATGCCGAGCCGCAGCATCAGTTTTATAACCCTCATCCCATATGTGTGGTAAGGCCCTCCTCCATCTCTGTCTCAGCTGGATTGAATCGAAACTGGAGTGGGTGCACCAAATACTGGTACCATCACATGAATAAGAACCTTTACTATAGATAGAACAGCTGAAGGCCAGTCATACTATGCATCAATGTTCAGAGAAATGTAAGACAGCTGGAATGCAAAGTCAAGCAAACAGTAAAACTATTTGATAGAAGAAGAGATACTCCATTAGTCCGCCAAGGGGGAAATTCTTTTTTTCATTCTTTTTTTTTTTATATGCATTTTTTAACCCAAAACTGTGTGGTTGTGTTTCGGAGTGATGGGCAGCCACCCAGAGAAGTGCCCTAGGAGCAATTGGGGGGTTCAGTGCCTTACTCAGGGGCACCTTGGCACTGCCCAGGAGGCACCTCTCCAGCTACCAGTTCACCATCCATACTATGGTCCATGCTGGACTTGAACTGGCCACCCTCCAGTTCCCAAGCCAAGTCTCTAGGGACTGGGCTACTGCCGCCCCAGTAAAGCAGTGGAGACACCCGGGCCTCATTAGCAAGGACAAGTTGAAGGACTGCTGAAATATTAAAAAAACAGATGAATAAACAGGATTGTTGTCCCATTAGGCCTTCAGAATCTACCAGTCTGGCCATTACTTAATTTATGAGGTCAGAACTGATATTGATATATGAAAGTTTAAAGCTGCACACATTTCCTTTATAAAAACAGTGGATAAAATAATGTGTAATGTGAAAGTGGTTGACTGTAGTCGTGTAGAAACTACGGAGAATTCTCACCTGATTGTACGGCTTCCTTCAGCTTCATGAAACATTTTAGCATCTTTCAGCTCGTTGTTTCGGTTTTATTTCCTGCAACTTTATTGTTTGATTCACTTTCATAGTGTCTTTTTTGCTGGTTTCCAATAAGATTTCCTAAAAACAGCTGACAGACACAGAGTGTCTGGCAGCTAAAGAGACAGAATTAACTCCTTAAGGAATTGTTGGAGACAAAAAAAAAAAAAAAAAAAAAAAACAGTTTGAGTGTGAGTGAATATGAGACCTAACCTTCAGCAGTTAGGCATCATTTTGTCTATGAATAAATTATAATATCCTGTAACTGTTGAGAGTGTCAAGCAACTGTTTGCCAAAAAGTTCAGGGTATCAACAGAAAAGATTTACTTCTGTAACAATAATGTTTACAGTTTATTTTTGGTGGTTTTAATAAAGTTCCTTACATTTATTTAATAAGTAACTGTGATTATAAACTGAACATGATACTTTACATTTGAAAATTGTCTTTGCTCCTCTGGCTTGCAAACTATTTCATGGTGACCTTTCATCATTTACATCATTCCTTTGGTATTTCTGCACTGTAATGTCTTGGTTGACATGTGCAGTATGTGCTAATAACAACATATCTGCAACAGACAATTGGTTGATTGTACTGGCTTTGCCAGTTACCACGGACACAAAGATTTTGACTGTGACACTGTGACAGTGTGCAAAACTGAAAAAGTTCTGAAAATGAAAATAAAAACTATCTAATGGCTTGCAGTCTAAAGGTTTTCCTCTCTTTTTTTGGACAGTTTAATGTGTAAAGAAAGACAGAGGAAATCACAAAATTATCATCCTGGATCTGTTGGTATTGATGCCATTCTATCACCACTGCAAAATGGCATCCTTGGCCTCTCAAACTACAAAAACAAGCCATTGCTGAAGCATCGACCTCAGTGTATTTCGTCTCCTTCACTGGCTTTTCTTGAAAGTCCTTTGGATCATTGAGCAGACATGGTGTCTATGAGACTGACACTGTTTTTCCTGTTATTGTGTTTTTTTCATATCATGAGTATTGTATTAAATAAACAAAACTGACTTGACCTGACTATCAGATTCATTGTTTAAAAATGCATTTCTTGTGGGATTAGACTTTTGACAGTGGTCTGGTTTAGAAAGTAGAATAAATAAACTGTAAGGAGTCAGCAAGCATTCGTGTGCAGAAGTAAACTGCAATCAGAGCAAAGTCAAATTGTGCTGCAGCAGGAAGTATTCCAGAACCCAAAGCAGCCAACTCATAGGCCAAAATCTATTTAAATCTTGGCTAAATGGAGCAACGGCAGCTTCTTACTGAGTCTGCCACAGGATCCTTCATTAACAGCTCTGACACACAAACACACTGACTTTGAATCATTTTTCAGGGAGCTTCATGAAGAGGAAATCCTTTTAGCTGACCTTAGAGACGGAAAGAAAAACAAAATGATTAGACCTTAAACAAATCTTCTTTATGTTACTATAGTGATGATTATTGATTGTGTGTGAATGATGGTCAGACCAGATGGTACTTTGATTTCACAGTCAGTAGTGAAGTCATTTATTTAGTGAGCAAGAGCTGTAAAAGAAAGACTTTAACTATTATGAAGAAAGAGTGTTGACCAGCAATTCTAAAACCTCAGGTCGCCCAAAGCAGCTTGGGTTATTTGGTCTGATATACGTATAAAGATAGACTGTTGCCTTTTTGTTCTATTCACACTGATAACAAATGAATGGAGAGCTGTGAACAATGACACAACATGGACCAAAGATCAAATTCTGGTAAATGAGGAGTGATGAAGCACTGTACTCCTCCTTCATGTGTTTATTCATTCTCTCTGTCACTGGTGGAGCCTGGTGCCCCCATGTTTGAAATGTAACCCTCTTAGTGCCCCTATACATGGGTTAAAGTGGGACTTGGGAGATGGGGGACACTGAATTTGAGAATTTGCTGTTTTTATCAGTTCTTATTAGTCTTTATCTGGAGCTCTAGAGGTCAGGGTTAGGGTAAATAAATGATTTGAAGATGTCTACAGGGCCAGGATACACACATACTGGAAACAATGACGGTTAAAACATTGAGCAACAGCCATTTGAAACTAGCTGCATCACTGAAGCTATCCTTTGTAATAAAAGCAGCCAGTGAGTTCATGTTAATAATCCATATAATCACTATATTATATATTGTAGCATTTACAGCAGCATAATGAGTTGTCAAATGAAGTAACGTCAGTTCAACATCATTCCAGATCGTTGCCAGTTTAACCCCTGCCTGCCCCTGTGGAAGATAAAAACCTGATACAGATACAGTGTCTGCCCTCTAAGGTGCAGACACTAATCCTGACTAAGCTCCTCAGTACACTGCTGGTTCTTATTGACATCATCACATGTCTATGTAATAAAACCCACGGGGAACTATTAACTATTTAACTATTTATTTATTTATTTCACAGAGGTGCAGCAGTTATACTTCCATAAGAAAACGATTTCACTTTCATGTAGGCTTTATCAATAATAAAGGCGTGTGAGAGAGACGCTGTGTGACAGCTGTGAGTTTCAACCACTTTTTAACCAATAACTAAAAACAAAGAGGACGCCTTTCATAAGAGCAGTTGTCATAACAACTATAAACGATTTATTAATAGTTTATTGTCCTCATACAGACAGAATGGTCCAGTAATGATCCATCAGGAAACATGGAATTAAAATGTCATCTGTCTTTGAAGCGGTGCAATTTACTATAATCATTTTAATAAATGATCGTCGCCCTTCAAGCCACACATCAGCATCAATCATGTTAAAAAAGCAAGGAGTGATGTTGGGGCTTTGCTACAGAAACACACATTTATTTCCTGCTGCTGTAGCATTTGTACTGTTAGCCTGTTTGTTTGTAGTAATATTCTGTATATAACAGTGTCATGCACTGTGACACACTGATGTCACTAGCTGAAAATGCTTGAGTCAGTGTTGTGCTTGATCTCCTGTGGTTGGTTTGACTTCTCTTTCCAGATATAGTTTCAGGTTCACTGTTATTTTAAGGACATTTAGAAGAAGCTTCCATCGAATATAGCTTTATAATCTATGCGTATCATTGCAGTTTAGATCAGGTAGCATTATGAACCTGATAAGGGTTATTATACTCTCAGGCTGTATTGATCTAATCTTACTCTACTTAAAGCTCAGTGGTCAGAAAACATTCATTCGTCTGCTTTGAGTGGTAATGACAAAGAAGTAGATAAATCAAGCAGGACATAAAGAAAACTATCCCAAGCATGCTTTACTTCATCACACACAGCTTTTCATTTGTTTCCTTCTGTCTTTACTGTGCTTAATGCACTGCACTAGTCTGGTTCCAGATCTCTGAATTGCTGCCTGTGTTAACCTGAACTACTGTGGTTATTGTGGCCCTTCCCTTCGTCAAGGAGGTTGTGTTTTCAGTACAATTTGTGGTTGTGTGTGTCTGTCAGCAGGATTGCAGAAAACTGGTTCAGACAAGACGGATACAAAAAGTATTTTCCACTCTTGTTAACATTACAATTGAGTTGTGTCAGGTGTCTAACTGCTACAGGTTTGTGCACAGACTACAAACTCAGTTCATTTTGCCATAAAGTGAATGATTTGGTGGGACTTACTATACAACAAAAACATTACAGTACGTAATAAAGTATTACATCATGATGCTGGAGGTACCTTTCTAGCTTCGTGTACAGGGCCCAGTGGCCAGGTTAGAAACAAATACGCAACATTCAGTTTGGGTAAGTTTAAAGTACCAAAACAAGCCCAGCTGCTTAAAGTAACGTACGTTAAAAAGAAGTCAGTGTTGACTTTTGGTTTCACACCTGATATGAAGAAAGCTTTCCTGAGTGGAAGTCTTGTGTTTGACCTATCCATCCACCCTATCTTCCTCCATAAGTAAACTTTTTTCTAGATGGACTTTTTACACTACATCAACTGACTCCAACAGCACATCAAAACATTAACAACATCTAAACTGCCATATGTGATTATTTGGGAGTGAAGAAGGTTGGACAGGGAGAGTCCTGTGTTTAAAGGGACTGAAAGTAACAAATGTGGTCATCCATGATGTCACAACCTTGAACACATCAACCTACAGTGCATGCTCAGGTATTCTTTTTGATCCCATCCCCCCCCCAATGTACAGATGTATGTAATGTACAGATGGTTTATTCAGTTGTTTGGTTTTGTAAAGGTTCAAGAATGAACAGTCCTACACAAAGCCTTTTCTGAACTGCAGGTATGCTTTGTGTTGCTAAAGCATTGACATCCACCTACAGGCTCTGTTTACGTCTTCATACAACACACTCATTTTCACAGTATGACAGAAAAATATGGGTTTATTTTTTATTGTGACAGCAACCCGCCACTGTGTTACAATGAGCTGTGACAGTCAAACAAAACAACACATAATGTAGTACGGTTTAGCAACCATCTGCAGCACAAGTGAGTTTACAACCAAAGCCGTGTTGACACACACTGACGATCTCAATTGAGTCATGTAACAAATTAAGGGATAAACTCAACCATTCAGACTCAGCATCATTAGTGTCCTGCATGCAACGGGAAACTGTGATTGCTATATTTGTTTTCCTGAAATTGACAATCTCAAACACTGTAGCAATCCTGGGAATTATTCATGCTATTGATAACATGTTACACATTGTCAATAAGAGAACATTATCCAGGAAAATGAAGCATGTGAAGTTTACAAGAACCTGTTTGTTTCTGCAGGACCCTGAAGGTCCTCTCATTGGGTTTCCAGCTGTGAACAATCACACACAGCTCAAATGATCCAGTAAATGTTAGCGACTGTAAAGGATTATGCACGGTTAAAAATGAGCCTGTGAATACCAAATGTGAATGTGTGTGACATTAGCATTTGAATACTAATCAAGAGATCTTCATCACTGTCTTTCTCCCTGCAAAATACAAGCGCAGAATATGTGTTGCATGTTTCAATCAGTAAATTCATACTAAGTGTGTGTGAATATGTATGTGAGAGAGGCAAATGTGTATGGACAGCCTTGTATACAGGCTGGCTTGTGTGTGCTTAGCCCATACACACCCCAGGCAACCATGATGAGGCATCATATGACGTGCAGTATTATTATACCTAAAAGGAACAGGTTGCTGCATAATGTAGACATTTGCTCTACAGCTAATTTCAAGGTCCATACCAGTTGTACTGAAGGTGAATTTTTATGGAACTCATCTGTTCAAATAAGCAGTGTATGCATAATTAAGAACGTGGCCACTTAGAGTCGCAAACAAGCCACCTTTAATGGCAACCACCTGCCAATTAGAGCTTCACAACAGACCTTCAGATACCTATGGGTGATGTCATGTCCATTGTTCTAAACAAAATATGATGTTACCATTAATTGTTCTAAATTAACTAGCAAAGTTGTCACATGAACACATAAATAATAAAAATATCTAAATCTTTAGACCAGGGGTGTCCAAACTTCTTTTAAAGAGGACCACATTTACTACTAACTAGTAATACTAACATTTTATAAATAAACACTTATATATATATATAGCACATATATATATCTATATCTATATATATATATAGATATATATATATATATATATATCGCCAATCAGGCGTCTCTACAGTACAGATATATAACAGCAGCAGTTATGTCCTTAAAGGTTCAACTGCTTTATGTTTTTGTTATACCAAAAAAAAAAAAATCTTCCAACCATACAGTACCTGACAATCCTAGCAATAATATAAAAAAATATATTAGGAAATCTAAACTCGGGTCGTGATTGGTCCTCGGGCCTTATTTGGCCTTCCCTGGTTTAGACCATCCAATAGTGTTTTCAGTCTAAACCAAAGTGGTGGACTGAACAACCATGAGAACACTGAAGAGCTATGCCACTACCATGAAAACTGAACAGAACATTAATTGCACGCAGTATGAGCTGCACATAAGATAAGATGAGCCTTTATTGATCTCCAAAGGAGGTATTTCGGTCCCACATCATCGTTTCCACCCTCTTAAATCAAGGTACATTGCCTTGTCCTGTAATAATTTCCTTCCGTACATAAAATATGGCAGTGCTTTAGCAGAGGATGATTCATATAAGATTTTTTTTTTTTTTTTTTTGTTGTTGTTCTCCATTTTTTGCTGTGGAGATATACGAGTCCTTTCTTCCTGCCTTTTTAGACAAAATTATAATGAAAGCAGTACACAAACAGTACCGATACCTGCAGTCTATAATAAAATAGTAAATATGTATAAGATATGTAATCTCATATCAGCACTTCCTCATGTGGTCCGGTAATTCATTTTTTTTTAAGTTCCATAACAGAAATGGCCAGCCGCAAATAAATAAGAGAGTAACAAGCATAATGAGAATAAAAGAACAAATATAATACACTGTACATGGCAAATAATGTAAAACCAAAAGATAAACACAATCCTGCTCCTCAGACATTACAGCCATAAGACACAGGTGAGGCACAGACTGTTCCTGCATTTAACACAAAGAGAGCATAGTGTCTGTAAACAGGCAATTTAATCTGCATTCATCAGATAAAGCAAAGACGTTCTGCAGATATTTTATGAAAACTGCAGTTACTAATGTTGTGATATGATGGACAATAGACCAAAAAGTGCATTTCATTTTCAGCCTCTCGCAGATCACAAAGCTGACACTTTCTATTCTGCTCTGAAATCAAGTGGAAGCGTCACGTTTCCACCGCCAGAGGCAAGATACCACATCTCAACTGGAAAGATTAAAGGTGACATCGAGCTCTGGATAATAAAAACACGTAATCAGACAGATTTTCTATATACGGAATACATATTCTGTTAACTCTAACCCATTTAGAATCTTTTTGACCAATGGAAAGATGTTTTGTTCCATCATGTATGTGGGGTAGATGGAAGGAGGAGAGCTTTGGATGAAAAACATTTTGAGTTTTGATTTAAGAATAGAAGACAAGCTCTGTCATCTCTCTGAAGTGAGTCAGACTGATGCATGCACATCAGTGTCAGATGTCTGTTAACCTTGGACAGCGACAATATGTTCTCATTTTTGCTTTACACAAAACTTCTGCTGATGACGGCAGGATTTGCATGTGATCACAGCATTTCCCTTTACCAATAGAGTGATATGGTAGTGTATCAATTAATAATACAGTATAAAAAATATATAAATACATAAAGGTTGTTTTCCTTTATAACTTCTTTATTTGTGACGGAAATAAGGCAACAGATTAAAGAAGAAATAGAGCAGGTGGAAGGATAGAATGAGAGTAAGACAGTAAATATCAGTCTATTTTCTCTCAAAAACATGGTGAGGCAGAGAAAGAGAAGGAGAAGGGGATGTTAAAGAAAGAGACAGCAAGAATGAGAGTGCAGATATTAGTACATTTATTGTGACTCAGAGTAAGAAGGAGCTGTCTCCTTGACTTAGTGTTATCTCATCTGCTGCTGTGCCCCGAGCTCCTACAATGAGACTGCATGTATGTGCTCATACATTTTTGTCTGTGTACTTACATGTGTAATTTTTTTTTTTTTTTTTTTTTAACTATCTGACTCTGAACACTGTTATTAATGTTTTTCACTACTCTTTTATAGCACGGATGTTTCAGCTTTCAGCTGGTGGTGAATTGTTGTTTTTGGTTGTTGCCATCGCTGTTGTGCTTTCACATGGTCCTATGAAGTGCACAACTGTGTCATTTTATTCTTTAGAGCAGTGAACGGGAGTACATTTAAGAAACAGTCCAGTGTTTTTGGAAACATCCTTTCAAGAAAATTGATATCTGTCACATCTGTGTGTTTAGTACAGAGCTGGAATCGGGACACAGTTAGCCTAGCTTAGCATAATGACTGTAAGCAGTGGAAAACAGTGAGCCTCTGTAGGCTCTGTACATAGTTCATATACCTCTTAGGTGATATACTTCTAAAGCTTCCCAAGTTCTTAACTCTTTTTCATTCAACCACAGAAAAAATTGAAAATGTCAGTATGTGGCTGTTGCTTAAGTCTTAAGATACGTTTGATTTAACAGTTTTGGAATGATTGTTTGAACAATAAATCTTGGAGGGAAAAGATACAATGAATTAAATCCGAGGCTAGCAGAGAATAAAAAAAAAGTACTTTCCTCTTCATACCTCCTAATTGAAGAATAAACCCCAGCATTTCTGCAATATGTGCCTAAATTTGCATCTATCTCTGGCCACCAAGAATTATTCTAATTATTATTTAGTGTGTGTTGTGCTATATGTCTGGATTAATGCAATGCTGCTGACACTGTGTACTGAGGATTTCACTGTGCTGTACTCAGATTGCACAGATGTCCTTCAAAACTACACAAGTACCGTGTATAACTGGCCTGTTTTTAGTTATTTATCATTCAAAGTCATGCTCATTGTGCCAGTGTTTGGTGTCCAACAGCATCAGCAGAAGAGAGCATAGAAAAATAATTCCAATTATATTATTATATTATATTTTCATATTCCATAAACTGACTGTATATATAAAATCCATGAATAGCACATGGTCTTTTTTATCCTGCTCACTTCATCCATATTTTCCATTTTGAGATGTGCCCTACATTAGCAGCGATAAGCAGAGTCAGTGGTGATAAGATCGACAAAAAAGAGAAATTCTCCATATGAATCATGTTGCCATATTCTCATATACTGATATCTACACTTATCAAGAGAAATATAAAAGATTATGCTGACTGATAAAAAGAAACACACTGGAATGTCTCCACCTCCCTATAATCTCTCCCACTGTCATAAAACATCCTTTTCAAAGTCATACATACCTTACACATTCAATTCCTCATCCATGTTTGTAATTTTTGTTGATGTGAAAAATACCTTCAACCAATACAAAGCCAGCTGCTATCTCTTCAGTGTCACTATCAATTCACTTCAAAAATGATGCTTTCAGTGATTTTAAGTAAACATGGAAATTTCCTATTAAAACCTCAGGCAATAAAAATGAACCGTTCTGCCATTAATGCCTTCTCGTCTGTTATTAAAAACACTGGCTAATTTTGCAGTCAGACCCTGAGGTGTGATGTAAATTTGAAGCTTCCCCAAAGGAGATTAATAACATTGTCCATTGTTTGACATTTTCTACAATATGATGTGTACCATGTATGTATGTATGTATGTGAAATATATATATATATATATATATATACATATATAATATATGCAAGCTACATAGTCTGATTCTGAGAACTGACTTATTACAAAAGTGACAACGTACAGAGTTTAATTATTTTTCTTCTTTTTTATACTAATAAATAAATATATATTATACATAATACACATAATAATTATGCATTTATAATAATAAATACATAGATAAATCACCAGAGGCTTTTAAAGCAAGATTTATAGCAGCTCCCTGTTGATGTTAACACGTCATGATGAAAGGTCCAGTGTTAGATAGTTATGCAAGTGCACACCCACCAACACACACACATTAATTTGTATAGTTGACAAATTAAAAGCCAGGATATTTGTACACAAAGCAAAACAAATAATGCAGAGTCAGTGGTCACAGCGTTGATAGCTTTAAGCAAATTTTTTAAATTTCACTTTAAAGCCACTGAAGTATACCTCTCAGTACCATCTGGTTCCACAGAGCTGTGGCTTTTACAGAGAAATCCTACTGCCCAAATGCAGTACAATAAATGAGTACAGTGCAGTCTCTTACAGAAACAAGTTCTCTAAACATAAGTCACACTATGGAGGGTGTAAGACACTTTTGAAAATAAGTCAAAACCACAGAATATGATGTTTTCCCTGTAGTCTTGGCTGCATCAATAATTTCTCTTTTGCCGAGCTATATTTCATATAATTTCTTTTACAATGTTATATTTCTGTCTCCAACCAAAATAGAAAATCTGAACATCATATGGAATGTATCAACAGCTTTTAATTACATTTGCTAGAGTGTTCTCATTTCACAACTTTAACTATGTTTGCATAGTCATTTATAATGCTTAACATTTTTTTTTTAACAAAATGTTTTCTTTTTATTATCTTCTTTTACTCAGAATCTTTATACAGCCAAGACATTCTTCCTTTTTAACCATTCCAGCACTTTGGCTTCCTTGTAACTGGGCTATGTTCTCCAAAAATAGCTGATACTAGTTTGTACGTGGCATTTTGTTAATGGCTCCAGATTTGGCCAACCTCTGTGTGTCTGTGCTTGAATGAATATTGTGATTAGGGTGAAAAAATGGAAAATGGATTGTATGACTGACAGCTACAGTAGCCCGGAACATAGTGACATGGGCAATGAATTTGATGAATTTACTCCAACTGTTAGCTCAGAATGAAGGATGTCCTGTTGTTCTGGCTATGGTAAAAAGAGCACCTGGGACACAAAGATAATACTAATAGTTGATCATTCCAAATGAAATTATGTTCAAATTCACCAGCACAGGTTTAAAGCTAGGTCAATTCATACATGAAATCAATCAAAAAGAGACACCAGTGATGCCGAATTCTTAACTCTGATTAGATTTAGCGACTTTTCAGACCTTAGCAACTAGTGAGCCTACTCCTCCTGACTCTATAGACTCTAAATGTCGTGAGTGAAAAAACATGTTAAACGTGTACGAGTTATTAATTTGTGTAAGTGCTGGAAAAATCGAAGAAAATCGAAGAAAAAAAAAAAAAACGTGTATTTGTGAGAAAATATTAACAGGTGTCCACTGACTTATGAATCGCCAAAATTTGTCTATGACTTCACATGTTTTGATACAGGAGTGTGACTGTTTTGCATCATCATCACTGCAGCACCTAGAGCCAAAATATGAGCGTATGACTACTATTTCAGTATCAGTAAGTTTACTGCTGCCTCTCTGTTTAGATAACAGCCATATATGGAGCATGAGACAACAGACAAACAGCCCTTGTAAATCCTAGCTTAATCTTTCTGTGTTTCGTGTTCATTAGTCTGTGTCATATGCAATAAAAGGGCATTAGTTATGCTGAATATAGGCCAGCATATCCGCTTCCATGGTCATCGTTGGAACGTATATGATAAATATAATGACACGCTTTGTTTTGGCGTTGGAGTTAGAAATAAGTTATACAGCTGGGCGCTGAGCCGTCAAAGCTCCCTGAATATTACACTGTTCCTGTACCCTGCACTTTTTTTTGTTTGTTTGTTTTCTATTTATTCTGGTGTTCTGACCAAAAGGCTTCACGACAAAGTGCTCTGTCGACGAATTATTGGATGTTGAAAAGAGAAATGGAGAGAGGGGAGGAGAAAGAGCTCTGCAGATTTGTCAGTAAGGTTGCCAGCTGAGAAGTTATCTACTCTCTGCTTTGGGAAAGTAATCAATTTCTGCCTCTTCTGCTAGAAAACAGCTTCACACTTTCTCCACTCCAGATTTATTGGCATCTCTGGCCGTACTTTAAGCAATTTAGCCCCATATAAAGATAATTTATATATTTTTTTGGGTTACATTTTTCAACGTGGCGTTATCGATAGTCACTTAAACCTACTGTAAAGACTTAGATGTAGTGGTTTTGAAAAATTATTTTTACATTGACACAATTTATAAAGCAGGCATTTGTCAGACATTATAAAATGGCAAAAGATTAGATGCACACAGAAGAAAAAGAAGAAAAGTTGAAAGTATAACAGAAAAGATGTCATAAAAATGTGGTGCATCTTTGCTGTTGTTTTTTTTTTTTTTTTGTTCAACCAGTTCAACCAATCAGAGCTCAGGCAGGTTTTAAATTTAAAATTAGTTCATTTTCTACTAAGCTACCTCTATGAAAAATAGTGTCAGAAAAAAGAAAACTCAACTAGTATTAACAGAACTGCACAGGTACTTAAGGAAACTTAAGATTGACAACTAACTTTTTCCACAAAACTTGTTAGTCATTTCCGTAACTGTCATGATGTCCACATGAGGGACATTAAGGATCATATTTGTTCTTTTGAACAGCATCTGCTCACCCTTTGTTTCCCTTAGTACCTCGCCTCCTTTTTGTTATAATTAATCTGAATTTCATTAAATCACTAATCATTAAATTACTTCCTTTTACCCCTTGAGCTGGGTCGTAACACACCACTGAGTCAACATGCAAAAATCAGACAGACCAGATCAGTTTTGCTAAATTGACAGCCAAAAAGTTTTATTTTTCACTTTGTGAGTAAAACCTATGGGACAGAAGTGTTTTCTGTTTTTAAGGAAATATTTATTTGTTGAAGATTGTAATTATCTGTTAGACTTATCTGTAGGCTAAGTATGAGTGAAGGGTACGGTCGAATACTCAAAAAAAAAAATAGCTCCTAAGTCCTTTCCTAATCACTTTTCCTTGACCTCCATGGAAAATGTCACGAGGTCAAGGAAAGATGTGAAGGAGAATTTATAAGGAGTTAGGAGAAGACGGCCGCGGTGTTCAGAGAATCCGACTGCTCTTACACTAAACTATGTCATGATGTGATGGCGAATGTTATTGATGTGATCTGTGGTAAAACTACAAAGTCCAGATGGACTACAAAACGCGCATCTGAGATCCTTCTCCCCATCCGCTCTTACTGTGTTTTTAATGCAGGAAATATAAACATGACTTTATCATGAACATTAGAATTAAACTAATAAATGAATATTGTCCACCTGTCACAGAAGTAACATGAATTGTTTGTTACACTCATATGGTCGCTCATCCTCCTGTCCACTCATATGTAAACATATTAGCAAGTTATGACAAAGATATATGATTAAACAACAACGGTGACTTCATGATGATCTGCAGGACGCTGGATGTCAGTTAGAAACTGTTTTTACTCTGTGTGTGAACGCAGCTACACAGTCAACAACAGATTCATATTCACACACCCTGTCTCTGCATACTGTTTAAATAAATTGATGTTTTTTTTTTTTTTTGTTGTTGTTGTTGTTTTTTTTTTTTTTATATATATCTGGTTGTGAATGACTAAAAAGTGGAGGACTGTGGGGCCGCATTACCTCCTTTCCTTTCGTAAAGGATGGTCCGGTGTATCCTATGCTAAAGGAGATAATAAAGGAAGCAATGAACCTCCTTTCCTTAACAGTTTGAGAATTCAAACAGCTCTTATCATGGCTGCTACGTTAATACTTCTGGGTCATTTCACTCAATTAGGAACCTTCCAAAGCAAAACTGACTATTCGACCGTACCCAAGGTTTCATTTATCATGCTAACTCCAGGTTACAATATGTCGTTCTCTGAGGAGCAAGAGGCAAGGCTCAGAGATAATCTGCTAAAGGCTATGCATATTTATTATGAGTCCTCCTGAGGTACGTTTATATAATTGTGACAGTTCATTTTGACAGTTAGAGCATGTGAGGCTTTAGCGCTAAGGCTGACGGTGTTTGCGCGGATAAAAACACAGGGTCAGCACAGCACGTGCACCAGCTTACAAGGTTCCAGCTTCAATCAAACTAATGTGACAAACTACCTTTCAGACCTTTTCAAAGCTCTGGACTGTCACTGCTCCCAAACAAACGTTGTGTGGAATGTCAATGAGACCAGCACCGTCACTGTCCAAGTACCCAACAAAATAATTGCAAGCTGAGGAAGGAAGCAGGCTGGAGCGCTCACATTTTGGCTTTAGTGGTCAACTAACCCAGTTTGTTGTTTCCCCACAAGATCTGCTGTCCGCGATGGGCCCACTGGCTGCATCAGTTCATGCAGTAGGTCAGGAGACTAAAGCACTTGGTTAAGTACACCAGTCCCCTGACTCAAAAGTTTGTTTCATACTTGAGAACCATGTCGAGTTGCTCCAGCTTTTCCCCAAGGCTGGACCCAGAAAAGAGCAGAGACAGGGGAGAAAAAGATATACTACCATCCTCACTGACACCCCTGTGGAGCAAACCTTGAAGGAGGAAAAGGCAAAGTGGATGCCAAAAGCAAGAGAAACCGAGGCTTACATATATAGAAAGATCCTGCCAAGACTACTAACCAGGGAAATGGGAGTGAGGGTTAGGTCCCTTCAGGCCAGGGGAAGTTTGGTTGTGGTGCATGTTCTGTGACAGTATCTACATCTGCCACAACTGCAGATAAACAATCAATAAATATGTATCGTACCTTAAGGACTTTTTGAATTGTCCGAATAAAAATAATAATAAAAATAATTCTGCTAATTGCAAACATGTTAACTTGGAGTTTCAAAGTTTCACACTAGACCTATTTCAAAACATTTAACATGATTAATTGATTTGAAAGTTGCGTGGTCATTTGCTTGGAGGACTGTCTGAAGTGTTATTGAGCCTTTTGTGCCAGAAATATTAACAATGCACAATGTGTGTTTTTCAGTTGGTGTCTGACTCATTTATCCAAAATAATAATAAAAAACACTTGGTATTAATTGAGGACATTTGTGTTGTTCATAATAACACAATGGTTACTCTAAATAAATTTCTGTGCATATTTCATCATGGCCCTCATTTATGTGCTATCATAAACCAGACCAGAGGAAGTGAGCTGTTTTTTGTTTGTTTGTTTGTTTGTTTGTTTATGCATATATTTTATCTCTCTTTATCCCTTCAGTTATGCTCCACCCAATCATACTGTATTTTTCTATATTAAAAATAAATAAATAAATAATACCTGATTGTACTGTGTACTTATGTAGGCGGGACATTGTTAAAACCATTCATTCTCTATATTTACTCTGTTTTGTTTAGCCTAGGTAGTGTTAGCAGTTGCAGAACACTTGTCAGAAATCCACTTTGTTCTGTTTATTATTTTGGCCTTTGGTTCACCCTGAACACCGGTTGTAAATAACACACACTGTGTAGCGATAAATTCTTCACCTTTGCATTCATTTCAGGTCCAAGCTTGTTGGTTGTGGTACTGAGGCAGAAACAAATCTCTTATCCTTATGCTGTGCCCTCATACCTCTGGACCAGGCCACAAAAGAAGCTTTAGCTTGAGCCGCACTGCTATATTCTCGTGTGACATGCTGCTTTCTGTGTCATCTATCCATCACATGCTTACAATTTGGGCTGCTATTCAAAGTAAAACTCTGATTTTGCACAACAAAGGTTTGTGATGTCACCTGAGTCAGCGTCAGAAGGCTCCAGACCACTGCTATCAGAAAAAAAAACATCTAGATCTTTAAACTGATCCGTCTGCAGTCAAGTTTTATTGTGAGCAGTGCAGTTTTTGTCATGGAGGAAGTATAGATGGAACAAAAAAATATAACTCTGGCTCTGTCACACTGGTACTAGTCCACTATGACTCTGACATTATTATAGAAGTGTAATGTTAAATTGATGGAGTACTCTTTTCAGCTCTCCCTCTGATCTGCCAGTGCTGCTGCTGCACATTGCACTCATAGACAGTATAAATATGGTTGTATAGGTTTGTGCAGATTTTTTTTTATTATTATTATTATTATTTTTGGCCTTTTCAAGCTTTTTGATAGAGACAGCTGAAGAGTGACAGGAATGTGGAGAGAGAGAGAGATGGGGAATGACATGCGGGAAAGAGCCACAGGTCGGATTCAAACCCTGGGCTTCCGTAGCAAGGACTGAGCCTTCACACATGGGGCGGCTGCTCTACCAACTGAGCTAAACGCCGCCCCTGTGCAGATTTCTAAAGAGCCCTTGTGAAGCTCAGTGTGGTGGCTCTGGCCACTGCCGTGTTGGCAATCCAGCCTCTGCTGCATTCCAGCCAATCCAAAATTGGGCAAAGACGTGGATCATGGGTAGAGCTGAGGCAGACTGAATGATGCCTGGGTGCTCAAACAAACTGGGTGCTCTAAATTCTGCAAAACTTTTTGAACAGGTGAACATGTTATAATGTCCAACTTCACAGCAGAAATAGACTTTTTTTTTTTTTTTTTAACATTGGGGCTTATGGAGACTGACTCGTTCTGTGGCCAGGCTCAAGTGGCCGTCTGAAGAACTGCAGTTTTTGGCACTTCCACACTGATGTCACTTCACAGCCACGGAGGTTGCTTGGTTGCTCTAAAAGCATCTGTGCTTTGTTTAATTCAGCCCAACCAAGACCACCATCCATGATAACAATAGGAGATATCTCCCCCTCTCATCAGTCTCCCTGTGTGGGTGTATGGAGTAGGAAGTGATGAGATCAGAAACGAGACGCTCAATGAAATGCCGCAATGCTGTATTCAAAGTTCAAGTAATTTACCGAGACCCCCTGACCTCCAGTGTAATAAAATGCATGCGTGAGACACGTGATCAATAGCAAAAAATCAATAGAACAGAGGGGGATGATGCAAGTAAATACATCCCACATGTTCTTCTGGTAGAAAGCAGAAAGAAAGCATCAGCATCCATGTATCAGACTTTATATTATGTGCTAAGACAAATGTGTATGTAGAAACTGAACACAGAAAAAGTTCAACTTTTCTTATTTGTTTTTGTAATTATATTTGCAGATTGAATTTTTTTTGTCTCCCAAGTCCTGAAGAATGCAAACAGCAGCACTATAATCAATGTCTGGAATTTCAGCACAGAAATTAGAAGGGTGTTACACTGCTGATAGCAGCCTGAATGTGATGTCGGTTGGTTGGAACAACAGATAAAGTCCGTGGACTGGTCGCTCTTTCTAAGTTAACAAACTGCAGCAGAGACACTGATTAAAGCAAGACGAGATACCTGACACATTTGTATTGTTGAACAACATCCTTTCCTCTTGATACAAAATCAGGATCAAATGGGCCCACTCAGAATTAAATCATGCTCTGTGTATAAATACTAATTGCTTAATTGCACCATGCAGTGCATCTGCGTGGAAGCATCTGCATTCATTATGTTAATTTATTCATGTTTTTCATTTGTCACCCATCTGTACGTACAGTTCCAGTGAAAAGTAAAAGAAATAAAAATGTCTAAAAATGATAAAAATCTTCTGGACCTCCTGAGAGTGATGTGAGCTACCTGTATTAGAACTGAAGTGAAGACAGATTTAGGACCTCTTTAAGAACTTTATCTGTTGTTCCAGCAATTCTTTTCTGCTTACTCCTTATTGACCTTCTTGCTACTGTTGAAATGTAACACTGAAATGAAACAGTTCACCTCTAATTGGAGATGCTGTTAGAGACAAAGAAAGAATAAAGATGATCAAAACAATTATTTAATAATTTAGCAGTATTTCAGTTGTTATTTTATGTTGATTATTTCTTATGTTCGTTGAAGGAATAAAACAAAAACAGCAGCATGTCAAATTAATTTTGTGTGGCTCAAAGTGACTTTACTCATGTCAAAACAAGTGTGTGTATATATATATATATATATATATATATATATATATATAGAGAGAGAGAGAGAGAGAGAGAGAGAGAGAGAGAGAGAGATAAAATTGTTAAAAGCATTAAGCAAGTAACAAAATCAAACAATCGGTGTGGTTAGGCAGGTCTCCATGATTTTAAATAAGATAAAGAAAGCAGATGGCTCTTTCTAATTGTTGGTTTGGAAGTATTTCACAACTTAGGCCAATAACTGAACATTCTCAGATACCTTTGCTTGGTCACCAGATCTCACCAGTGATTTCTGCTTAGTCTCAGTTTCATTCTGGTTTAGCTGAAAGGAGAATTTTGCCATCCAGGATTTTACATCCTTCATGCAGTTTAAAAGGGGGTTAACATTGCATGGATCATGAAGCTTCAGTGGGAGGTAAAGCTTTGTGTTATCTGTAAAACAATGCTCAGGAGGTTAGCTTTTTTGCGAACAGACTCCAAAGGAAGCATAAGGAGCCTAATGTGGAGCCCTGTGGTACTCCACAGGAGATGGGTGCAGAGGAAAGAGGACACTATTGATTCTGACAGAGGGTTTTCTCTGAATGTCAACAACATGCCTAACGTGATCCAAGAGGATGAAGTGATCAATTGTTGAAGGCAATAGATCGTAAAATCTTAAAACAGTGCAATTCCCTAAGTCTAAAGAAAAGAACTAATGATTTGACACCCCCAGGAGAGCAGACTTTGTCCACTGCTGAATATGAAGAAGCAGATGAGTATGTATGTGTTTTCCAGACTTTAGTCAGCCTTCACATCCCACTCCTCTGTCTGCAGTGGAACACAACACCTACTGCTCACTGTCATCTGTAAGACAATGTACAGATAGATAAAGCATGAGCATCAGTCCACACACACACACACACACACACACACACAGTAGGATGCAGCCTGGGTCATTTGTCCGTTCTGCTTTTGCAGACACAAACACACACACACACACACTCACTGCTGAGCGCCGACGTAATTATCTGTCAGATGCAGGCCCAGACGTCTAGACATCCTCAAACACGCCACGGTCTGTTTAAATGCATATTTTTGCACATAATTGCACAAATACACACAGTGAGACACGGCACTGGATCTTCAGTCACTGAGGCAGAGAAGAAGCCATTTATCAGGAGAGAAAAGTAGTGTTGAAGTCAGAGAGAGGGAGAAAAAGAGAGAGAAGTATGAAGGCTGAGTTGGGACCAGACTGGTCAATGTGTCTCTGTCAAAAGCTTTCAACCTCATTCCCTCCCAAGTTTGCTTTCCCCCGGAAACTCTGACCAGGCTCACTTTCGCTCCCTTCATCTGTCTGCCTCTTCATTTCTCCATCTTTACCACCATGCAGTGAGTGGAAGAAAAAAGCAGACAGGCACAGAAATGCAACGAGGGAGTCAGATTTTGGGAATAGAAGCAAGTTAGTGTAAATATGAGAAACTCTCCTCATAAAACCACCAATTGTCGTTACTGTCATTCTCACTTGCTAGACTTCCCTAACAAAGTACAGAAGGGTAAAAAAAAAAAAAAAGAGTGCTGAAGACAGACAGAAAATATGAGAGGAAAGTGCAAAAGAAAATAGGGCCATTTTTCAGGTGTAAATCGTGATGCTGAAACTGCACAAAGTGGAAAGCTGTCCGGATGGAAAATCTCAGTTCCTTTATGTCTGTCTAATTTGCAGCCTCTTTTCTCTTTCACCTTCTCCGGTTCAGTACCTGACTTGTTCTTGCACTGTGATGTTCATGTGAAGGGAGAAAGAGGCAATTTGTCAGCTTGGAGTTACGGTGTTGGAACTGTCGGCTCCTAGCAGTGGAGGGGACTGTCCAATGTGTCTCTGTCAGGGAACCACTGTCCATAAAACTCTCGTTCTTGTTTTCAGCCTCCCTCTCTCATGTTTTGGCTTTCAGAAGGCGAGGTTAAGACAAGAACCGAGGGCTCTGTTTTTATGTCGCGGCAGGGTGTGGAACAGAGTGACTGTCTTTTTTTTTTTTTTTTTTTTTTTTTTCTGTGGCACGCTGAAGTTATTTCCTCAGCTGTGGCCATTTTGGTATGTTGGTAACTCACCATGTATCCCAAATGGAGGACAGGCATGATAGTGGGTGTGGTAATGCCAATCCAGTAGCACACTACTAATAAACACTCTGGTGCCGGGAATAATTTTTGCGTGGTCCATCACCCACCTGCAGATTTCTAAGATTTACTCTTCTGTTCCGATCAACATGTCCAAGTAGCATGAGAATGATTACTTCCAGAACTGTGATTCAGTCTGTGTTTTGGACCATATGGTCTATTTTGCTGGCTACATATATCTGTTTAGGAGGCACAGATGGCAGTTTAAATCTTAAAGACTTATAAATGCCATTTCTGATCAGTGATGCCTACCTAAAATGACAGAAATCACTGTTGCTGAACTGAACTAAAATTATATGCTGGTGGTTCTCAGTCATTCGTGAAGCAGAACACTGTACCTTCAGTTTCTACAAAACCTGTGACTTGTTTAGTGATTTATATACAAGGATTAAGGATGGAAATCTCATTTTCATGGTTGGATACATCTGAGGATATAAACTAATGAAAAACATGGTCACAAAAATGCAGCAAGCATTGATGAGATAGAAACAGCTGTACAAGTTGTTGTACGTTGACTGTGAGGCTGTCAAGATTGCAACACCCTGGAATCCCCTTGGTCCATTTCAGAAGCTGGTCTCGGCTCTACAGAGAGCACGCAGCGGTTCTATTTTAGATGATCTGCACAAATCAGCTCGAGCTGGCAGGAAGTCAGAAATGGCATAAAGACTCAAAATAAAACACCCTGTGCAAACAGTTAAAATGAACAACTTAACTGTGTAGCATATTTACATATTTAGAAGCACTTGAATTAAAAATGACCAAATCTATTTAAGTTTACAAAGTCTTGGTGGGCACAATGCTTTGCTTCTCAAACGCTCTTGGCAGAGTTTGAATTTGGGTGAAGGACGGACCAAAAAAGCATCACTACCACGACGTGCAGAGATTTGCCTGGTGGGGTTTTGCAGTACTGACTCACTAGCACTAGCATGGTTAGCCCGACTATATCTGTTCTTCTTCTGAGTAATCACAACATCACAAAGCTCCTTGATGTGAAGCTTTCGGCAATATCACATGGTCTTCACCAGCAGATTTGCCCTGATGCTCCTCTGAGACCTCACTGTTGACATCCGAGACAACTGACAAAACTTATTTTTCCGTCATAGATTTTTTTTTTTTTTTTTTTTTCCCAGAGGAAACAGTTGATATAGTTAGTATAGAAAGTTTCTATACTGTGTCACATGAAGCAAGGTCTATTTTCAGGCGTTAGACAGTAACCATAATATTTCATGCATCACCCATCATGCAAATCTCTAATATGATTGGAAATTTCATTGTGGGTGACTAAAGTGCATTCTCTTAACCCATGTACCCATCTCTCTTGTGAAAAAAAAAAAAAATCTGTCATGCTTCTTCTCCAAAGTCAGTTTCTCTTCCACACCTCTTCCTTCTTCCTTCCTGCAGCTCATCCTTTCTGTCACCTTATACTTCCCTCTCCTGTCTCACACTTTGTTTTGTCTGTTCTTTTCAAAGACGTCTGACCAGTGTGTTCACATACAGCGTCATAGCCCTGTGTCTCATGCAGCTGTGGCATTTTTTGAGACAGAATAATGCACTTTTTTTGAAGCATTTTCATATTTTTGGAAGATGTTCCTTCCTGTTCTCGCTTTTACAGAGGCAATGGGGGACAGAAATGCATTACAATAACAAGCTGGGATACACAACTCTCTTACTTACCCAAGTCCAGGCCTCACAAGTGATGAAATTCAACATGTCTACCAAACAGTATAAAGCCACAATAGAATCCTGCACTTTAAATCAGCGTGTCACTTTGTCCCCCTGCTCCCATTTCATGGCGACCATTTTGTGTTTGCTCCCTGCGAATATATGGCTTCATTCAGATGAGAATGTAGAGAGTGTGTCAGTAAAATAACAACCTGCTCACTTCAGCCAGCCTCAAAGTAAAACAGACAACTGTGTGTGGCTTGAAATGCAAGTCAAAGTAACAGCAGAGGTCCAAGTGTACCAGCCGGTGTAGGAGAGGTGAGGGAAATGGACGTGGGTGGCAGGAAAAATGCATAGGGATGCAGAGCAGGATAATTACAGAAACAACAGGCAGGAAGATGGGAGTGGAGAGGTACAGCAGGAGAATAATAAAGGGACAGAGTGCAAAAGATACAGCAACTCTGCAGGAACTGTTTTAAAGAGTGCACAGACTGGTCCGGAGATGGTGAACCGCATCAGTCTGGAAAAAGACATCACCAGTGACATCGCACACCAAGATAATGAGGCCATTCCTCAATCTAGGATTGTCAATAGAATCAATGCCACATGTTCGTGTACGACCTCTGTTAATTATATATTTGATGGTAAAGTACAAAAGTTCTAACATAGAGAGAGAGGTGTTATACTGTATATAACACACAGTATATTTTCCAAGCACAGACCACAACAGTGAACGCACCTGGTTGGTGCTGACGTCATTTGATACCATGTTGGATCTGTGGCTACATCAGTACCAACAAGCCTTCTCCACACGAGGCTCACCTGCAGCTGTGAAGACAGCGAGAGGCAAGGCAAGCAGGTGTGTGTGCGGTGAGAGATGCAGGTGTAGGTGTGTGTTTCGAGAAAAGAGAAGGAGGTGAGTTGGTGAAATAAGTTTGAGTAAACGCCAAAATAAGAATTAAGTAGAATTAAAACTGTGAGAAATATAACATACAAAGATATATTCAAATAAAATATATAAAAATAATACTTTTTCTGTACCTATGCTGTGGTTAATTTTGTGAGCCTAGGACTTTATGCCATGGTGTCGAAAGATGTATTGAGTAACACCGAGACTGTGTGAGCATTGCGTATTTGGTCGGTCCTCCACGCGATTTCAGACTTTGTTTACTTGGATTTGGATCAGATTTGGCCATTTTCCCTGTGTATGTTATACGTGCTTCTACGTTGTTAATTAGTTTTGCTTTTTTGTCATTTGTGTTTTTAATGCAGTTTGCATGGGGTATTTTATTTTGAAAATCCACCAGCTCCTCTTTGCATTTTCTGTGCCTGGCTTCCACCTGCTCGAGGAGGTCTGTGTGAAGCGATGCGTGCTGCTCGTGCCAAGCATCCAAATTGAACAGACATGTATTCAACACGTAGCCGAGCACAGAGACGCTTCTGGGATGCGTCTGAAACAGACCACGGTGGAGTCAGTTGATACATTGACGCGCCGCAGATGAGCCTGGTGGGGTTTGGGCGGAACACCAAGCAGGTCAAGAAGGCCAGCTCTGTCATGGACCGCCCCGTACGCTCCGTAGAGGAAATGGGGAAGAGGAGGATGTGACATCCATCATGAACAACTCCCCTCACCCCCTGCATGAGATTGTGGGGCCCTAAACAGCTCCTATAGCATAGGTCACCAATAGGCGGACCGCGGTCCGGGTCCGGATTCAGAGCCGGAAACGACATATCATTGGTTTTATTCAGGTTTGGCAGAGATTACATTTTGACCGGCGACTCTTATTTCTGACAGTGTGTCTATACCGCTACTCAGAGAAAGAGACATCCTACCTGTCTCTGATTGGCCAGTACTCGTTGCCTCTGTGGGTTTGAATTGGAATAGCAAATTCAGAAGAGTTAAATTCTTGGTTAATAACCCCCTCAGAAGCACAGTGTCACATGTATTCCATGGCAGGTCCTGAGACATAGGTCTTAGCGTAATTGGTGCAATTGGTGCGGCAGTAGCTCAGGGGTGGCAGTAGTTCAGTCCATAGGGACTTGGCTTGGGAACCGGAGGGTGGCCAGTTCAAGTGCAGCATGGTCTAAAGTGTGAGGGCTGGAGGGGTGCCACTTCAGCTCCTGGGCACTGCCAAGGTGCCCAGACAGTTTGGATTTGCGGTCACACCTCCTCCATTAGTGTTGAACTTTGGACCTCTTGTTTACGCTGTACACTTATGACTGGAACCCACCTACATCTAGTGAACTATGTTGTCAAGTGGATGACTACATCATCATTGGCTCGACTACAAAATTATAATGAGAATTCATATTGGGAGGAAAATCAGTCTTGCAGAGTTGTGCACAGAAAACAACCTACTGCCCAACATCAGCAAAACCAAGGAAGTGATTAATTTTAGATGAAGTAAAGCTGTGATGGAGCACTCATGAAGGGTGATTTTGGTATTTTTCAACCTGGACCTCATTATAAAGAATGAGATCCTTTTTGTTGTTTTGTTAAAGCTACCGGACCTCATTGACAAAAATCATCATTTTACCTCATAACACCTCACTCAGTTTGTTGTTTCCCTGTTGCAACAGAGCAACTCTAGTTTAATCAAAGTTATCCTTTAATTCACAGAGTTACAGTCAGTTCGTGTTCAAGACTTCTGCTTATGACAAGGCAGTTTTTTGTTAGCAATACCAAGTGCCTGCCCATGGTGGGAATTGTTGGATCTTTGTTAATACTATTATAACAGATGGTGTTCTAGACCTGCTCTGTATGAGAAGGGTCTCGAGCTGTTACGATTTCAGACCAAATTGAACTGAACAAAGAACATCAGCAAACATCTTCTTCACAAGCTATTCATGTAGATCTAAGATCTAAGATAGATCACAAGATCTAAGAACTTTGCCATATTTTGTTGCATGGCATAGCTAGTCCTTCTTTTTGCCGACTCCTCCTCTAAACACTACAGCACCTGGAAGCACATTCTTTATTTGCAGGATGGGAGACTGTGTAGGCCAGGCAGCCTCACCGGGTGCTTACTTACTGCAAGAAGTCACAGCATCCATGTTTGACAGGATTTTTGCTGAGTCAGTGATGATCGGTGGAGACTCCCAACGATGGCCGCATGGATGACATGTAGCCTCTCCCTCCCTTGTCCCAGATGCTGGGCATCCCAATTCCTTCGGGAACACAAGCAGGAGTGAAAGTTAACCAAAAGCATGGTAAGTAGACATAAAAATGGATTTCACAAAAAAATAGGTTAGCAAATTGTAGTGTTACACACTACATAAAGATTTAGCAACTCACTCCCAGGCTTTTATGGCTATGTGCCTTTTGCCTGCACACAGTTCATTTTCAGCCCTCAGTCTGATAAGAGTGAGCATTTCATTTCGAATCCCTGTAAGAAATGAGAAAATAAAACTGATCTCAAATGTAGCCTACAGCCCCAATTGTCACAGGACTATACTTTTGCAATGAAGTTTGCAGACTACATAACGGGCAACTGACCACTATATGACAACATGAAATTGAGCAAATTGGTGCTGAATGCAAGAAAATGCTCTTGTTGATATAATTTTGATGTTAGCAGCAGTTTGCACTTTGTAACATCATGACATGGGATACAATGAATGACAGCAAGCTTGGTCATGCTTAAATTGCGAATTTTATGAATACAAACAGAACACTTGGAAACTTGAGACGTTCAAGATCCTGTTAAGATTTCTGGGCCACATGCCATAGGACAGCGGACAGAGGTGGCCTAAAATAGTAAAATGAGAAGCCACCCAACACACACTAAACTAACAGGTCATCATTCTGGAGGATTTCATTTCACCCAAAGACTTCACCTACTCACTCCTAGCACCTTCAAGAAAAGGGGAAGAGCTCAGCGGAAGCAGCTCCTGTCATTCCTCTTCTCTCAAAGTTCTCTTTCGCGCCTCTTTCTTCTTCCTTCCTGCAGCTCATCCTTTCTGTCACCTTATACTTCCCTCTCCTGTCTCACACTTTGTTTTGTCTGTTCTTTTCAAAGTCGTCTGACCAGTGTGTTCACATACAGCGTCAGTGGAAGCACCTCCTGAGGTGATCAGTTGTACTGAAAACCCGCAAACATATAGTTCTCCATGGCACTTCCAGTGTGTGGTGTTTTTGGCTGTTAATATACTTCAACATTCACTGAGTACACTGTGTGTAAAGGCATGCTCACTTATAAACATGAAAGACAAAATATGCTGTTAAAGACAAGCCAGGCTTCCTTTTCTGCACAACCCAAATAATAGAAACTTGTATGTGTTGAACAAACTGTTGCATCAACAGTGTCTAACAAAGTTAATTACTTTGTTTTGTTGTAGCACCTCCTTCAGCTTTCCATTTCTCTCCATTTCCTGTCTAATTAAGTTCTTGCAGTTGCTGAAAGTCTGACAGTGTTTTCCCATTTCCAAACTCTGGTCTGTCTGCAACATTCAGTATCAACTTTTCTACCGCACACTGTTATGTCAAGTATTGTTTTGAACAGTCTCAGGGTGTTGCTTGACGATATCAGTTTGTCAGCTCATCTGGCATCAGTAATTTTCATGAGAAATGCTAATTAGTCATAAAGCAACAGAGCAACTTCTGTCTGTAAAAGGGGAAAAACTAAGGTTACCTTGTGCCTCACATAAATTAATCAGAAGCAGGTTGCTTCATCATCCTGAAAGTAACACATGGACAACACAGAGGTAGGACATACTGTAGGCAAGAACAAGAATAGCAACAACACAAAGACTGTTTAAACCATGTGAAACTGATCCTGGTAAAACAGTGACTGCAGACACAAAGGAAGTAATTATTAATGAGGCACAGCTGGTGAGACAGGCAGCAGAGAACAAGGGCTGACAAGGTAATGAATTACAGGTGTACCAAACAGAGAAACACACCGAGGACCTCTAGTGGACAGGTTAAGGAAACGTGGGCAAGAGAGCTGAAGGCACTGCAACTGAAAGGTAAATTCCAGAATACATGGCATTTTGTGCTTGGTACTGATCAGTATGTGCACACCGTCTGTGTTGTAGAGATTCAAACAAAGTCACAAAAGAACACAGAGGCAAGCTGTACAAGCCTTTTTTACAACCTTTTTTTTTTTTTTTTTTTTTACAGGAATCATTTCAAAACCTTTTCTCAGAGTATGACTGAAAGAGAACTCAGAAAGTAGCCCTGTGGAATGGTTGTCATGGCCAAAAGGCCACCCCCACCATTTCTCCAGATTTGCAGTGTATTTTTGTATGCCACTTGTATAACAGTGGAATACTGTGAAACCATTTGGCAGGGGTGTGTATTGCTTCAGTCCCATGCATGTGTGTCCTACTGCATTTCTCTATAATGGTACTAGTTGTCCAAAACTCCATATGGGAGCTTTCGAAGAAACACATTTGCCAGTTTGAAAACACATGCACAGCATAAAGAACTGTGAAGAACTGTAAATACAAAAACGTCCCAGAAGCAGGCCTCTGCTCGGCTCTGCTGGGAGTACAAGGCTGTTCTATTTTTGACGGACAACATGAGCAGCCCGCGTCAATCTGCACAGAGCAGCTTGAGCTGGCCGGAAACCAGACACAGAAACAGCATAGAGAATCCAGTTTTCAAAATAAAACACCCCCATGCAAACTGCCAGTCATAAATACATCCAAAAGTGAGACAAAGTAACTACATAGCATTACATGTTTAGAAGCACCTAAACCAGAAAAAGCAAATTAACAAAGGCTGGGGGGCAAGGAAACGCTCCAGAGTTAGTCTTAACAGTTGTACTATGTTTGTCTGTTGCTCCTGCTACTGTCATCTCCTGCTGGTACTGCAACTTCACACACACTTTTCACATCTAGATCAAGTTGAGCATAAAGCATCCACAGGTGGATCATTGGGTCTACTTAGTGCTTTTGCATTAGACTTTATTGAGTGGGTCCCTGCTGTGTTTTCTATTCTGCCACCTGCACCTGTACCAAGGAAATGTCAGCATTCCAACAAAGTCAGTAAAGAAGTGGACTGCAAGTTTCCAAGAACGGTTGCACAATTTAAAAAAAAAAAAAAAAAAACTTGGCTTTGCAGATGTTTTAAGAGGAAGAAAATGTGATTGTTAGACTGTAAGTATCCACACAATGTCTTTTTGTGGAAAAGACTTGTTTGATTAAGCCTCCATCTGTTTTGTGTATCTACATGATTTCATCTTTCTACACAGGACATTTAATAAATGAATAGGCACATTGTTACAGTGATGTGAATATTACTTTATGGCTGATAACGCCAATCATTTTCTTATGAAATCTCATTTTAATAAAAGATATTTTCAGGAATGAGGGAAGATAAGATATGGATAGAGCAAAAATAGAGAAAAAAAAAAACAATGATGGAAGACGAGGAAGAAGGGACAGATGGACAGAAAAACAGGACAGAGATCAAGATTTAAACGACAAGAACAAGAGAGAGAGAAAAGAAAAGTGAGATGGATAGAAACTGGCAGATGAAAAGAGAAGAAAAAGTTCAGAGATCCAGGGGTGAGAGAGCAAAGACACAGCGAAAACATGAATAATAGACAGAGGGAAATGGGGCAAAAAAAAAAAAAGATAATATTTTCACTCTCTTTATTCCGCAGCAGTATTCCCAGACTCAAACTAAATTACAAGCATGGGTACACAGTTCCACTTTAAAGTAGCCAAACCTCCAGCGGCAGCTTCAAATCCTGCTCAGCAACTGAACCAAAAGATCAAATAGCTGACCGCTCCACTGTCTTATTATGCTCTTAAAAAGAGATATATTTATTTGGCCCTCTGCTGTTTCCGAGAAATTACATTCTGCTGCAAACAATGTTTCCTTCATTCCAGCATAGCTTTCCATCTGCTGCCTTTACCATTGTTTTTAAAAGTCTGTTAAAGGCAGCTTGCAGACTTACTCTACTGCTTTAAAAATACTTCACTCATCATTTTTAAGACTGATGTCAGATGTAGATTTCTGACTGTTACAAGCTACAAGATCTGCTTTCAAAACATTAACCCCATTATTTCAGTCTTACTACAAAAGTATCAGTTGTAGCAGAGTAACTTAGTGGTGCAGCTGTCTTGCCTCACCTGCTCCTTCCCAGCATGAAGGAGAAACTATGATGGCTAAATGCATAGAAAATACAAAAAATCTAGAACCAGTGCTGAGTTTATCCATTCTGGGCTACTCTAGAAACATTGTTGTTCAAGATATACAAAGTAAATGTCAAAATAAAATAAAACCAAAAACCATTTGCCCTTCCGGGGTCAAACAACACCTAATGTCAACAGCGTCCTATCTTTATACCTGTAGTCTGGTTGATTATAGCGCCACCTACTGTACCCACAGAAAAAGACAAAATCATCCCTCTGCTTCCCCATAGCCCTGCATTAGGCTCCTACAGCACCAATGAAAGACCTACTACTGTAGACTGTATGTACATAACTGCACTGATCGCATACGTTAAAAATGAGAAGAAATTATGTAAATACAGTGAAACTGGCAGACTCCTGCTGTAGAGCTTTGACATGTTTCATTACCATCAATTCACACACGCAGCTGTTTATATTTAAAGCACTGTTGATGGTACATATATTTACATCATCAGTATTCATCACAGTGAAACAAAAAAAAACAGCTGCTTTGAATTGGTAAATTTACTTGACGTCCATGATCCCACACTCACACGTCCACGCAGTCTTGCATTCATATGGAGAGATGTTATTGAAAACCTGTCTCCAAACATTGACTTCCTCCAAATAAGAGGTTGCCAACATGACTATCAACAAACAACAAACAGGGCCATTCACACCCTTGAGTGTGTGTGTGTGTCTGTAGGTGTGTGTTTTCATGAGAAGTATGAAGCTAAATAACCGATAGACATGGATATCAGCAATGCTATTAGCATTTGTAACCAGAAGATTAATGTCTGTGCAGATCTATGTGTGTGTGTGTGTGTTATTACCCTAGAGGGTGAAAAATCAATCTCGACCAATTAACCTGTCCAAACATAACCCGTGGCACAGAGCGACAGGGAGAATGACAAAATGCACTGTGGAAATGTCTGCAGCCAGACAAAAGACCTTTAGTCTGTGTTCAATAAGAGCAGGGAGACATGGATACAAGCCTCTGCACACACACACACACACACCTATACATGTGTATCTTGTGAACAGTAGACTGTCAGAGAACACCTGGTAAGTGGTGATTGGTGTTTCTGGTCATTTTAAAAATACAAAACTAAAATGCTACTCTTCATTTTAAGGTCTTTTACTATAATATTACTTCAAATGTGCATTTTTATTTTTTCTAAAGAAGAAGCTAAGAAGGGACTTGGCGATGTCTACCTATCAATGAGTGGACTTCCATAGACTACAGTTTGACTGCCTGTATCCATTCATTTACTTCATGAGTGCTGGTTTACTGCAAAGACTTTCTTTGTTTCTTTCAAAATGGACATTTTGACTTTAATGTTTTCAATATTTAAATATTTTTTTGCAATACAAATATTACAAAAAAATGACAATGGCCAAGAATAGATAAACTTTTACCTGCTTTTACTTTCACTATTTACTTTGAACTTTTACCCATAAGTAACCTGGCTGCATGCACTGATATCAAGGATGTTTTACCTCTAGTTAGCCCTTCTTTATTGGATATGATTAATCTGTCTTTATTATCGGAATATGTACCACAGTCGTTTAAAGAGGTGGTAATTAAACCTCTTCTTAAAAAGCCCACTCTAGATCCAGAGGTTTTAGCCAATTACAGGCCGATATCAAACCTTCCCTTTCTTTCTAAGATGCTTCAGAAAGCTGTAGCTAATCAGCTATCTGACTTTCTCCATAAGAACAGTTTATTTGAGGATTTTCAGTCAGGATTTAGAGTGCATCATAGCACAGAGACCGCACTAGTCAAAGTTACATATGACCTCCAAATGGCATCAAACAAAGGACTCATCTCTGTACTTGTCCTGTTAGATCTTAGTGCCACATTTGACACCATTGACCATCAAATTCTTTTACAGAGACTGGAACATCAAATTGACATCAAAGAAACTGCCCTAAGCTGGTTTAAGTCATATTTCTTAGATCGATCTCATTTTGTTCATGTCAATGACGAATCCTTCATGCATACCAAAGTTTGTCACGGAGACCCACAAGGTTCTGTACTGGGACCACTTCTATTCAGTTTATATATGCTTCCTTTAGGGAACATTATTAGGAATCACTCCATTAATTTTCATTGTTATGCTGACAACACCCAATTATATTTATCGGTCAAGCCTGATGAAACCAATCAGTTAACTTAACTCCAAGCATGCCTTAAGGATATAAAAAGATGGATGACCTATAATTTTCTGATGTCAAATTCAGACAAAACTGAAGTTCTTGTAATTGGACCCAAACACCTCAGAAACTCTCTTTCTAGAGACTTAGTTACTTTAGACGGGATCACTCTGGCCTCCAGCTCCACTGTAAAAAATCTTGGAGTTGTTTTTGATCAGATTTGTCCTTTAATGTCCACATAAAACAAATTTCGAGGACTGCATTCTTCCACTTACGTAACATCGCCAAAATCAGATGCATTGTGTCTCAAGCAGATGCAGGAAAACTAGTCCATGCATTTGTTACTTTTAGGCTGGACTATTGTAACTCTTTGTTATCAGGCTGCTCCAATAAGTCTCTTAGGTCTTTGCAGCTAATTCAGAATGCTGCTGCACGTGTTCTGACAGGAACCAAGATCAGAGATCACATCTCTCCCATTTTGGCTTCCTTGCACTGGCTACCTGTTAAGTCTAGAATAGAATTTAAAATTATCCTGCTTACATGCTTACTTACATGCTGCTTACATCTATGGGTGCAAATCTATGTAAAATTCATTTTTATTAAGAAACAAAAAGGTATTTGCCATTTGTAACTTACCTCATCTTGTAGAAAAAACAACCTGTCTCAAAGATTCCAAGTACAACAGTTCCAAAAGGCACCAAAGACACCTGTGAAGATTCTGAGGAGAGTCAAAAGTAAATTCAGTCCTGGCTAGCTATGTATAAAGTGATCCTTCCTTTTGGATAAGGTATCGTTTGCTAAGGGATCCTTGTACAGCTATGCAAATACTATCAAAAAGCTCCTCCTACAAAATGGAAGAAATGGGTTGGTGGACCACACTGGTGAGAGACTACAGTTGTAATGCATCATGTAAATTAGATCAGGGTAAATACCATTATCTGGTTCAGTAATTATTATTTGTAATTGCCCACTCTAATCTATCAAAATGGACATGTTCATTATCAGTCTTCAAGTGTGTCAAACATTTATTTTTTTTTAACTGAACAAAAAAGATGATCCCCACTTGTATTGTAAAGAACAACATGATACAGGTCCCCAGTTAAATGGTGTGAAACAATGCTCACATTCCTGCATGTATGTATACATTAGGACAGAAAAGACGTGGTCACTGTCAAATAGCTATTACAAAGTTGTACAGAAATATGTGAATTGTGAATGTTTGTTGTTTGAAAATAGAAATACAAGTACACCTGCCTTTGAATAGGATAAGCCCAGGTTTGTGCACCTGAACCTTTTTGCAACTGCTGTCGAAATGATCCAAATGAAAATGAATGGTCTTGCACCTAAGGCATGATGCAGTTACCCCTAAGCATGTATGGTCATGAAAAGTATCACTGTAGAATGACATTGTATTTGAGAAGACACAAATGTGTGAATGTGAATGAATGGGAGCAATTGGGAATCAGGAGCACTTTAGGGTGCCCAAGGACACAACATGCAAATTGGAGGGAAGTGAACCGGGGATCGGCCGCCGATCTTCCGATTAGTGGACGACCCACTCTGCCTCTTATCCACAGCCACCCACAAGATTTGTGTTCCTAAAGACAGTGGGATTTATCCTATAGCTGATATATGCCTTGTATGTCTAAAAATCGAATGAATCATCATATTTTTTTTAATTAATTCATGCTGAGTAACTGTGATGCAGCATTAATGCAGCATTGCTTGTGTGTCGTCCACTTTATCCAAACTTTCAGATCCATTGTTACGATGCTGCACCTTTTGACAGTCTTCAAATATGTTTCCCCCCTCCAAGTCAAAAAATCCATATCCATCATTATCTGATACAGTGTATATAAAAAATATGAATTAATGATCAATTTGAGTGTCTTTGTGTTCATGACAAAATGTAGATGGTAAGTAAAACCTCTAGTAGAGCCAGTATCTCATGATATAGAAATGTGCATTCCCAGTTTTTGCAAGGGAAGATCTTTTTTTTTTCCTGTCAAACTTTGGCATATAACAATTTATTGACAATGATTAGATTTTCTGTCTTTCACTATCCTAATAAATATTTCCAGGAAGAATTGTGCCCATCGCTCCACGTGGGGCCAGTATCATTCCCTTCGTCTGTACATTCCTTTTTCTGTTGCAATTCAAAGGTCAAAGCAAAATTCTTAGTACACGCCTCTTTTACAGGTATGCAGGGTATTGTCTTCATTATCAGAGAACATTTGCATTAATGTGCCAATAGTTAGCAAGAACCAATCACGGTCCAGAAAGGTCCAGGATTGTGTATATATACTGAGCTTTGCACAGAGGGTTTATACCTCTTTTCTGACTTTTGGAATTGTTCACCACTTGGATAAGGATGACAAAGCCCAATTTTGAGATTTATCTACTTTTTTTTTTTTTTTTTTTTTTACTTTTTAAAGTGTTTTGTGTCTATTAATCAAGGCTGAAGCAAAAGGTAAGTTCAACATTTAACAAATTTCTAGACTTCAAACTTAAAGGCTGTTTGTGAAACTGTGTTGTAAAACTAGATGTCCTTTAACAAAGTCACCCAGGATATGCTGTTTCACTTAGTATCACTTAGTGTATAAATGCTCTTTTAAAACTACTGCCAGATGTTTTTTTTTTTTACTAATAGGGTGCAGAATCCAAAACTGGTCTCAGTTTTTCCATCTTCCCATTTTCTTAAAAATATGAAAAATACTGTACTTGACAGACACTTATGTGCTTGTTTTATAAACATTTTCAAATATTGACATACAATGAAATATGAAAGAAACAGGCATGACTGCAATGTTTATTTAACACACATTATGTTTTTACAAAGGATGTGACTACTGTAATTAGCTGATGGTAGATTAGGATATTGTATTTTACTTTGATTTTTCTTGTTAAATCCTGATGTTTTCACTAAACAAAAGTAATAGTCTGTGCAGTGATCTTCTTGCTCTCACCAAACCGTGGGGATACCAAATCCCAACTTTTCACATGTTCCTCTGGTCCACATCTGTAAACTCTCGACACACTGCTTGCACACTTTGTGAGGGGCCCATGGCTTGTCATGATCACCGAGTTTTATGCAAAATATGCTTATTTGACAAATGCACTGATGTTTGCCCTCTGACTTGGAATGGTGAAACTACCACAAATATAGCAAAAGGAGTCAGGGTTGTTTAGGTATTTACGACAAGAAGTAGCAGGAGCAGACACACACCTCTCACCACACTGTCTCAATTGTGACTGCACAAACAAGTTGCCATGTAGCTGTAGATGAGTCCAATCGTAATCAGCTGGCACATCTTACTACAGCTAATCAGTGGAATTTTGCTTATCTGGAGGGTAAGCTGTGGAGAAAAAACTTGATGTGCTAGAAAAAAAAAAAAAAAAAAAAAAAAAACAACTGCAATTTTGGAATCAGCATGTCAATTTTAGTTTTAATCAGAATAAAAATCTAACTCAACTGATTTTTTTTTTTTTTTCAAATTGTTCCCCAGTGTAATATATTCTTCATATAAAAATGAGACCCAGAAGGATTTGTCCTGAAAAGGAAGGCTTGCACTTCATTGCTTCTTGGAAAGATAAATACACATTTCGGAAAAAAAAAAAAAAAAATCATCAGCGTGGAGAAAGCTACGTTAGCAGAATGAAATGTAAGATTCTCTAGTAAATACTGTATGTATGTGCATCAAAGATCTCAGTTGAGTTGATAATGAATTAGGACAGGTCTATTATTACAGTCTGCACAAAGTTATATGTATAGGTATTACATGTTGCCAGGTGCAGCGCAGAAATAGTTTAGACATAACTGACATTGTGGTAAATCTATTTTTTCTTAATTTTCTTGTCAGAGGTTAGATGTGAAGATGTTATTTTGTGAATTAACAATAAAGTATAGTGTGTTATCAACTTGTTTTTTGTGGTTCATTTAAACTCAAATAGTGTCTTACTTGCTGAAAATTTTATTTCAATTTTTTTCCCTGGTCATTTACCCCCTCCTTTTATAGATTCTAAAACAGGGGTGTCAAACTGTTCCACAAAAGCAGCAGCACACCAGACTTGAGTTGATTGGTCAAACTGTGTGCTCTTGGTTGGTTGGAACAAAAACCTGCAGCCACACTGGCCCTTTTGTGGAACAGTTTGACACCTGTGTTCTAAAACATTAATTCCTATGCTGCATTCTAGGTAACCCTTTATTTTAATACAGTGAAATCTAAGATGACCATTCAAGCTGAGCTTTTACACTTTGTTACAAAAACATAACAAATCCTGTTTCAAGACACAAACAATGAGGAGTGTGAAAAGTGACGAGTGTGTAATGGGTTGTTGAAATTTATTGTTCTGGCCAGTAGAGGCACTCATGAGAAGGTACTTGAACACTCACACGCCGGACGGTCCACTCTTGACTCTTGAATACACCCTACCAGAGCATGTTAGACATGATTTTAGGCTGATTTAAGCCATGTCCAAGAGGGGACCTAAAAAATGTCCACTGTTAGTTTTCAAGTCCACTATTGGTGAATGTGTGATGACACCAAAGTCCACACTTAGCTAGGTTGGTAAGTGCACACTGTAACTGTACTGCCACACAGATCCAGATTTAGTGTTTTGTGGCACATTTAGCAGATTAACAAGTTTGCAGAAAACACAACAGTGAAAACTGCCCAGTGCATCACAGGTTCACCTCACCACACCACTGAGGCCAGAGTAAGCAGTGCCTGCAGAGGGCACACAGCATTGTCAAGGACAGCTCTCACCCAGGTCACACAGTTTGCCTTCCTCGCCTCTGGTAGGCGCTACAGGTATCTCCATTCCAGAACCAGCAGGCTCAGGAACAGTTTTTTTTTTTCCCCCATCATACTGCGTCTCTCTGCTAAACTCTGCACCGAGGTGATAAACTCTTGGCATGATTAAGTGTAGTTGGACTTTTTCAAAAAATATATGAAGTCACCCTAACTAAAAGTATTTTAGAAGTGTCAGTTTTATTTCTCTCGATCCTGGCAAGAAAAGAAATATCACCAAACTTTAATCATTTTTATCTTTGTGTGCGTGTGTGTGTGTGTATGTGTGTGTGTGACCTATGCTTATTGCATATTGACCAACAAGCAGGTGGCATCTTCCTGCTGACACATCAGATCACTGCTGCTCATCACTGCACACCTTCAGTGACGGACCTTTTGATAACCACCAGGCTTGTGGCTGTGTGTGTGTGTGTCAGTGTGTGTGTTTTGCAATACATATTGCATTATATATTCATAAATATACTATACCAAATGCAGTCACTTATTTTGTTTTTAATCTTTGAACACGAGAAGAGTTTAGTCCGATGTCATTTTACAAACCATTACCATTTATTGCTAGAAAAAATAATAATGAAAGTAAAACATCTTCAGTTATTATATTTACTGTAGGTGCAATTTACTGTTGAAATACAGCCTAGCCGTGGAAGTGGAAGGCCGTCTAGTAGTAGCTTCAAGTGTTAGCAGCAGTGGTGGACAGTAACAAAGTAAATTTACTCGAGTACTGTACTTAAGTACAGTTTTTGAGTACCTGTACTTTAGTTGAGTATTATTTTGGGGGATACTTTTACTTTCACTCCACTACATTTGAAGGACAAATATCGTACTTTTTACTCCACTGCATTTCTATTGATGCTCTCGTTACTCGCTACTTTTGAGCTTACATCAGCTGATGATTTTTTTTATTTTTTTCAAAGTTCTGAGAAAATAAACTGTTTCTGCTGATTCACTTATGGTTTAGTCGTATTGCTGTACCTGTACTATGTCATGCCATACAATCCATACAATGGAGGAAGGAACTGAAGAAACACATGGAGAAACTCCCACCGAGCACCCGTGGTCTTATCTCAAACCCATGTTTGAGATTTTTGTCACAAAAACTGATTTGTTTCAGTTTAAATGTTTGTTGTTATGTCACGGCCTACAAAAACTCATCTTCCAGCCTGAAAAAGCATGTCGCGGTGTGTAAAGTAGCTACTGATGTTAGCTAGCTTAATGTTGTTAAATTGCAGATGAACATTTGAAACGTAATTGTATGAGCTTGTAGTATCATAGTTGCCATTTTTAAACGGTTTACAAATATAGCAACTGTTGCAGTGCAGTTGAATGATTAAGTTGACTTTCTGTTTATGTTTTTTTATACAATTCATATCGAAGTCCAAGGTAGGGCTTAGGTGTGTGTGTGTGTGTGTTTGCGTGTGTGTGTGAGAGAGAGAGAGAGGGGGGTGTGTGCACATGTTATAGTGAGGTGCGGCTGTCTTTGCTGTGGGTTATACCGACTCATCTTTGGCTGTGATGCATGATATGAGTATGTGTTCAAATGTAAGTGTAGAAATGTCATTTGTTGATGAATGCAGCTGAGTCTGTGTTCTGAGGCTTCTTGCCTTTATTTGTTCATTTTGAGCTATAAACATGTCTGTAGCAGAACTGCATCAGTGTATTGTACAATGACAACAAAGCTACTTTCCTTTCCTGTATTTCCTGAAATATATTTTTTAATACTTTTACAGTATTTTTTTAAGTAACTACTTTAATACTTTACTTACGTAATATTTTGACTAGGCTACTTTTACTTGTATTGGAGTAATATTTGACAAGGAGTATCTGTACTTTTACTCAAGTAGTGAAGTTGTGTACTCTGTCCACCTCTGGTCAGCAGCAGTCTGATCTGCAGCAGTTTTTCATACAGCTATCTCTGTATGTGAACTGGTTCGCCCATGGTGATCTCCTGCTATTCAAACAATGGATTGAATTTAAAGAATAATGCTGACGCTCAGAGTTCTGAAGCAGAGATGATTTTTGACACAACAAGCTCAAATAGTCGATTTGTGTGTGGACTTTTATTTAAATGACTGGAGACGTCCTCAGCAACAAGAACAATAAAGCTGCTTTTAATCTTACACAGGCTGCCACTGAAGTATCACATCATGCAAGGAGTATAGTTTAGTGTAAAGCGTGGTAATAAAGTTTGCATTCGTTAGTATTGTACTGCTTCATGCTTTGTGTGTGGCTCATCATGTGGTCAGTTGTTCTAATGATACAGACCGTTTCCTTACCTCTGGATCCCACTGGGCACGGCTCTGTGACATTGTGGCCTTGATGGTGTTTTGGGTCCATTCTCCACACGTTCATATCTGAAATGTTTCAGGTGAGATGGAGATAAATAGTTTGCACAGGGTGCTTTATTTTGAAAGTTGCCTGGAATCTCTTTGCTTTTCCTGTTTCACTTCCAGCCAGCTCTGCTCTGTGCTGCTTGACGTGGTGGATCTATTCTTGACGGATGCCACAACAAGCTTCTGAAACGCAGTGTGGTGCTTTGGGTGGAAACATTAAGACTGTCTAGAATGGCCATGATCAACTCTGTGACATGCCGCAGTCTTGCCTGGTGGGATAGGGCCCTCTGAGCCACTATGCTACAGTGCTGTAATATTATTTCCATTTTAACCAAGAAAATTAACTACATAACATCTGTCAGTAGTTAATGATACAGGTGTGGGTGTATGTGTATGTGTAGATGTCACATGCACAAATGTTTCCATGGCAGCACCCGTTGCTCAAAATATGTTCTCACACTCATGAGCCTGTGGAAGAGAAAGAGAACAGTCCCCTCAGTAAATTCTTCCGTTTCCTCCTCTGTTCATATGCTCAGACACCTACACGACTTAATGGAAAATGTGTGAGATTTACTGCTGCACCAAATGTACTGTATATGATTTTACATGAATATGCCTACACTGAGTATGTTCAATATGTGTTCAACTGGTGGGGCACCTTGTTCCGCTGTAGCTGCCGCCTTTGTGATTTCTCTTGGATACACAGACGTCTTTAGCAACGGTGAGCTGCCTAATCACCATGCGGCGGATCGCCCTGCCAATTACTGTGACACAAAGTGACTTTCACGACCCGGTGGGCGCAGCGTGTAGCCACCTAAGTAGGAATTATTCACCCTGCATGTATAGAAAGCCCTCATCAGCAGCACAACCCTTTGGCAGTCACATTGATGGACTGACAGACTCAAAATGAACTCATCTACTGACCTGTGGAAAAATCTGCAGTATGTATGATACAAAGGCACCTATATGTGCTGATGTATATTTACATGACATGCTCTGCATAGTTTGTATGCAGTTGTCGATTGTCTTCCATCCACGCTGTGTTGATTTCACATCAGAATGCCTTCACACACCACTCACACCTCAAATGATCCACTTTAGATTAATACAACAATCACATTCACACGCCATCGCATACACACACACACACACACACTCATATCATACATATTTATCATCATATTGTAAAGCACAATAGAAGATGAGCACTCACATGGGCACAGAACAGAACACACAGGCATAATGTGCTGTATGTAGCATGAGGACTGGCCTTTTTCCATGGAAACACACACATGCATTAATAATGAGCCATATGTGCCTGCACATACCAACACACACTCATGCAAATGGTTTATACGTCCCCTATCTCCTGTATACTGCACATTTGAGCGTTCATAAAGCTAATGGCCGACCTCCTCTGTAAATCTTGAAGCCTTGTAAATGTGTCTTGAAATCATAAAAATGCACGTTGCAAATGGCAGTAATCTCATCAAGCATCCACAAAACCTGAGATAAAATAAACCCTTATAAAAATTCAAACCACTGATATTTCATACAACACATGAGATGTAACCTGTAGCTCATGGTGGAGTGAGTTAACAGACTGAAGATCACTTTTCTGTTTACATACCCCAAAACCTGGTTTAAGAACAGCTCTTTTTGGTGTTCAGACCATTTCTCAAGACTGTGTGGGCAGATCATGTGTTGATTGACAGCCCCCTCGTGAGCTAATGTACTGCTGTGGACAGGGAACAGCAAAATGTATTTTAGCCACCACCAGTCATGGCTCTACTTTGCAGTCAGTCAGTTCCTTTCTGACGAGGAACTGAAACTGGTTTCTATGGTCTTTTTAAAGCCACCAGACCAGGCTTTTATTTGGCAATTATTTCGATCAAGCGAGAGTTCTACAATAATATAACAAGGCAAGGAAACTAATCTTAGTTTGAGAAAGAATTCAGGTCTGTAGAGGTGTAAGAATATTTCCGCTCATGACAGAAATACACAACTAATTTCATAATAAATGTCAGAGCATAACCAATTCAAACCCAATATCACAGTTTTTCAGAGAGAATTTGCTGAATGTCATCTGCATAGCAGTGGTAAGAAAAGCCATGTAAGTGATTAACAAAGAGTAAAAAGAAAAGAGGAGGGGTCCCAGAACAGAACCCTGGGGGACCCCATTAGAATACCCTATACTCCCAGTTCTTGGAGGATAGAGAGAAGGATCTGGTGAAGGTCTTTATTCAATTGAGTGGCCAGCCTCAAAAAACAAACTGGTGGGGTCAAAAAGGTTGTTCTGGTGGAGCACAGAGTTGAATGAAGACATCATGTTCAGGCATTTTAGAAAGAAATGGAAGGAGACAGGTCTGTAATTCTTTACATCAGATAGGATGACTGTTGGTTTCTTTAAAGCTGCACACCAGCTGTGTGATGACAGCAGTTGTTCCTTTACTGGACACACTGAGATGGGTGAAGTAAGGAAGGAGCTCAGGAGCACCAGACTGAAGAGGCTGAGAGATGATAGGATCAAGGGGGCAGATGGTTGGGTGGTGAGAGGTAACCATGGTTAGTACCTCATTAGGGGAGATGGGTGAAAGGGAAGCTAGAGTAGGAGATGAAGAGGTGGTGTCAGCAGGTGAGAGGGTGGAGAAAATAGAAAAAGAGAAAATTTTGCCTGCGGGTCTATGAGTGAAGGAGTAGGCTGAGGATAGGGCTGCAGGCTGCGGTGGAAGGGTTCTCTAGCGTCATCCAAGTCTCCGTAAGAGCAAGGAGGTCCACAGATCCTGCAAGAAGTCGGTCTTGTGGAAAGTTAACTGAGGAAGAGGAATTACTCCACTTGGAGAAAATTCATTTTTTTCACACTATTGTTGTTTTACACATGCAGTTGTTTGGTAGGAGTGTTAAGAGTGATCTCCCTTGAGCAGCTGCTTGCTTAAGGGAACTTCGTTCCAGCCGTTCCAAAGAGAGGGAGCTGCTACATCTCCACCAATCCACTTCAAAAACACCAACGAGCACAGAATGAACACACTGAAGTCCTACTGTACAAGGTATTGTCTTTAATTGGATGAAAATACACACCTACACACACATGCCATACATAACTGTCAAGTCTTGTTGCAACAGCACCTCATTGTGCTTTGATTAATGACTCCATGCATCATTAACCTTCTGACACAGACCCAGGAAATTACTGCTGTATTTACACTCACACACATATAGATGTATCTGTGCATACACACACATATTACAGAGCAGTGCTGCTGCTTTCAAAGGTTCAGTATTTTAATATTACCAGGAGATTAGGTGAAATAGAACATTAACAGACACAGGCACAAATGCACATAATACTTATACCCACACATAGTTTGCTGAGGTTCATTAATTTCACATTATCAGGTGATTAGGAGTTGTGATTAAGAAGCTGGTAGGAGAGAGTTGAGACAACGAGATGAACATTGATTCTTGATTTTCTTTTAAACTCATACAGAACTCAATGAGCTGAGAACATATTTAAAATTTTATTGTACTATAGCCTACAAATACCAAACAAATGATGGATTCATTTTTTTATGAGCAGCAAAGTGCATGCTTTGAAGCAAATATGGGTTTTATAGTTTAACTAAAATTGTAATTCTCCCTTTTAGTGTAAGGAAATATATACTACGCTGATCCAGCAGTTATTGTTCATGTTCTCCCACTTAAAGCAGCTTTGGACACTTTGCATTATGAGCTTCACGTCTCTAGGTATGCATTTCCCATGATAGCGACTGACTGATATCATGCAGAGAGCTGGGGTTCCTCAGAACCCCTCCCAGGGTTGCAGGGGCCCAGGGTTCAGGTCTTCCCGCGCGTCGTTCCCCATCTCTCTCTCCCCACATTTCCTGTCACTCTTCGGCTGTCTCTATCAAGAAAAGCTTGAAAAAGGCAAAAAAAAGTAATATTAAAAAAAAAAAAAGACAGAGATATGGTGTTGTGCTAACTGAAGATCATACTGTTTATTCTATGATCAATACAAAATAATTCTTCGCTACTTGATCTATTTTTTCCACTTTGATTCAGTTGCTTTTGGGGGTAATGTTTCATACAACTAGTTTCTGAAAGCCAATTAGCCTAGCTTGCTATCATTAGCACTGATTCCCCTTGCACATTACTTTTTGTAAATGTTATTTCAACACATTGTCAAGCTCCTACTCACCCATTTTTGCATTTGCCTGGCAATATTCAAAGGAGGTGGAGTTGCTAGCACCTCTGTCTTTTTCCATTGGTTGCTTCGAATGACCAAACTGTCACAGAAACAAGAAGTTCTATAACCTCCACACTTCATACTCTGCTTCATAACTAGGCTGTTTTTAAGTCCAAATCAAGTACCAAAGAGGGCAAATCCATCAATCTTACAGCAATTAATTATTACGTAATTAAAACAGGATATTTAATGAAGTGTAATAATTGGGCAGTATGTAGTGCAAGAGGGATCACGTGCTGAGGGAAGTGCAAAAAAGAAGCATTACTGGAAGCTAAGCTTAACTAACAGAAGTTGTCTGCATAACTCAAAAGTTGTCTGAACTTAATTTAATTTTGTTTGTTTGTTTGTTTGTTTTTTTTGTATTTCATGTAAAATGTCTATATTACTTATAACGCTGAACAAAGTATTCACATTCAACTAATTTAAGGAAAAATTAATTATCTCTTAATAACTTAAAGTAGGAACTAGCACATAAATAAGTGATTCTTGCATCTGCATTGGAAAACAGATGAAACGCTTCAGAGGAGGTGGAACTACAGAACTACTATTTTTTGTATACAGACTTATTCCATAATCAAAAGCTAATTTCTCTCATCTGAATTTAAAGTTTTCTCTTTCTTATTCTGGTGCCATCAGCTACGACTCAAAGAGTGCATTGGGCTATGGCAACTCCAGATACTGTCATCAATTATTCATGACAGTGCCAATATTCCCGGTTTGATGAAGGGATCTATCAAATAAAGACACATAAACAGGAACTGCAGGGAGAAAGAAGGGGGATAACATGCAAGCAAAGATCCCCATCACATGACATGCATCCCAGATCCTGACATGTTGACACCGTGTGCATGGAAAAAGAAAAAAACCAAACAAAAATAAACTAACACATTTCATGTGACAAAGAATTCTAGCCCCGAGGATGCTGCAGGGATGCTGCATTTATGTCCACCGGGTGAAGAATTCACTCACAGACACAAGAATACATACACATTCATTCGAACCACTGATATTTCATACAACACATGAAATGTAACCTGTAGCTCATGGTGGAGTGAGTTAACAGACTGAAGATCACTTTTCTGTTTACATACCCCAACGAGCATTAAGTGTTCCACTGATGAATCATTCATGCGGTTAAAATGATACGAGTCAAACATGAGACGTATTAGCAGTTGTTTTTTTACATTTTTTTCAGGGGCTTTCGTGAACAATCATTAATCATTTATGAAGGTAAACAGAAGCGAGTGGTCACTGAGGCGGAAAGAGCCGCGAGGGAGAGGGATAAGGAAAGGAGAGGGGTAAAAAAAAAAAACTGGCTGTAGTTAAACATTAAACAGACACAAACAGAAACATTTTTATATATTGTATTTTATATTTAATGTGTATTGCTGTTTGCGTGAGGGAAACAATATTTCAATTCTCTGTATGTCCTGGACATATGGCAGCGTTGACAAATAAAGTTGACTTGACTCGATTATTAAAAAACACTGTTTTACACAGGACTGATCTTATTTAGTTTTCCCCTCTGTAAAAATACAGAGCATCCACCTTCCAGTGATCAGGGCCAGACCCAGGATCGAACACAACCTCCTAAACAAGCGGTGGCCAGTCTGGCAGGAAATACAGTAGCTTACCGAGGTTTTCTTACCAGGTTTGGTTCCTGGCATTGCATCAGTCCTGTTAGCTACACGGCTGACTGAGCTAACAACAGTTAGTGGTTGGCGACATAGCTATCTTTCCATCAGGAAAGTCTGTAAATTACCTTGGTAGTGTAGGGTTAGGACATCAGAGGGAAACGCATATGATATAATATATTAATATATTGTGTATACAATCTGATCCAGTTTCATTAAACTCACTGAATAAAGCTGTGAAGTTGTGCTTTCGTACAGTAATCAGTGAGGCGCGGACATGGATGACTGTAGCAGCCCTCACAATCACGCATAGACTGGATCGAACAGGAAGCACTCTGCTAAGACAGCAGCAAAATAGTACACCCCTAAGTGCAAGATGAGTCATCAACAATGTGTTATTGTTCATCAGGACATAATAAACTGTAAAATGCTCAAAAGCTCAAAAATGACTTTCGTCATTGTCGAGTCTAACACTGGAGTAAAGGTGACAGATGTGATAAAAACACTTAAAGCAAAACCATCCCTTAAAGTCCTCATGGAGTCAAAATGTTTATTACACCTTGTGTTATCTTTTGTGTATTTAGCCATCATATCTATACATTATGGCAACATTGCCCTCATAAAAGTAATCAAGATCTGGAATTATGATGACATTGCCACAACAAAGTCTGTCTGTTAGCTCACCCATAATGTTGGTAATACTCAACAACAATAATCAAAAATGGAAAAGAATGATTTCACTATTAACCTTTATTTTAACTTATAAATAAGGAAACCAATAAGAACTGTTTAAAACCTGTCCAGTTGTCGGAGCACTCAGGTTTCTTCTAATTAATTGGACTTTCATTAATGTTTCTATGTTCCAAGTTCTCAGCATTTAACTTGGTCTACAGTTATTAATTACTGCAGGAAAAAAAAAAAAAGGCTTTCAAGACAGGATGACAAGACATTTAAGGAGGAAAGAAAACACAGTACTAAGAAAATATGCATATGTAAAGTGAGAAAAGCTTAGACAAAAACAAAAACAGAAGACAGACTGTGAAAAATACAAAACCAGACAACCAGAGAGCATTACACATCTTGCAGCCAGACAGGAAAAGACAAAGAAAAGTGGCTAACCTGGCCGATTGTGAGTTCAAGACCTTGTTACAGTCCATATCTTCCCCCCAGCCCACATTCAAGGTAGCTCACAAATAGGTCTCAGGCCTGCTGCCCTATAATGCATCCCTCTGGGACTAAACTCCACATAGACTAGACTCTTGTGTTGAGTGATATAGGAGAGGAAAGGTGGCTGCTGTCTGTTCATTCACCCAGAAATTCAGCTCTTTCCCCTCCCTTGTTCTTTTTTTTCGTCTACAGCTGTCACAAAAAGATAGTTTTAGACTCGATCATATGGAGCAAAGAATGAGCTGGCAGCACACGACGAATTCTGATTAATCTCAATATATCATCGTTTAGACATGTGGCATATGTACTGGCGAAAATTTGGACAAAAATAGTGCTGAATGAAAATAGGCGAATGTGAAGTGAAAAGAAATGATACAAATAGAGTAAGTAGATGGAAGCAAATACATTTAATCAAATGAACCACATGCAAAGTGTAAGCAAAATGTAAAATGTGAGACAATGCAGATGCAAATTGAAAGAATATATCAAATGTAAGCAAATGTGCTCAAATGCAAGATGAACGATATGGTCCAGTGAACAAATTTAGGTAACTGAAGAAAACTTTGCAGTCCACATAGCTTCGAGTAGAATCAATGGACTCCTGAACACTATGTTGGTTGCTATCGACAGGCACCGGTTGAGGCTGCAGAACTATCTCCACCCAACCACAAGGACAAAGTGCACGTTCACCGAGTCGTATTTCGTATTCTGACATTTTCATGTTTGTTCAATCACTGGGATTTGATTTGATTTCACACTAAAAGGGAAGAACATGTCATTTGAGCACCTCCACCTCCAAGAGAGCCATTAAACCATGTCCATTAAACTTTAATTACACTAATTATGGTTTTTGGTTGCTGTGAGGAATCTGTGTGTGTGTTTGTAAGAGCTTTTGTTTGGCTTCACAAGAGGGGAAGACATGATGAAGTCAATAGTATATATGCTGTATATAATACTATATCATATATACACAGCTTATTTATTTTATAGCAGCCTGTCTAGACTAGACATAAGCAATTTTCCATCAGCACTTCGGATATGCTACATGCTAGATTTAACGGTTATTGGAGCACAGAGTGAAAATGACTCACGACAGTTGCTTCAGAGTTGGATGTCGCTTTCTACAATAGCAGTATTACGTGAAGAGTTTAGAGTATTGACAAGGGAGAACAATATGGATAATAAATATGTTTAGAGCATGGATCCTAAATAGTAGTAAAACTGGCCAGTATATGGTACTAAATGGAAACTGCAGTGCTCCTTAGAACGGTGCTGTAATGTAGCTACATGTACATCATGAAACATGATAAAGTATGCCATTAAATCAGTCAAATCAAGTCAAACAGATTGATGAAGAGTTCATGCACCTGTCTTTGGACTCACCTTAGTGAAATGGATTTAGGTGTTAAATCTGCATTTCCTCAAAATGTGACCTGTGTTTCAACACCTAAACGTCAAGATGAACCATGACTGACACAGAGTCCTACCTGGAATTTAACAGTGTCCTGTCAATGGACTCTCTGTTTCATGGTGCATTATACAGTTAAAAATTGTTAGAAGTTTGATGGCATGCTTTCTTTTTTTTTTTTTTATTTTCTCCTACAGTGCTTATTATTATGCACCAAAATTCAAAGGCAAATTCATTCTGAGTGCTTGGCAGTGAACCTGACTCTGGTTAAAACTCACTGTTCTGGTTTATGTCCAAATGTATAATCATGAAGCAGCTTCAAGCTGTGAGACTGTATGACTGACAAGCCTTTGTTTGTGTGTGTGTATCTCCATTATTTGACACAGGAGTCAAAATACTCACAAAAGCTTGTTTGAATCCAAAACCACTCATTCCGTTCATTTGGGGGATTTATAGAACATTTGTATGTTTCATTGAAAAAAAAAAAAAGACAAAGGCTCTCTCTCATTCTCTCATAACGTCCACAAACCATTGTAATCAAGTGTTTCATGGTTTAGCCAAATAAATGTCACCTGTTGCACATCCACCACAAATTTCTCACAACTGCCAAGAGAACAAAACTTTTCTGTCCTGATTCTAACACCCGTGGTTTGATTGTGTAACAAGGAAATTCAACTATTAACACATGAAAGGCTGGTGAATGTGGGTGGTCTAATACGAAGGTAATAAATCGTCAGGGAGGCAAATACAAGAGGAATAACTATTGTGAGAGTCTGATAGAAAAGTGTAGAAAATGGCTCTTGGATAAGTCATGCAGTGACATTTTGAAAGGTGTGATTAAAAACAGCAGTCATCACACTGCAGCTGACACACTGTGAGAAAAAACAAAGGAGAAGTCCTTTTAGAATTCACAGTATAACACAGGTAGACTGGCTGCAGTCCTTATCAACATATTCAATGAGAAGCTCCGTCAGAGCAGTTGGTTAGTTAGTAAGCTGAATAGCAGATGAGTCTGGGTTCAAAGTGCTCAAAGTGCACAGTCAGACAGGGACAGGCAAACTGGATGCTTGTGTTTTTCAGTTCATTTCAGTGGGGGTTGTGCGTTTCCACACCGGCAGCCTGCAATGCAGTTGCTGCAAAAAACATCACCGGCATGTGGCAAGAGGAATTGAGCCAGATTCAACTTTTGGGAAAATGGAGCCAAGCGTCACGCTGCGGCCACCAATCAGACACTCACATCAGTCAAACCTCCACAGACAGCCTGAAATGTCTCTGAAGCAGAGACTATCCAGGTGGATTCATGGACTAAATCCTGATAATCTGCCTGTGTGTGTTCTCACTTTGTTTATTTCATGTAACCAGCTTCTAAATCTGAGTCCGACTCGCAATTTACGCAGCAAAATATAATGACACAAAGAAGTTTAATTTGATTTGTGTCTGATGGTTAGAGAGAGAGAGAGAGAGAGCTTTGATAGAGAGATATAAAACAATAACAGAGATCGAGCGTGATCGATAAAGATAAAGATTGAGGAAGCTGTTATTAATCAGAGAAATAAAAAGTTATTTCCTGATTGTTTCACAGCGGTTATATTCAGCAGGTATAGACACGCCCACAGCAACCCACCTCAGCTCCCTTCACCCCCCACCACTGCACTCTCTCACCACCGGTTGCCGGTTTGCCTGTCTCTGTCGGAACGTGGCTTAACGTTCATCTAACCAGGTCAATTATTCAATGAAGCACTGAAGTAATTTCTAAAAGGTCAGTAAATCAATCTATCAGGTGACTGGTACATTTGCACATGCTGCGTCTGGACTAATGGTATAGGTCTTTACCCACCCACTTTTAGCCCAGCCACTGGAACTGATTGCAACCATACTAGACAATGATTGTGATTCTTTGCAGGGAATGGTAAATGGACTGTACTTATATAGCGCCTTTCTAGTCTTCCGACCACTCAAAGCACTTTCCAGTACGTATCTCATTCACACATTCACACACATTAACACACTGATGGCATTGACTGCCATGCAAGGTGCCAAGTGCTCATCATTTTAATGAGCTAACCATTCATACACATTCACACACCAATGGCGCAGCCTTCAGGAGCAATGTGAGGTTCAGTATCTTGCCTATGGACACTTTGACATGCAGACAGGGGTGTTACATAGATGTTTTGGAGCAACCTTCACTTCTTCAGGACCTTCTAACTCATTAGCTAACATGCTGCTGCTGAGGAAACATCTTCAGACTTCAGGGGCATCTACTTGCTCCTCTGGTATGACTGCAGCTGCAGAGGTCTTAACAGAGGTACCACAGTCTTCTACATCCTCCTTCAATATGAGCAGTGTGTGTGGTTGCAGTGGCTGTGTGTTTTGGGGCTAACAAACAAAACTTTGTTTGGGGTGACGGAAATCTTAGAGCGAACCCTGCACTCTACCTTCTGAATCACAGCCTCCCCAGCTAATATGGACCAAGAATGTACAAACAATAAAGTGTTACTAACTGCTGGCAGAGGAAATTGTTGAAAACAGTCTAGGGAAATCTTTCATCCCACAGAGAAACGTCCCCCAACTCTGCAGCTCCACTACAGCTTTTGAGTGTTTAGTTCACTGCTTTGGTTTTACAACACATTTTCTGGATGGCTCATCAACCCTGTTTCCAGCAGCTAGTCTCAGAAAAGAAATGTTCTAATAAACTTCATGATACTGTACACATGCTCGGCACCAAACAACAGACTAGCAAAAGTTTTTTGACTAGCATGGTGAGCTTTATCGAGCATGTACTGTAGCAGCTAATAACCCAGATATTTCTCTCCAGAGGCAGTAAAGACCCAAACACAGTCAAAAGGAGAGCACATATTGGACTTACATTCATGAGGTGGCCAGAAACGGGATTCCGAATGAATGCTAATGTTGTTCTGTGCCTGTTGGATGTGTAAATATGGAGTTTGCTAACACTTTTAAAGAACTTTGAAACTCTGAGAACTTTAAAAAGATATATAAGAGCTGTCTGTCAGCTCATTTTTTTACCCCCAAGTGGAAAAAAAAGAAAGAATGCACTTAATGTCAAACTAACTGAAAATAATCAGGTTATGCAGCCAACAAGACACTTTAGCAGCCTGCTGTCTCCAAGCTATGTGCAATAAAATAGTGCCTATTAAATGTATTCACCTCCTTGAAAGTATTCAGGCTTTAGTGTCTTACAACATTAAATCACAAACTATGTACTATCAACAGAAAAATATCATTTCATGTCAAAATGCACACATTGCACACATATCAAATGGCAACACATTGGTCCTTTGTTTTTTCACAACCATAGAAACGTACTAACAGTGGTTTTGCAATCTTGCAATTACAGCCTTGACTTTGTGTCCATAGGCCTTGATCAGATAAGCCTTTGGGCTTCTGGAAACTGGAACTTTTCCTCATTCTCTGAAAAACTGCTCTGGCTCAGTCAGGTTACAAGGATTTTGTGAGCGACTGAACAGCTTTTTTCAAGCCGAGCCACAAATTCTTAGTTGGGTTGACTTCAGGACTCTGACTGGGCCACACAGGACCTTTGTCATTCTCAAGCAATTTCTGTGTAGCTTTTGGTTGTTTCCTGTTGGAAAACAAATCATCTCCCAATTCCCAGATGTGTTGCCGACTGCTTCTGGTTTTCTGACAGGACTTCTCTGTATTTTGCTGCATTCATTCATCCTCAACAAACCTCTGATGACCTGCTGCAGAGAACATGGTGCGCTTTTAAAGATTTGCAGCATTTGGCTCAAGCGATATTTTGTTTGATGGCCAAAAAAGTTGAACTTGTTCTTAACTAGATCTGCCTTTGCCTTCCAGCAAACTCCTGGTGAACTTTTATGCAAGTTGTTTTAACAGTGGCTTTCTTCATGCCACTCTCCCACAGAACTGTGATTGGCGAAGCACTCAGATGTTGCATGAACACTTCCTCCAGTCTTACTCCTATAGAGTAGTCTGTGATCTTTTGGTAGCCTCTCTCACTGTATTCTTATTGCACGATGACAACTGTGCAAATTTTTTCATATTTCATGGTAACTAATTTTACTGTACTGAAATGTAATCATATCCATTACCTGATTGGTGCTTTGTGATCACCGTTTCACAGGTTTGCTTAGTAGTGTAGGTATTGCCACAATACGGATGGAAAGCCAATTAGTCTTAGCATTAACTCTAGACTTTACTGTTACTAAATTAAATTATTTTTGAGCCCTAGGTGAAGAAAAAGCACATTATGGGTAAGGTACACCATCTTTTGTTGTTTCTGTTCTAAATTAAGGAACAGAATGAAAGAAGTTACCATCAATTAAACTATGTCAGCCCTGTCAATAAACCTGCCAAAAATTAGGTCATCTACAAAACAAATCTTGCCTTACATTCCTCCCTCTGAAGTGAGGACATTTCATCTGAACAAAGGTTGTGAAAAATAAACCTCATCTTACACTGACTCTTCCAGAAACAGGTTTGTTTATTCTAGATTCAACTGAAACACCTTGGCTCATTCATATGTTCTAATTTAACCATTTAACCAATCATTGGTTGGGGTGTCGGTCAAATTTGAATGAATAATACAAGGTGTAATTTGAAGTTTTATGCTACTGAAGAAGATGCATTTGAGCATTTGAAAGATGATGAGCAACTGCACACAATGTTGTATCCATGGCATCACCCACAGTTGTCCACTACCTTGAAGAGACTTCCTGTAGCTAAACGAACTCCTGGTGTTGGTTATGGACTTGGTGGATGTACAGATGTCAGATCTTTTGCCTCGCTGTTCCGCTTGGTTTCCTTTGGTACGAACCCGACAGCCAGGTTGTTAACAATGAAGCTGTGCTGTTTTCGGTGAGGAGCAAAGATTGGGAAAACAGTGTTCTTAGGCAGCAAATGTTGAACTGCAAAAGCCAGGGAAATTCCACTGTGAAGTTACCTTGTAAATAACACAGGACATTTGTTCTTGATCAGAGGAATAAAGCTGAAGGGCACACAGCAAAAGACTCCCTAAAATTGTGCGGAGACGGTAATTTATGATTATTTATTCATGTATTTATCTTTCTGGCAGCCCGATGACTTTACTGTGAGGAGTCTCATTGATGGAAACATTCATGAATGAAGAACTGATTGAACTGTCACCGGGCCTCATTTTTCACCTTGGTTTAAGTTTCAGTCTACCATAATAACCTTAGCTGTCACTGCAGCACAAAGTGCCCGGAGCGTTTCATAATCAGCTTCACAATCTGACGTCTCAGAACACAGAACTCTTCCCACACATTCTGAGATAACAGCTATTGTGACTTGCCAAAGTGATCCCTGTCAAAAATCTATCTTCTTGTGTAATATTTATATCTGCGCTCTGAAGACTTTATAAAGGGTGGAGTGAGCTCCATGACAGTGAAATGTTTCAATATTTGTATTCACATGTGCATGTGAGAGTGTCTTATTAGTTTAGGATTATGTATTATTAGTCTAGTATTAGATATTTGTTTGGTATTTGGTTTGTTTTACAGATTGACTATTTGTGAGTATGACATGTTGAGTTCATTTATGTGGATTATATGTATTTTCTAAATTAAAAATAAATTAATAAATAAACAAAATAATAAATATATGTAAAATGTAAATATGAATACTTAAATGAGTCAATATATGTAAAAATGGGCCCTGAGGTAAACAACAGTCAACACAGTCCTCCGAAAATTGTTTTAAACAATGTATTATTTATTGAACAATATTGACTAATTTATATATTTATAGTTACTTTTCATATATGTATTGCATTTGTTTCAGGATTTATTCATTTGCCTTATGTATTCATATTAAGAAAACAAGGACAAACTACTCAAATTACAAAATTAATAAATTAATTAATAAATCTATAGGACTATATAGATTTTATAGAGTCCGGACACTGGTGTTATGATCTATATTCCTTCTCCAAAAACTGAAGACAGACAAAAGAGTCATTTCTCTCCATTTTGCTCAGCATGTAATGCTTTGAATTTCTAAGAGGTCCTGTTCAGGTTCCTTGGTGTTATAAAATACGAGCTTTTGATTCAGATAATTAGCAGCTGCTGTGATAAAAACCAGCAGTGGAACACACTCTGGTGAGTAGTTGCATTTTGATTTGAGAGCCACTGCAGATTTTCGTTGATAATGTGACATCCCAAGAGGCTTTGCAACCATCTGGCGTGGGATCGGACCATTTCTCTCTGGCCAGTCATCATGCCGCCCACTGTTTCCTCTCTCTCTCTCTCTCCTTTTCCACACATCACTGACTCGGTCTGTCTTTGCTTAAGGCCTCTAAAGTGTGGACTCCACTCGTGTGAAGTCAAGCTGAGCACATTTACAAGACCAGGGATGTATTTTTGTCCCATCTGTCAAAAGTTGGGGTGCAGCCTTCTCAGACAATTAGATATATTAGTAGAAACACGGGAGACGAGCTGGTACAACAGTGGAAATCATAACAATGCATTCAGTTGTATTTATATAGTACCAAATCAAACAAAAGTTATCTCATGACACTTTTCATAGGTCTCTTATACCATTTACTCAACAATCACCACCATGAGCAAGCACTTGGCGACGGGGGCAAGGAAAAACTTCCTTTCAACAGGCAGAAACCGTGAGCAGAACTCCGTTGGTGGGCAGCCATCTGCTGCAGCCGGTAGAGTTATAGAGGGAGATGATTCATAATTCAAGACTTGACAAAATAACTTTAAAATTCAGCTTGTGGTGTTTTACAGTTACTTTATTCCATTACAGATTGAAAAGGTCTGTAATGCCTGTTGGTAACAACAAATAAGCAGAAATAATGCCTTTAAATAATTGCATTACTGTAGAAGAAAAAAAAGTTTTTCTACCACTTTTATAGAAAAAGAAAAAAAAGATTTTTACATCTCCTGATGGGATACAGTAAGCATTTTGTGGTTTGTTCATCTGATTGGTTCAGTGCATATTTTGTAAGAGGCTCACAATATGTAATAATATGTTATATAGAAAGAATCCCTGTTATATATGCGACCTCATAGATCCTTGACCGAAGGTCTTTGTCTATTCCAGCACTGAAAGTCAGTCAAGACCAAAAACTTCTTTTGAAAACCTCATTTAATCATTTCCTGATTTGGTCTTTTTTGTCCTTAAAAATGTTCTTGTTTCTTTCTGGTTGGACTGAATTGTCTGTAATTAGAACTTCTTTTTTATTTTTTTGTGAAGCAATTCATGACATGCATTTTGAAAAGTGCTCTATAAATAAAGATCACTATTATTATTATTACACGTGTACAAGCAGGATGACTGTTTATGTGTATAGAATGTTCATGTGTAAAACTTTCAGGAGGGGTATACGTTAAAGTCTGACCTTTCTTTAAGTGTAGGATGTTTCTCAGAGAGAGGACAGCTCCTAAACCGCACCTAAAGCTTGGAAAGCAGACATCTGGGCACATTTCAGATTCTACGAAGTTAATGGGAAACTAGACAAGACTTACGCGGTGTGTAAAATCAAGCACGTTGGCAATACAACTAACTTCACGAACCATGTTGATCATTGGCATCCTGAGTTGGCTTCAAGAACAACAACAAAAAGTCGACACATCCCAGCCAAGAATTGACGAGTCGCTAGTGGCAACGTTACCACACAACTCTGAGAGAGCAAAGCGGATCACGCGATCGGTCGCATGTTTCATAGCGAAGGATCTGTGACCCTATTCTGTGGTAGAAAATGCAGGGTTTCGCCACGTGCTTAAAACACTTGAGCCCCAGTACAAGCTACCGACAAGAGCTACCTTCACTGATTCTGCGCTTCCTGCATTCTACAAAGAAACCAAAGCAAAGGTAATGGAATCAATGTGTAAAGCCAGTCGTGTAGCCATTACAAGTGATGCCTGGACTTGAGTGGCAATAGAGTTCTATGTAACCATAACGGCACATTATGTTAGTGAGGATTGGCAGATTGTATCACATGTGCTGCAGACGAGGGCATTTTATGAGAGCCACACTGGTGTTCATATGGCGAGGCTACTCTTAGATGTTGCGGAGGAATGGCAGCTAACAGATAAAAGTGTTTACGCCGCTAATATGATAAGTGCTGCTGGAAGTTCCCTCATGTTAAATGCTTCGCGCGTATATTGAACCTTGCTCCGCAGTGGGCACTTAAGCTACCACCGGTCTCCAGGCTTCTGGGCAGAGTCCGACGTATCTCAGCATACTTCCAACGCAGCACAAAGGCAAAGCACCTGTTTGAAGAAAACCAGAGAGCTGTTCCTAAACTGACAAGTCCACTTAAACTGATAACTGATGTCGCCACAAGGTGGAATAGTGCTCATGATATGATGGAGAGGTTTTTGCAACTGCAAGCAGCAGTGCATGCCACCCTGCTGTTGCCTGCCCTAAATGTAGATGAAAGTGACATTGTCACTCTCAGCAGAGCAGATCTGACCAACGTGGAGGAAGCAGTGAAGACATTAAAACCAGTGAAGGATGCCACTGTTTATTTCAGGAGAGCAGTCCTACAATCAGCCTCATTGCACCAGTATGTGCCCAACTCCTCCAGAGCATGTCAGACACTATTGGAGACCCACCACTGATCCGCGATGTGAAGAATGCCATCAGAACAGATATCCTTAAGAGGTACAACAGTGGGGCGGAGAAGAAGATCCTTCATACATCCTCTGCCCTGGATCCTTGCTTTAAGGGGTTACCTTTCCTGACAGAGGAGAAGAGATTGGACGTCTTTGCTGAAATGATTTCAGAGGCTGCACTTGACTTTACTACTTGGAGAAAGTTTCACAGTAATAAGTGGTTACTGTGTGTTGCACTGAATATTTTTATTGCTGTGTGCCTAGGTGGTTGTTGTTACAATAGTGTGACTGTGATTACTGATTAATGTTTGCACAGGAGTTCAGGCCTATTACTGCTCTATTTAATTTCAAATGGTTCTAAAGCAGAGAGAAGAGAAACATTTCTCATTCAAAGCACTGAAAGCAGTGATTTATGTTTTCTTTTTCAGGTTTGAAAATGCCATATCCAATGCCCTGTGCCATTCAGTTTTATTTTATTTAATGACATTTATGTCAAAGACACAGGAGAGTGATAATGCACACATAGCAGCCAATAAAATCTGTTGTTCAATATCTGACTGCTTGTATTGCCTCATGACTGAAATTTGCGTTGTTGCGTGCAGTAGAATTTTGATGCATCGCAGTACATCATAGAATCGAATTGAAACGAATCGTTACCTGGTGAATTGTGACCGAATCGAATTGTGAGGGCGGTGCCAATGCACACCCCTACCAGTCAGTTTGACTTATTTCCCAGGACGTCACTTTCTTCCAGCCGAGTCTGACATTTTGACAGCTCATATCTTGATGTTGGTTTCAGGTCATTTATGTTAACATATAGTGTAAACAAAGACAGAGGGTAAACTAAAATACTCCAGGGAAAAGGGTTATTAGTCATTGTCCATCACAGGCTCAGCAAGTCTTGCCGTCTGTTTCTGGCCCGCTCATAATCCATGAAGCCTGCCTTATTGATATTCAGCAACCACTCAGTATAAAAATGACCATGGCGAGTTAGGTGTGGTTAACAGTGTTTTTTTTTTCAAAATGAAAAAGACAGTGTTCATTGAGCCGGTCACAAGGCGAACAGTTCTCAGATCTTCTGGGAATTTCTGCCTGCTCTTATTTGATTAGCCAGCGAAGTGTGCTGGAGCATGACATCACTTTTTGATGTCGCACAGTTGAGCCAAGGTCGAGGTTTTTTGCTGTCTTCTGTGTGGACACACTTAAAGTTTCAACACAGTGGTCTCATTAAAATGAATAAGGACAATGCCTTATTTTCATGTACTGCCAACACCTCTCTGAAGATAGCCTCATAGCTAGTTAGAAAGTAAAGGTACATGTGCAGAAAACTGAAAAATGATTCGTTTCACTCTCAATTTGGTCCGGTGACATTTGGAAAGACCAGAAGAGTTGCATGATTGAAGCAATATAACATGAAAAGGTGTGCTTTAACAACATTACTGGTTGAGCTCACCCTCAAATGCAATATTGTGATTATACAACAATTACCAACTTAAATATAATAAAGTATTCATATTTTCAGGCAATTTTCACTCAAACATTTCTTTGCTCATCGTTTCTGTTTTGATCTCCGTTTCCATGGAGATATACAGGTCAAACAATCAGCCACAGCAGTACACTCCTGTATGTAACACAACCCAGTTTACTACTCCAGCAAGAAGTCAGAGCCTTAGTAATGACCTAGCAACAGAGACGATTTCTACTGTCAAACAACCAACGTTCATGGAGTTTCCCAAACTGAGCAAATACTGCACATAGAAACACTAAGCTGCCTTGGTAGTTCAGTCTTGTGGTAAGATATCTGCTAAAAAAAAGATATTTTTAAGATATTACAGCTTGAGTCCATATTATTTGAACTTTAGACCTACACAAACAACATTTTTCATCATTTTTTCTAACACTGTTTGATCTCCAATGTGCTGCACACAAACAAAGAACACACCCAGATTATCCATTAAAGAAACACTATTACTTTATTAAAAGTTGACTACTAGTGTATCAGTAATGTCAGGTGTGCTGTCATGCAGATTTGAGCATGTTCATTGTTTTGAAACATTGAACACTGTTTTTTTGACAGTCAAATATATGATGAACTTCATACAGCAGTCGGTATTCTTTGATGTTTTGTATGAATGTATTTGCATATCTAACTGATCTTAAAAACTCAACAGATGTCTGCAGAGGAGACATTTTGACACCTGTAAAAGCCATGGTCACCGTTGAGTCCATCCATTTAACCCAGTATCTCATATCTCATGGTAGAGTGTACTGGCAGAGGAAAGTTTGCAGCGTGTCCAGTCTCAGTGTGCCACATTTTGCTCACTAATGCGAGACCCACAGTGAGCCTTTAAACCATCTGCTCTGAGACCTGAACCATCTAAACGCCAGGCTAACCCTGCTAAAACGTTGGCTGAAGGTTCCTTTCTCTCTCTCTCTCTCTCTCTCGCCCCCCTTGGCTTTTTTTCTCCTCTCTCATTCTCCATCACACAGACTTAGCCTCCTCCACCCACCTACCTACCTCCTCCCCTGCTGCTCCCTCCCTACTTGTTTCTCTGCTCATCCATCCTTCCCTTCCACTGCTCATTCCCTCCTGTCTAACCCCTCCCCATCTCCCCAGTCTGCTTCTCTGCCCTCACCCCACTCCTCTACATCTCCCCCTTTCCCTGAGGTGGAACTACCAATTATGATAAAATGAACCGTGACAGCCTGGACATCTGCAGAAGAGTGGACTCCATTGAGGGGATTCATTCTGCTGTGTGCCGAAATACAGAGAGAGCAGTGGAATGATAAACTGAGACAGCCAAGGACCGGGTCAGTATGAATCCTTGCAGTAGTCCAAAGTGAAGGACGGATATGAAAATATCAGAAAGTATGAAAACTGAGGGACTGCAGTCAGAGACAGGGGTTAGCGCCGGGCATCCCACATCACCATGGACATGAGACATGTGCACAAACTAAACCAGCTCCAGTGGAACTGTTTATGGGCCAGGGTGCTTCTGCAAGAGAGTGAAACTTTCCTGGATAAAAGCAAATTTAAAAAGGTTGTGTCAATTAATAAGTTATGATTCAAAGAGTTATTTTAGAAAATGGAAAATGGCATGGATTCAACTCACTTCATAATTGTCTTGGAATTATGATTATATTAATCCAACATGTGAGCGTTGCAGTCATGTGCATGTCAAGCTGTACTGATTAATGACATATGACAGAATAAAGGGAACTATACTGTAGTTTGAGGCTGAAGTAAAACTTGGAAACTTTTGCACAATTCATTATTCTCTGTCTGACACTGTCTCTTCATTTTCCTGTCTTTTAAATAATTCACTCACCTCTCTATTAATTTTCATTCATTTGCACCAGTTTCCAATGTGCTGAGACATGATGTCATTTCAGCTCTTCAGAGCCTCTTTGAAGGTGCACAGTGTTAAAATGAGTCTACTCTAAATGTACTGAGGCTAAGTCCTAGTGCGGTTCAGGTTCAATTCCAACCCGTGGCCCAACCGTGGCGCTGCATTTCATTCCCATTCTCTCCACTTTCATGTCTGATCAGGCTGTTCATCTGGTGTAAATGATTGGTTAATCACTTCTTTACATTAAAAGAAAGGGGCACATTTTGATGTGTTGTTGTTTATAGGTTATTATGCAGTGGCTTTACTAATCCATACTGCATGACATCGACTTGGGCTTCATGTAACCAATGAACCAAAATGGGTTTGACACCTCTGATGTAGAGAGCAGACTGAGTGAATGGAAAGTCAATCAGACAATTAGATCAGTCAAACCTCCACAGTCAGTCTGAAGTGACTCTACCTGTTGTGTCTGGCTTTGATTATTCCATGTAACTAGCTTCTAAATCATTAACACTGTGTGCGATTTGCTGGTTAGGCCACTCTAACCCAAGGCCCGGCCCTCACGGTTATACCATAGCACTGCATTTCAGTGATAATAACAAAAAATCATCATCATGATTATACCATCATCATGAAATCAATTCTAAAATACAATACCAAGTGCATTATGAACACACCAGAGTAAGTAAATAAGTAAACAGTATATGTATATAAAGTATATAAAACCACTTTTTTAGGGCCAACGTTCATTTTATCCAGAAGTCTTCCAAAAGACAAAGTGCTGTTGGCCACAACAGTCTTTGTTATTTTAGAGACCCTCAGAGAAAATAATGTTGTGTTCTGAATTTAAGTTTCATTTCAATTCCCTTTTTTTCTCTCAGTTCTTTTCTGCCCTTTTATTCTGAACACAGAAGAAATGAAGCAGGAAGTGTCTCAGAAGGACACAGATGGACCCTGGTTAACTCAGTCTGTGGTTTCGTCTCTTAATACATGTCAGTGTTTCTGTGGCCGGCTTCTTATAATGAAACATGAAACATGAAACACTAATACCCAGGTGAAAGAGACGTGTGGAGTACCAAACTATAGTCGACAACAGATTTTTGACCTGTTTGGGACTCATTACATTTGACAGAGAGAACATGAGAATTCTGTAAGGACTAAAATCAACATAGCGACCATTCACTGACTGTTCATTCTTGGTTGTACCAAATATCATTTTCATGAGGTTATGTTTATATTTGAAGATTATATTGTGTGTTTGAATGAGGCAGCTAAAGTCTCTGGCTTCTTTCTTCCTTTTGCTGACATTTTCCACTGATATCCTCTCTCTCTTTCCTCTGGTTATAGCTCAAAGTTGAAACTAGCTTTTCAGTTCAAGGCAGAAGTAGTCAGAATTTTGATAAAATAAAAACATCAGAATAAAAAATACATACAGCCTGTTTACTGTGGTTTCAAGTTACAACAAGCTATCTAAGTTATTACATGTGAGATTAAAAATAGTCAAAATGACTGCCTTGGTTGATCTAGCATACATGTCATGTGTCATACTGTTTGTCCGTATTTGTTTTTAAGTGTGGAACGGGCTCACTATTTCCTGTTGCGGCTTCTGCATGACACCAACTTGGTGTTTTCTGCCTCAAGGGGGCAGTAATGAGCACATTACAGCTCAGTGCAGCAGAATGAGCCAAAAAAGATGGCAGATTCAAAGCACACTTATTTGGGCCAAGCACCAACCTCTGTGGCTGGGAAATGAAGGAAGTACCAAAAACTGAAACTCCTTAAAGTGGCTGCTTGAGGCTGGCTACAGAATAAGCCAGCCTCCATAAGTCCCCATGTTAAAACGTCCAACTCCACAGCAGAAATAAACATGTTTACAGCCTGGTACAAAAAACAGTTTTGGTCTCTATATCTAATTTCCCCGTTCATGACAACTGTACTGAGAGTGAATTTATATACAACTCACCTGTTCAAATTATATTAAGACTTAAAGTTATGCAGAATTATACAACAAGTTTGTCCAACCGAGCAATCTGATTGGTCAAGTAGATGTTTAGAATGTGCTCAAATCAGCATGACCGTACACCTGACTTATCACTAAAAATATTACTCCGTCATCTCCACATTGTCATGTCCTGAAAATATCTATCATGTAAACAAATACGAATATGTCTACTGGAAATCAACTTTAATAAAGTAATATATCTGAATTTAAAATTTCAGCTCTTTAATGAATATTCTGTGTGTTATGGAGCTGTTAGACCACCTCGTTAATACAGGTGTGTACCTCGTTAATGCAGGTCTGCACTTCGTTTGTGTATAACACGTTGGAGATCAAAGAGTTCTGTGAGCACAGAGAAAATACAGTATTTTTAAATACTAAAAGTCGATTAATATGGACTGAAGAGGATTATTTCATTTTGATTGCATCGATCTTTGTTTAATACGCTGTGGAGTTACTTCAGATGTTTGGATCATCCTCCATGAGCTGTGCCACTGCTGACATGGCACTAGCTTCAAAATAAAAAAAGTTCACGGACTTAGGAGGCCAATCTGTCCATGGAAAAACATATTTTTCAGCAGATATCTTAGTTACTGCAAGACTGAGCTAGCAAAGCAGTTTAGTGTTTTCAGTATATGTCCATATTCATTCAGTTTGAGAAACTCAACGATCTCCTTAAGCTTGGATGGGACTATAATGCATCTTCCTTGCTAGGTCGTTACTAAGGCTTGGGCTACTTGCTGGAGTAGTGAACTGGGTTCCATTACATATAGGAGTCTACTGCTGTGACTGATTGTTTTCCAGGTATAAGTCATGCCCCGTGTATCTCCATAGAAACGGAATCAGACAACCGAATCAGAACAGAACGGCATGCAAAGAAATGTTTGAGAGCAAATTGCCCCAAAACATGAACATGTCTTTTGATTACATATTATTCATTTTTATAAGTAAAGTTTAAGGTAATTGTTGTATAATCACAATATTACAACAGAGATTAATTCATTCATTTAAGAGTTTTTATTATTTTCTTCCTGGTCCAGTTGTTTTCCATTTAGACTTTTCAAACATGTTTGTCTTTTACTGTCGACATCGCAGGCAGGTGAGAAAAATAAGTAATGGGATAAAACAGCGTATCATTTCATTCAGGTCAGAGTGGTGTTATAATCCCGTACTTCTAGGTTTCAAGGCTTTGGCGCAGACTGTGGAGACACCGCTCAGCTGACTCCCACCTCTCTTATGAGGTTCAATCACCTCCATTTCTGTGCATCTCCACATCCACCATTTCACCCACTCTGGCTGTCTGTCCTTCAGTCGCTCCTGCTGTCCATTCAATGCGGCAAAACAAAAATGAGAAAGGCCAACTTCCATTGACGATGCCTGTTTGACTTTTGTTTGTTTGGTCAAAAGAATAGAAAATAATTCAACACCCTGTGTGATTTAGGGGGGTTGCCTAGAGACAGAGACGTGCATCGCCTCATCATTTCGTCTGGTGTTTGTAGTTTGCAATAATATAAAGCTGCCTTTACATGAGAAGAGATTTGCTCTGAGCTTGCTGCAAGGTAGGATGCAGAGTGTCAAAAGGGGGAATGTGCAGGGTGATTAGCAAGAGTACATTCTTCTTGACCAAAAACAAATCTTTGCAAAAAACGGTGGGATTTGTTGCTAAGCTAAGCTAACAAACTAGCATTGGATTTAGCAAGTCCTTAAAGTACACGCCTATTGGCAAAGCGGTTAATTGACACCTACTGACTGCATACATGTCTTTCATCACTCTCCATCCGCCCCTGCTCGCACGTGTCTATGCTATCATATATACGTATGTACACATGCTGCTGTTATTCCATTGGTTGTCAGCAGTAGTTGAGTTCAGAGTTGAAATAAATCAACTCTGAACTCGACACGGCCCACCTCGCAACATCGCAATTGTTGCCAAGCACTGCGCCCTTCTGAGGGTTGTGTTTCAGCTATTCTGGAATCATCACTGTCCTCATAAGAAAGGAATGGCACAGCCAGTATAGAGCTGTTCATCAGCTGATCATGTGTCAGGCTACCGACAAAAATATGTAGGCTACACTTCAGCTCATTTGTCCTTATATGAACTGCCATGTCCTGGTCTGAACTAGAGTACATGAACATCTGGACAGATGTGACTTTCTAATAATAAATAGTACAAACTCATTCCCCAGCAACATTTGGATTGTTATGACCTTTATGGAAAAAAAAAACCCTCTCAAGCAGTGCCAGGTCAAAGTGACCTACTCAAGGTCTTGGTGTTCCCCCAAAAAGCTAAACAATGTTGATAGAGTCTAGCCTCATGAAGATAAGCCATGGAGTGATTAAATATCCATTTGACCAGAAGTAACTTGTGTGGTTCGTTCGTGTGCATCAAATTGGTGGAAGTGGTTTAACCCTGATTTCTTCCACATATCTATGTTCTTTTTTGGGGTATATTGTTCTGCAACAATGAATAATGGTCTGAACTTTTTTTTTTTTTTTTTATTTAATTATGGTTTTTCTGCAAGATTTTAGAACCACAAGACCCTCATAGGCTCAGTCTGTTTTGGAAGATCACATGTTGTTCTGGTTGATCTGGTACGTCTCATTTTAAAATGCCAAAGAGCTAACAGCTAGACTAAATGTTGAGAGAACATTTGGCTTTCATGCAGTTCTAGAAGATGAGACTGTTGATCCACAAACACAGGCCCTCATTGCTAGTCAGACTTACATAATCCACCAGATATCACACAGAGCCAGGTGTGTGTGTGTGTGTGTGTGTGTGTGTGTGTGTCAAAGCCCTATAGATGAATGTAAAGCAGTGTTAATAGATCGCAGAGGGAGCAGGGTGGCTCACATTCATCAAACACCTTTTCTCATTAAGTATTAAAGGCAGGCCGATAGAGGCTGAGGGACGAATCGATCCTACGAGCCAGGGATCTTTAACCTAGATTGTTAGCTGCTGGCTCAACTGGGGAGACGGAGTGTAAACACACACACACACACACACACACACACACACACACACTGAATAATAGAGGAATGTACACACATATGCAGAGGAATACAAGCCGCAGCAGAGGAGGAAGATACTTACATGCTTACACAGGCATGAGGTTAGAACACACATGCCTGTACACAGAGTAAACAAAGGGACAATCTATGGTGACACACATTTAGAGATACAGTATGAGAGAGGCCATTATTATCGAGAACATTCACACTCACAGACAGAAAACTGGAGATGGAAGCACAGTGGAAACACAAAAGATCAGATTCAGATTTTGTAAACCACAGTGATGGATCACATCAATGAAAAGCACCTCCCAATTCCATTATCACAGTTAAATGATCCCAACATAGTCATTTGAATTATTTAATGTGTCTGTCACAACTCTTCTACAAGTTCTGTTCAGTTTCTGCTGAAGCACGTTCAGATAACAAATAGAGAACACACATCATTTTCCATAATTACTTCCTCCTGAAATGTGTAACCTTGTTTTAATAAAACACAGTGAAACCCACAGCTAGTGAGTTTGGTATATAAGATAAAACTGTAATTACATCTTGCACAGCCAATAGCGGTCAACCAATTTCAACCAAACACTTGAACAAATTATCTTGCTGATAGACATGCTAGCTTGACTATAGCCCCATAAGTCATCTGACTGTCGCCTTGCAGGTCGTAACAGTTTGTTGAGAGCCTCCCATCAGATATCTTCTAAATTGATCCCCTTTAGCTGCTGAGCTAGCATGGTAATTTCACAGACTGACATGATAAACTTCTGTTCAGCCCTAAATATGAGCTGTCAAGATGATCAGTAAATGTACAGGTGGGATACCAATACCTACTGTGCAGGCTCTGGCTCCAGAACAAGCTCAAGCTGCCATATCTGGGGTATTCAGTATGTCAATAATTAACTCAGTCAAAAAAAAAAAAAAAAAAAAAATCATTAGTTAACTCAACTGGTTAAACATCCATCCAAACGTAGCCTATCGTAAATTTTAATATTATTAATATTATTTTCAGTCTGTTCTTACTAGGAGTTGGCTGACTGAGACAAGCAGTAGGTGGCATCAGTTATTCAGTTGCGTGTGATTATAACATTGCTGAAGAAGAGACAAAAGCCTACCTCACCTACCTTGTTTTATCACCCAGTTTCCTCATGAGTTTATCAATTAATCACTTTATTTGTATAGCACTTTTCATAGACAAAGTGCTTTACGCAATAAAATGGGTTTTCATTCTGACTTTTGCTATTATTAAAAGGTCATTCCCAGAAGAGCTGAGGGTCCTCGGGGGTTCATAGGTTAAAAGTAAATCAGATAAATAGGTGGGACTAAGACCATTAGGAGATTTATAAACCAGTAAAAGAATCTTAAAATCGATTCTGGAGCGCACATGCAGCCAATGCAGAGACTTTAAAATGGGCGTAATATATGCTGTCTTTCTGGTCTTAATAAATGTAGTTGAGCTAGAAAAGCATGCATTAATGTATCTGTATTGGCTTGAGAGAGATATGCCTGTACTTTGGCGATGTTTTTAAGATGAAAAAAAACTGTTTTAGTTATACTTTTAATATGGGGTTCAAAGCTAAGATCACAATCAATGTTAACTCCCAGGTTTTGTACTTGTTGCCAAGGTTTTAAATTCAGTGCTTGTAGTTTTCATGTTCAGCATCTCTCTCTGTGCTTCATTTATGTCTAAAATGCAGTTATTGCATCTATTTGTCATCAGGAGACATGGTGATGTAGAGCTGTGTGTCATCAGCGTAGCTATGCAGATTAATGCTGTGTCTCCTGTGCCCAGTATTTCAAAACTTGTAATCCGGATCAGAATAATATGGATAATGAAATCGTCCCTTTCTCAGTCATGGATCAAGGTGATCCTGGTGACTGAGTATTTCAAAACGGTGGCAGGGTAGATCACCGTGATCTCGACCTGGCTGGATACTCAGCTCCATTGACTTGTGTGTTAAGCAGCTAGCGGGCTAGCATGGTAGCTGGCTTTGTTGATGAATTTTGCTGTCTATGGTTTAACTTAAAAGGGAACTAATCTGACGTACATCATACCTTAACTCTTTAAACTAACACCAACCTGTTCAGAGTTTATTAGCGTTACGTCATAGGCTCCATGTGTACAGACCAGACTGCTGCAGTACTTTGGAAATGTAACGTTACACAGTACGAGTATTAACTATACGGTTCATTCATTAGTGTCAGGATGCTACAGCAATGCTGGTGATGATGTCATGCTTTTGTGTACATAAACAAAGATATACTCATACACCTTCTCTTTTTCTACTTTCAGAGTCCACTCACAGCCATGGACCACTCAGCTGTTAAGGACAACTGGATCCGTATGAGTGCTGGAAATCCTTGGAGACACTTTAATTGTATTGATACATTCAAGGTTTTCAAGTTATTGGATTTTGAATAAAGTGCTTGAAATTGTAATTGCATTGATTTTATGGTATATAGCTTGGTCAGTGACACAGTTAGAAACATTTTTTCATCCTAATTTGTCTCCCTTATATAGAAGGTTCTCACTGAACATAATTATGGTCATTTATAGCAAAATAGCATCTGATTTGATGACGTAAAATAATCAGCTTGTACACAAACACTTACTGAAATACATTGCTGCATGTTTTAAAATCACATTCAAGCTATTTCTAAACATTTTAAAAGTGCATTCATAAGCTTCTGACTGAAGTCAAATTTATCTTCATTTAATCAGAAGCATGAAAATATACCTTGAAGATGCTTGGAAAGCGTGTCTGCGTTTACCAATAAAGCCAAAGGGCCGGAGTTTCTGGGGGATGGTAGCATAATGGCTCCAGGCCTACACATCGCATATATATTAGTTTAATTAATGTTACATTGTCATCATCACTGCAGAGATTGTGATTTATTCGTATGATTACATCAAGTTTTCCACCCCAGTCAAGTGTAAATCTTTATAAATAGTTTGAGTGTTTTCACTAAAATAAAATTAAATTGAAAGTGTGCACAGAAACAGGTGGATGGAAACACAGCTATTGTCACATAGTGGTGTGCTCTCTCTCTCTCTCTCACACACACACACACACACACTCTCAGACACACAGGAGGCAGGCTGATGGAGGTGATTTGTTGTCTTTGACATTTTCTTGCCTCCAGGCTTTCACAAAGTAACTTCTGCTCCACTTTTGATTTCCACTTTTTCTATAGTTTTTCTCCCTGCTGCTGTTTTTTTTTATGTATCTGTATTCTGCTTTATCTTTCTTTTGATTTTGTTAGTTTCATTATATATACATATTTCATTGAAGTGCCACAGATACCATTCTTTTCATATATTCTTCTCTCCGCCTTCTTCACTACTATTTGTTTCAATTATCTCCACCAATTTCCTCCTCAATTTTCCTTGTCAGGAATAGTTCTTTATAGGAAAATTCTGATTATTTTCATTCCTGGGCCTTATTTTTAGCGACTAGGTGGCATCAGGCTGATTGATTTTATTCAGAATTGCATCACTTACTACACTGTGGAGATTTATAGCTTCAGTTGACTTGAAGCGCTACACGAACACACACAGCCAACTCCGAAAAAGTTTCAGACACATCCTTTCAACATAAATAACACTCTGAGAGAAGCTTACATTGAATTTCTTATCTAACTGAAAATATGTCTATGGTTGTCCTGGATATGGAATTATAACTATTTTGAGTTACATCACCCCGCCCCACTCTTCAGGCTGTGTTCGGTGCATATTGGATAAAAAAAACAAAATGTCAGCTGGGAAAAACCCTTTTTACGTCAGCCTCCTGGTGGTATCTATATGACAAATATATCTCATGCAGGCTTGAAGTCTTAAAGAAGTATATTTCTTTTCTCTACCTGGCTCACATCCACACACATTTCACAACCTGCCACTCTCACCTGCCCTCCAGCTAACCCATTATTCCAGTTATCTCCCAGATCACCTGACTACCACATCTGTTCCACATCCTCTCATTATGCCTGTATCATATATCCTAGCCCACCTCCAGTCATTCTGTCACATGGCAGGAATAAAGGGAGGTGTGCTTTTGTGTGTTTTTACCTTATTGCTGTAAACATTTAATAGTGCATGTTTTATTAAAGAGACTATTTTATTGCATGCTTTTACGTTGTGTTTAATGCATATTTTAGCTGTATTGAGTGCAGTCATTGGGAGACCTTTCTGCTATCAACTCTAGACAAGATTTATTGCTAATCTACAACCTTCTGTTTTACTAGACACTGGACTGAGCCAATCCCTAAAAAACAGAATTCCTCCTCTGGTTGCAAAAAGAGGTCTGTATATGAGTGTATGTAAGGTATTGGTTCCTTATCTACCCAGTTTTCTCAAGGGTTCTCTAGTTTCAAGTCTTCTTCCACACAGCATGATGTTCATGGTTCAATTTAGAGTAAAATAGACAATAAAGCAGGGTATGTTTTAGTGTATGGCTACCTTGTGAATGACAAATCGTGTCCTCTGGCGCTTATTCCCATATAGTCCCCACTTTTGGTTTCAGACTGCCAGGATGGCACAGCCATAATGCCAAATTTACATCTTTAAAACCCAGAAACCTAAGGGTAATGTCATGGTGGCTCTATCCACTATTTATTAGATGGGGAATAGGCTATGTTTCAGAATGCGAACAGAGGTGTATATATCAGCTATAACATTATAACCACCTGCCAACTATTGTGTAGGTCCATGTTTTGCCACCAAAACAGCTGTAACCTGTCGAGGCATGGACTCTACACTGATTCTGGACATGAGACCACTGAAGGCGTCTGTCTTAGCAGCAGATCCTTTCCTGGAAGTCCGACATGGAGACTTGTTTGTCCAGCAATTCCTACAGATGCTCAATTGGACTGTGGGTAGGGCTCAGTCCATAGGGATTTGGCTTGGGAATTGCAGGGTGTCCTGCAAGTCCAGCATGGACTTAAGTATGGAGGGTGTACTGGTAGCTGAATACATGTGAGTTCTCATCCTGGGCACTGTCAAGGTGCTCTTGAGCAAGGGACTAAACATCTAACTGCTCGCAGGGTGCTGTCATGTGGCTCCACGTACTCTACCATCTCTCCGCTTTTTCATATCTATGAGCCCTCTGTGTGTGTGGTTGTATTTTGTGCTTATATGTAAAACAAGGATCAATAAAGTATCTATTCTGTTCTTTTCATTTCATTATACTGGGGACAGAGGTCACTGCCATCAGGGAATACAGTTTCCTGGGGTATACATGGTATGCAACCTTGCTTAGGTCGGAGGTATGTGTCAAAGTAACATCTACATGAATGGCAGGTCCCAAGGTTTCCTAGCAGTACATTGCCCAAAGCATCACACTGCCTCTGCTGGCCTGCCTTTTTTCCTTTAGTGCATACCGGTGCCATGTGTTTCTCAGCTAAGTGACACACTCGTTCCTGAAAATCCATGTGATGTAAAAAGAAAACATGACTGATAATACAAGGCCACCTTCTTCCATTGCTCCATGGTCCAGTTCTGATTCAGGTGGTCTGATTCTGGTCCATTCCGTTGTTTCCAGTTTTGGTAGTGGACAGGGGTCAGCATGGGTAGGTTGACTGATCTGTGGCTGCACAGCCCCATGCACAATAAACTGCAATGTGTTTTTGTGTTCTGACACCTTTCTATCAAAACCAGCATTAACCTTTTGAGCAGTATGAGCAACAGTAGCTCATCTGTTGGACGGGCCACACGGTCCTTCTTTGGACCATCAGAATTTCCACTAGCCACATTTTTTCCCATGCAAAAAGACAGATTATGAGAGCCACAGAATTCATTTGATCATTTTATTAACTAAAGCTTTAAATTAATCTTACAAGGAAGTTGGGAATGTATATCCACTTAAAATAATTACAATAAAATGAAACTTAAATACATACAAAAATTATCCTAACATTTCATTAGGCTACTCATTATCCCCTACATACTATTCTGGGTCTAATTTGACCCATTTTTTGTACATAAAAATAAAATAAAAACATTAAAACTTTTCTTTTAGATAGAAATGAAGTGACGATTTATCTTAATGTGACCCTGAATATACAAAAATATAATATATATAATATTTTACAACTTTCTAAACATGTTTTAGTGCAGTTAATGCACAAAATTACACACAAAATTATTTACAGACAGACTAATTATGATGATTGATTATGTATTATGTATATTTATGTATAAGGTATGTATCATATTTCATACAATTAATTTGCGGGCGGAAACCAGACAGAAAAAAGCAAAGAGAATCCGGAGGATTTTCAAAATAAAACACCCCGTGCAAACTGCTGGTTATAAAAACAGACAAAAGCAAAACTAATTAACTGTGTAGTATATTTACACATGTAGAAGCATATTTAGAAGGACATACACCGGGAAATAGCCAAAACTGAGCAAGTAAACAAAGTCTGGCGGGCTAAACGCTTCTGAAATGTTCCAGGTGGGGTTTGAAGTCGCGTGCAGGACGGTTCGGGTGGATTTTCCCAGGAGAGAAAGCCGTCACATGGGCTACAGTTTGTATGTGTAAAGAATGCTGAGAATGAGATACGAAATATAACTCGTTAACTGCTGCCGATCTAATGGTGAATAATCTATTCTGTATTCTGTATTCTCTATTATATATTTGTAAATCTGATTGTGATGGAGTCATTGTCACCAGCCATGAACCTCACCGCACCTCACTGATATATACGTATAAACATCAGCATAATACAAAATGTGATTGCTTGCAGTGGCACCATAACTGGTTTAGTGTAGTGATATGTCATCAAAAATCTATGAAAAAAAAAATTACAAATTTTGAACATCACATAAGTGAATTTTTGGCACAACATGGCAACATGCAGATGGACAACAAAGATGTTTACAAACTTTCTTTGTTCACTGTGAAATCATGTCACTGCTGGAGTCCATTGTAAAAGCCATGAATCCAAGCTGACTACACCTACTGTTCTCTGCAAAAGAGCAAACAAAGCTTTTACAGCCACCTTTCAAGTGTATTGAAGGGGGTGATGGTTCAAAAGACAGAAGCTTTTATAGAGACCTGTCAAGCTTGCAGGGAATATGGCTTGATACTCAAAATACAGATTTTAAATATGACTTTGTTTACACACAGGCAGTATGTCAGAGCAGTGAAAAAATAAGACCATCAATATCAATTTGTAGTCCAAAAGCTTGAAAAAGTTGCTAGATAAAGCTGCTGCATCTAAATTTCCACTTGACAAAGTGCGAACTGTCTGTTGTCTCTTAATATTTAGTATATGCTAAATCGGTAACAGAAAAAGAGAGCCATGATCGATGCAAGCACATGGTTAATCTTGGTCCTGACCGCAAAAGTGATCCAACAAATTATTTTTTTTGTTTAACCTTTGGAATGAAAGCAACAAGTCAATGAAAAGTTTCCAATAACACGAAGGTTGAGAGAAAATGTGCCAGAGGGTAATGTAAAGTTGACAGTGGCCAGGGGGGTACAAAACCTCATTACTGCCAGTCTGAGTCTTGACATCTCTGGAGACTGTGCAGATGTGCCTTTGGGGCAGTGGAGGCTGAGGGAAGTCAATTCCAATTCAAAGTTATTAAGGGTAGACAAAGTAAGGTTATTGAGAGACACTGAAAAGACACCTGGAAATCAACAACACAAACTCAAAGTGTTTAAGAGGGGCTCAGACACTTTACATATCATTTAATAAAAGTTGGTTTCTTGGCATTCAGAAATGCTGCAGGCCTCTGTCAGTGTCTTTGCTGCATGTGTTCAGGCACATTATTGCTGTCACTCAGAGCCCTCATGCTGCATTTACATGTTAGAGTCTTGGGTGATCCGACGACAAGTGGACAGCTCTGAGTATGCCAGTTCACACCTGCCATCTCCACGAGTCTCGATTGACCACTTCTGAAAAGAGCATCATGTCACCTTCCTAAGACCAAATGCCATGTTGTTTTTAACCAACATCCCATAATTCAGTAGCCATAATTCTGGATACATCAATTCAGCTGATGTGAACGTTAAATACACTGTCAATGTGGTTGTAAACATTACCTGAAAAAAGTAAGCTTGAAATTCAAAACTCACACGAGGCACAAGCCGACATAATCAGTAGAAGCAGTATTGACCCAACTGAAAGCATGAGAGACAGAGAGTGTGTGTCCATAAGTGAAAGATGTGGCCTTCATAATAATGAATTGCAGTGAGGATACAGTCATTTCATACAAAGGACCAGTGTATACACCGATACACCATTGAACAGACACTAGGCTGCAGTGTAGTGGCTTTTGTTTTGTGTCACCAGTGTCTTCCCTATTCTCTAGTGTTGTAATCAAGACCACCTTAATGGAGACCAAAACATGACCAAGACGTATCGAGACAGAGATAAGACCAAGACTTTGAAACCAAGGCAGGGCAAGACTGAGTGTGAGACCAAGACCAGACAGTATATTGCCTACTTAGATAGCTAATATTTAGCTAATGTTTTTCCAAATTGCTTTGAGTGATGAGTGGTCCCAGCCCTCACAGTGAGCGTTGCATGGCAGACTGTGTTTTTTGGTTTGTTTGGTTTTTTTTGGACGCTGTTCCCTGTAATTGTGGTCTTGACCTGTCTTGAAATAATATCCAGAGTCCTCTTTTTTAGACAGTATTATGTCTGTCTGGTTTGCTGACCTTGATGTTATTTTAGCCACAATACTGCCAGGGCAGTGTACGTAAATAAGTTAATTATTCTTTTACTTTAAGAAAAAGTCCACAGAGCTTAAAGTACACAATATTTGTGTAAGTTGGCACACAAAGAACTTTATCAGAGCAGGTCATAATGAAGTTCTTCCGACGTATGACGTTAGTCAGTGAATTTTCATGAAATCCGGTCATTTCATTTCTACTCTCTCTAGCTGAATGTGGTACTTGAAGGTCACAGAGCTGAGATGACCGAGCTGAAAAATGAACACTGTTATGATTTTCATGGGAGCACAGGGCATGACCAGGACACAGATGGCCACCTTTATGGATGGACAAAGCCTTTCCATGCGCACGCTCATCCCCTCTAACTCTCCTTACTCCGGATCAGCGCTGGATGTGACATTTTGAAGCCAAAATGTCACAACCTTAAGGATACACCATACACTAGATGATACATGTATGCAATTCAGTATATTCTAGTTGACTTTGCAGACTTTAAGTCTTTTTTTAAAAGCCACCAGATTTATTTCTAAGCCGACTTCTCAAGGATCTGACATTTTCCCTGCTGGTGGAAAAAAAAGGAGTTGTTTTGTACAGTTTACAAGAGAGCAAATCGCTTGTCTCCATTTTAAAGAGGAATGCTCTAGCACTGTGGCCTTTGGAGGAAGGCTGATGCTATATAATCGACACACACATACACACACACACAGAAAATGATTTAAATACCAATGAAAACACAAAAACGAAAGTGGGATAAATGATGATGTGAAATGTAACTACAGACACACACACTCACAAGTGCAGTGTATAAATTTAGATACATACATAGAGTACCATGACTGAGACACACAGGCATACACCCACATGCACACACACACACACACACAGGTTGGCACACATGGAGTAGCTTATACAAATGATTATTGTTTTGTTGAGAGGCCAGTTTTCAGAGTTATGGCTCCACCAGGACTCACTACTGAACGGTAACTGCCTGCACTGTGGCAGCAAACACACACATACACTCACACCTTTGCACATAAGCAAGCAAGTATGCAGCCAGGCGCATTAAAGGAATATGCACATGCACACACACACACACACAGGCTGGTCTGAACGCCGTATCGGTCCATCTGGTGGCGAACACAACCAGCAAATGAAACCAACCTTGAAACACAGCGAGTCGCCATCCTTCTGCTGTCTGTCTGTCTCTGTCTCTTTCTCTACGCATCCCCCCACCTGTCTCCGGGTTTCTCGCTTTCTTGGTCACAGTTTCCCTATGTCCTATTTCCTCTATCTTTCCCTGTTTCCATTTGGTCCATATTTCTTGTCTCCTTTTATTTTTTTGTTAAACAAATGTGTTGCTATATAAAGTGGTGCAAATGCCTGTGGATGTTTCACAACACAGGCAGATGCAGATTTGCATTCAAAGACACTATTTTTTGCAGATGATGTTATTCTGTTGGTGTTTGTGCAAACCATGCCCTTCAGTACACACTGGGGGTGTTGTCAGCTAAGTCTGAGGCCATGATTTTCTGCTGGGAAACAGCGTATTGCTCCCTAAGAATGAGTTGTCCCCCCAAGGAAGGTGTCTAAGCACGTCCACATTTGTCCACAGTAATATGGACTTTATACTAGACTGTTCTGTTTAGGAGAGAGCTGAGCCGCAAAGCTCTCAATTTACCAGTGGATCTACGTTCCAAGTACGTGTGTTAATGTATAGTTGGAAGGAAATGACTGAGGCTGTGCCTCAAAAAGTTTGCTGTTGCAACATCGGTGTTCCAGAATAAATCTGTGGGCCACAATGCAGAACATTTAGACGGACCTTTATTGTGCTTGCTCACCATCTTATTACTGCATTTTCATTATCAGACACTTCAGGACCCTCACTGGTCACTTGCTTAACCTACCAAACATGTTTCTGACAGCTAACTAATAGAAGTCTATTATTTACTTGTGTTCTCTGGAGAGAGTCGAGCATGAAGAAGCTTGATATTTACTTTCCCCCTCCATCATTTCATGCGTGGTGTACTGGGAGTTCCTGCCCACAGTTTTATATCAGGGGATTGGTTACACCACTCTGACTCAACTCTACTGACTCAACCATACTGGAACACTAATGAGCTGAAATGGCGGAAACCCCCAAATAGCTGTGGACTAGAGTGTTGATTCTCAGTGGCCTTGACACTAGGAGCCAGTTTTTTATATTATAGTCCTGTGATTCAGTGTTGAAACTATTTTACAAGCTGAAACACAAAACTTATTTGGCATTTTCGTAGTTTCACAATGAAATGAACAGCATCAGGGCAAGCTCACCTACACTCATGTGGTGCATATGGCAATGTTTTCAATTGTTTTTTTTTTTTTTTTGTTTGTTTTTTGCTGAAAACTGCCCTTTGCATCCAAAAAAAAGACAGAGAATCAACCAAAACACAAATTTGTAGGCCGCAAGACAAAAATGCTGTGCTGGGTGATAGATGATCTGTGGATTTGTTACTATGAGCGATCCATTTCACAGCACGCGCCAGTCATTTAATCCAGAGGTTTCGTTTTTGTGGTGGGAGTGACTGAAAATAAAGAAGATGCAGCCAGAAAATGAGCTGGAAATCACAGGCTCTACAAGGCCAAGGGGAGTGAAATTCAGGTGATAATCCTCCTTAGGTTCATCACTACAAGAGACCCCTTTCATGCTGTCACATTGTTTTCACATTGTCATTTGATACAGTTTACTATAGAAAATATTTAATGTCAGAGTGAGCCGGATGAGGTCGAGCTTGAGACACAGACGGGTGGGTAAACCTTTAAATTAACTGAGATAATGACATCCCCACTGATGTCAAAAGTATCAAAGAGAATGCATTTTCTGCTTCGGAATAATTCACTCATATTGCAGTCCATGTTAAGATCTTAATTTCATCATTCACTTTGCAGATAAAAGAAGAAATGAAAAGAGAAATAGTAGAACTGAACAGCTATTCGCCTCCCTGCTGCTCTGAACAATTTAAGCATGAAGTGAAATTTCTTCAATGGAAAGTCTCACTAAATGAGACAAGGGTTCTTCAGAAATAAAGGAATGAATATGTATGGTAGCTTTAACTGGTCTTCTGGCTTAACCACGCCATTTTCCTACTAAATGGGTCTCTTCTTTCCCATCATGCAATCAGTCAGTTTTTCCCTTTTCTCCATGGTCCTTTTATGTGACAAAAATGAGACCCCTGCTCCTACTGCTGAGTCACCCCTAGCTGCCTAAGTGCCATTTTATCCTTCAGTAGCTCTATCCATCTTCTCTGACTCCCCAACATGCAGCAAACCCTCCAATTTAACCCCTGCCATTTGTTTTTCTCTTTCTCACAAATTTGATTCTCCTCTTCCCCACCTCTCCTTTGTCTCCTGCATTCTCCCCTCTCCTCACGCTCCCTCTCTTCTTCCTCCTTCCATCTCACACAAAGGCCAGCTATCCACAGGGACCAGCGCTGTCTGTATTTTGTATTATTTCCAATGGAAAGGATATTGTGTCACATGTTTCCCTGCAGAGCTGGGAGTTCTGCATAATTTCAGCATTCTATTGTATTGGAGGTTAAACATGTTTTAACTTGAATAAAAGAGTCTGGGTTTCCAATGGGGTTTCAAAACAATGCTGGAGAACCATGTGCTTTCCACATCACTCTCAAAATCTACTATAGCCACCCACCTTCCTGAGAGTATTTAGGGAAACGTGCCAGTATCATCCGCAATCATGAAGCAGAACTGCTAGCTACTGTTGGTACCAAACACAAGCTAGTACCACTGTTTCAGATGCCAGGTTTGTTGGCTGTGGGCTGATTAATTGTGTTGAAACAGTTAATTTAGGGATCTCATTGTTTAGCGTGAAAAGATGTATATTTCGGCCTCTGATGTCGGATGGTATTTGTTAGGATGTGAGACAGGTCAGTGTTTCTGCTGCTGTCAGTTTTCAGTCTGTCATCCACGCTGAGCAAGCAATGTGAACTTTAGAACTTTGAACATTTATTCCTTGCCTCTAGTTGACCCTGTTGGTCAGCAGCTGCAGATATTTTTTTTTATATTTTTTTCTGCAGGTTCAACAAAGAGCTGTAAGTCAAGCTTCACTAAGATAATGGATATGGTAAAACGTGCCTTCTACACATCAGTATGCTCTCATTGGCATTGTGAACATGTTAACATTTAGTTAATGTGCCTCATACTGGTCACAAGGCAGATGGTCTGGAGTTAGTAGATGTGTAAAAGCAATTAAAGATGACTAAAGACTACAGACAATCTCACTTTTTGTCTAACGGATGGAGCTATTGTCGTGTTCGTTGTTTTGAGGAAGGACATTAAAGGAAGAGTTGTCCTCAACTTCTTTTATTTGAGAGAATAAGTAAATTACACAGCTGTGGGTCTGACCTGCTTCACTCGAAAGCTCCACTGGACCAGGGGCCCAGAGCACAGTCTGATTCCTGATTGGTACATGAGTCATGAGTCAAATAATTCCTTTAAGACCATAGTTCATATTGTTGAACTGTGTATTATCACAGTGTAAACACAAAAACAGATCATTTCCCAGGCTTGAGGTACTACTCAGAGTTTAACTGAACTAGTCAGGCAAAGGGTGCACTGGCTTACAGCACCATTAGTTATTGATTCTTTGATTTGACTGAGTGAGCGATTAAAGCTCAGTGTGTTGTTTATCTCAGGGAGACAAAGAAAAGGTCATGAAGATGAACTGAAAAGATTTGTGATGGTGTCAGCAGAGCAGGTCTTTGTTTAGTGTTTGTCAGGTTTTCACCACACCCAGTATAACAAACCATTTTCACATATGTTTTGTTGAACATGTTTTGATGTCACACTACATGTATGTGAGGTTAACAAGACTAAAGGGTTGGCTTCAGTGCGCCCGCATTCACGCATGCACTGATGCAAAACACACGCTCATACCGGCATGTGCACACTACAAATGGCATGTATGCACACAGTATATGTGTCAACATGGTCAAGTCTGCAACTACATACATATGGAGTACCTGCAAAACTGATGACATTCCCATCCGCTTCAGTCATACTAGTGTTTAGTGCTAATTGGGTAATGTTAGCATGCTGACATTCTAAATCAAGTTGGTGAAAACTGTGGACTCACCTTCTTAATTACAGCAGGTTAGCATTGTTGTTGTGAGCATGTTAGCAGGCTGATGTTAGCATTTACCTCAAAGCACCATGGTGCCTAAATGCAGGCTGGCGGAGCTGCTAGCATAGCTGTAGACTCTTAGTCTTGTTTATTTATTTTAATTAGAGAAAGACAGAATCTACAAATATTTGACATTTTTATTTAATAATGATCTATGAGTGGTTATCGTGGTGGTGGCTTTTCGTTTTTCTTGCAAACACACATGAAGACCCACATGATATACAGGTGTCTGCAGTAACACACCGGCAAACAAAGAGAAGAAGAATACTACTATACAAGCAAGTGAATCCTCAGTTTTAAACACACGACACAAAAGTCAAACCATTATAAAGATGTGGATGTGAGATGTGCATTCAGGGAAGCAGATGCCCATGCTATACTGGGTCCAAGCCCTGGGTCAATATTTAATAATCAGCTTGAATCATTTGTCATTAACATACTTGTGAAAACTTTATATAATATTTGTGAGTCAGATAATGCAAAGAAAAGGGTTAGGGTTGGTCTGTGACACCATCCGATGGAAATTCAGAAATATTCTAAAGATTGACGTCAGTTAGTTGTGCACAAAACTCTCTGGCATGTGAACGATCACACATATTTACTTGAAGACCAAATTCACTACACAACCTTTGAAGATGATCCCTGGGCAGCTAAATGTCATACGCAGTATGAACATACGGAGTCTCTATGAAGAACTGTGCATCCTGTTGCACATTTTCCAATCTCTTCCTGTGTCTGGAGGCGAACAAGCCATCGGTAAAATAAAGATCATAAAAACTACTTGTGCTCTAACATGTCCTGGGAGAGGTTAAACGTTTTGGCAATGTTCTCCATAGAGTGTCAACTTGCCCAGAAACTGGACTCTAAAGACATCATAAATGACTTTGCTATAAGGAAAGTTCAGCGATTGACATTTGGAGTTCAGCACTAAAAATGCTGCACCAACAGTACCTCGAGACTCTGGAACTAATGAGATTATTTGGACATGGCTGTCTACAGAAAAGGTTAGTATAGTGGGTTTCGTTCATTCGTCGCATGCCTGTTGTGCTAAACAATAAGTCAGTGTATGGGAAATCTCTGGACATAACATATATAACCTGTTTTATGTACTTACATTTGGAAGACTGACTGGTTACTGAAAAGACAGTGGTGGATTATTGACAATACTGAATATATTGGTTTATTTTTGGTTTATTGGTTTCCAGTGACAACTATGGAAGTGAGAAGTCTGTAATATAAATGAATTTTGGTAGTGCACCCTGATATTTGCTCTGTGCTCTCATTGACAGGTTCTCTTTATTAAGAACGCACGGTCCCAAAAGTGTCACTTGCTATCTATACGGTTAGATATGTGCAGGAAGTGGTACCGACCATTGTCACCTCCCCATACCCCTTCGAGTGGATCTGTTCATGATGCCAATGGTCAAGCAGGAAATAAAATGAAATCAACACAGAATTGAAATTACTAATGAACTTTGCCACAATTGCGATTATTTGGTTAAAAGAAACATTAAAGTGCTTTGCTGATATGAAGCTGAGCCATGGGGAACTGCCTTGCATAAGTTAAAACTGTTTTATGAGTAATTTAGCCTTATAAAGTCTTGCTGTGTGTTTGCCATTTGTGACACCAAAGCTTTTCTTTAATTGTTTTTTCATGAATATTAGGAGAAGCTGAAACTTATTTATGTTTGAGAGCAGTGTATTTTGCTAATGTGCTGTTGGTTTCAGGTCAGTGTCCCTGCTCGTTAAATCCTGTGTTGTTGAGATCCATGTGAATTTACTGTCCTGTTACCTTTGAGTGTTCTTATGAATCCTGTTCAGATGCAAGTGAATAAAGTTACCTTTGGCTGCAAGTCAGTGTACCTCCTCTTAGGGGGTTTGAGGTGGTGGCAGGGTGATGTTCCCAGTTCATCACTGATATTTACAGCACTGATTGTGTGTGTCATGTCCAGTCAGCGACCAGTGTGCACGGTTGGTCATCTGGGCAAAAGCAAGACATACAACCGGCCTGCTTGCATTTTGTTAAATGTGAACATGTCAACAACCAAATGGCAACCTCTGTGGCTGTGAAGTCCAGATAATGACGAGACAATGTGGAAATGTCAAAAACTGCAATTCCTCAAACATCCGCTTCAGGCTGGTTACAGAACGAGTCAGTCTCCATGTTAAAATGTCCAGCTTCACAGCAGAAATAAACATGTTTACAGCCTGGTACAAAAAACAGTTTTGGTCTCTATAGCTAATTTCCCCGTTCATGACAACTGTACTGAGGGTGAATTTATATACAACTCACCTGTTCAAATGATATTAAGACTTAAAGTTATGAAGCCTAACCCACGATTAACATGTTTGCTCATTTTTTAAGCGCCAAAGGCAGCACTGCCAAGATTCCAACAGCCAGAGCCACCACACTCTGAGCTTCACAACGGCTGCAGGAACAACATTCCACATCAGCGTCTGCTGAGTCTAGCAGGAAGTTTATACAGTTTGTTCCAAGTTTGTTGAAGCCAGATACCAATTTATTTACCTCATCATCTCCTATATTTAGCTCACCGAGGCTTCTTTATCTGCTCCTCATAATGTAAGCTAAATGCAGTATATCGTATTAAAGTAAATATAGACTTTTTCTCTTAAATTATTTAGTGAGATTCAACCATGATGCAGCAGCCGTCTTTGCATGAACTGTGGAGCGGAACAGAAGAGTTTTAAATAGCGCGGAGGTAACTGAAGCTTTTCAGATGGTAAAAGATATTCTGAATAATCTAAAAGAGTATGATGTCATAAGTTAACAGGCTGAAACCTTCCCCAAACATGTTGCACGACACTTCCTGATTCTCTTTTTCCTCTCATCATCTCTATTCCAATTGTCTGTTCCCCTCTCACTTCTTTCATCCCCCCCTTCCCCCGTTCACCTCATCTCTCTGTACTGTCACTTTCATTGAACGCTCTCTGTTCTTTCTCCCTCCATCGCCTCTCAACCTCTCTCCGCTCTCTTCCAGATTCCTGTTGTGCAGCAGTCAGCGATTAGCATAATTCCCCTTCTTCTAACAGATGGTGTTCCTACGTCAGGCACCATGCACCTCGTCATGACAGACACGCTCCCACCATAGAGCGACAGCACAGAGAAATGCCTGCACACAGGCTAGATATTCTGCCTTCCACAATAGGCGGTGTAAACATTTGTGACAGACAGACATGCTATCACCATAGAAGTAAAATTGCAGGCTGTTTGGTACTGGCGGTGAAATGTAAAAGTTGTGAAAGGTGGTGTTTTATACCATCATACAAACAGAGCAGCGGGAGTGTGGCCTGAGCGCTCGTTAGACGGACCTGTCACCATTCATGAGGACTAACACTTAGCTCCATATTTAGTGAGAAATCGGCATTTCAGTGTTTCCAGTTTAGCGAGTGATTTACTGTCAGCTGTCATCCAAACGAAGTCAGCCACAACTCAGCTGCCGCTTACCAATTACAATACCGGAGGTGCTGTTTAAGTCTGGCTGCTCTCAGGAAATACCATCCCATCATGAAAACGCACGAGCTCAGTGAGAAAATGCACGTTTATATATGTCTGTAAGTGGAAGTCTGTGTCTGGAATTTAAGCTTCTAGTTGTTAGCTGTTGAATGGATTGGGACCATTATGCAAATATTAGGAGTTGGTTCACAAGAAAACAAGATAACATAGATAGCTTTGCGAGTTTGTATTTGGTCACATTCACACACACATATATATGTAGATATTCTGCCTTCCACAATAGACAGTGTACAAGTGTATATATATTTTTCTTTGCCTTTCCACTGAACAGTTTTCAACATGTCCGTTTGCTTTAACCTTTCTTTTTTGTAATTCACAAATTAAAGTCAGAGCCAGCCATGAAATAGTGAATTATCCCATGACACAAATGCATCAATCATATGTCCGTTATATTCCTCTTGCAAAGAACCAGGAATGAAAGAGGAACCTGATTAAATATTCACTTTTATTTTAAGGAGCCTGTCTCTTTTACATCTTACTGCTATAAATATTTTTGAGTTGTCTGTCTGTTACATGAAATTACATTTTATATATATATATATATATATATATATATGTATATATATATATATATATATATATATATATATTAGATTATATTACTGACTATTTTAAAGCTAGTCTCATTTATGTAAAAAGGGTTGGACAAAGTAAAGAAGAATCAGAATCAAGTTTTTGTCAAGTAGGTTTGCACTTACAAGCAATTTGGCGCAGAATATATATATATATATATAGTATATGACGGTGTATATGTATATGACAGTGTAGTTCACAGTATATTCACAGAATGCTATAAATACCATAAATGTGCAGATATCCACAGGACAGGATGGAGCGGTCTCAAATAAATAGAGACTGTGCGTTCATGTAACACAGAAGGTCTGATGATGCCACCTTAATGTAGCATGTAGGTCTGGATGGGGAGAGGGAGAGAGTCAGTGTCAAGGGGGGCTCCGGGCCTTGTTGATAAGGCTGTCTAAGTGGGTGAGGGCTGTGTGGACCACAGAAGAAATGGCATCCTCTGTGGATCAGTTCTTCCTGTATGCGTACTGGTGCAGGTTCACAGTGATGTCAATATATGGACATAGTATCCCTACAACTTGTATGGAAAATGGATACCAAGCTTGTGCCAGCCTGCACAATGAAACCCTTTCCAGGCTCACTTGGTCTTCAGTCAATCAAGGCCACAGGTTACCCTGCTGCTCACTGAGCTCCGCTGGCTACCTGTAGCAGCCCATGTTAAATTTAAATCCCTAATGCTGACTACAAAGCAGTCTCCGGTTCTGCGCTCACCTATTTGAATGCCTGTATACAGGTACATGTTACCTCCTGAACAGTGCGCTGCCACCTGTACGCTCATATCAATCCTAACTTTTCTTGTCTATTGTTTCCCGTCGGTGGAATGTCCTACCAGTTCCTACCAGATCAGGGTCATCGATCTCTACCTCCAGAAACCTCCTGAAAGCCCAGCTCTTCAGAGAGGATCTGCTGCTGATTATCTTTAATAAAGTTGTGAAAACATATCACAATAATCTCAGAATCATTTGTAAAAAGTGGAAATAATAAGCAGTCGATAATAAGTTCTCTTTAATTAATTTAATTAATGTGTCTATAATCTATAAAATAATGGTTTTGTTTCACTTCAGTCATCATTTAAATCCTTACATCAACATATCTGACATTTAATGTATAAGGAGGCCATCTGTGACAAATAGATGTGGGGTTAAATGTTTAAGGTAGTGAAAGACAGTCTAATTAATTGGTAGATTTAGCTAATTTCAAGGCAATGCTGACATCAAGGCTGCGGAAGTTTAGCACCCAATTAAAACAGCTGGTTCAATACGGTTCCACTCACACAGATAGCAACGCTGTACGTGGGATTTGAGCAACATATTAAGGGATATTGAGGAGTGTGCATCATAGCTTCAGCCCACTAAACCACAACATTCCTCTTATTGATTCAAGTCAGAGCAGCGTTTAAAATCGACCAGTTAATCGTCTGTGATTAAAAATGGTGCTCCAGTGCAAACAACTGGAGTGGGGAGACTGTGATTGGAACGTCAGGTATAAATAAATGGTTGGGTGCAAGGTGTACTGTTATCAGTGATAACAATAAATGCCAGGGTGTGCTATGCAGTATGTATTCCTGTGTTTCTGACTGCAATCACACTGTGCAGTTAGTCTTAAAAGCTTTTTGAACCATAAGTTCCACTTATTCAACTTACGTCAGTATTTTTCATAGCTTTCTGTGACTTATCACAGTTAAATCACTGGATGGGGTTTGCTTAGTTGTCATGGAGATAGCTAGCAATGGACTGAAAAACTGAGCCATCTCCATGGCAAATGAACATACCTCATTTCATATCTCCATCCATTGGATGGAGATAAAAAAAATAAAAAAAATAAAAGGTTTTACTTTCTACTGTTTCACCAGTGGGTAATAATAAAATGTTAAATTTATGCCAGACCGTAGTGGTGCTCAGAGGGCCTATTTATGAATGCACCTGATGTTCAACCCCCTGCTCTGAGGTGTTAATTTAAGTCAAAGGCACGTTTTGTAAAGACATTGCGTCAAACCAAACTGTACCATTGTCAAATATGACTATTGTCCAGGGATGCCGTTAGCCTTGACTTTATCGTTGAGCGGGATTCTTTAAGGCCCCAGGTGTCTTTGCTCCTGCTCTTCAAGAGCTGCTTCATGTTATTATTAGAGCGCATATGAGACAGACAGAGAGACACAGATGCCACCTGAGGTATGATGAAAGATTACAGAGATGCGTTATTATGCTAAATTATTCACATATGCAGATCAGTTGTATCTTGGCTGTAATTGTGCGCGACTGAAAACACAGGTACTCCATATGTAGTTATAGACTGGAACGTGCTGGCGCATACATGTCTGTGCATACACGCCATATGTAGTCTGCAAAAACCTGTATGAGCATCAGTGCATATGTTCACATGGATATGAGAAAGTTCTGGGGCGCACTGAATCCAACCCTTCTGCCTTTTAACATCACATAGCTCCATCTGTTAAATAAAAGGTGAGAAAATATGTATTGGAAAAATAGATCCTCTGTAATCATTTAATCTTTAATTGCTTTCACACATCTACTAACTCCAGACCATCTGCTTTGTGGCCAATACTTTAAGGTACGATCTTCAAGGGACCTTAATTAGTTTAACTGTAGCAAATGTTGTAGAAACCTCTCAAATACTTATGCCAGTACCAAAACGTCTACCTCATATGGGTGCTACATGAAAGTGAGTAGGATTGACCCTGAATGTCAAAATTTCATGGCAATCCACCCAATAGTTTTGAAGGGAAATCTGATTCTTAAGGGGGCCTGGTTTTAAATTAATTTAAAAAAAAATAAAATTAATTAATTAGTTGCCAAGACTATTTTAGTTGAAAACATGATTTTAGTGTTTCGTGTCTTGTTAAAGACATCATGCGTTACTTTTGGAGACTTCAATCTACCAGGATTTATGTGTCCAGCAAGTGTATTCAAACTGAGTGATTAATTGCAACCTCTGTAGTTGTGAAATGAAGCCAATCCGGAAGTGCCAAAAACAGCAGTACCTTGAGTGGCCACTTGAGGCTGGCTACAAAACAAGTCTATCTCCATAAGCCCCCATAATAATTTCAAACTCATGCATAATTGAGAGCATGGCCACTTTAACGGATAGGTGCCATCACATGTGGCTTCTTTGTACAGACAGACTTCATCAAGGCCACCCACACTCCACATCGTTTTTTAGAGCCGGTGGAGGCAGGACTACCAAGATGAGAAACAGCCAGAACCATCACATTCTGAACTTTACAACAACTCTTCAGAAACTTGAGGGTAATGACTCTCAGGTTTTATACAGATTTACAGTGTTTACTGGATAACTTTACAGATTAAACTCTCTCAAATAGGTTATAATTCAGACGTTTACATCCCTGTATATGATGTAGGGAACATAAATAGGATTCCACACGTGTTTATAGTCAGAAACTCAGACAGTTTATTGCTGCTATGAATACAACAATACATTAAACACAAACTGGAAAATGATGCTTCCCTCCAGAGTGAACAAACAAAACAAACTATCTCTTTTCTAGAGCTGCTACTTGGACCCTATACTGACAGAAACAGCAAAAAACAATTACTAAAGCTAACTTCTTAAACGTAACCAAAAACAAATGTACCCAGAGAAAAGCCAGTTCACTTTTACTGCGTCAGTCTTAACAATGACTACTTATAGGTGTGGTGATATCGAGGGTGACAACACATACAGTAAAAGTGACTAGTGACACAAGACAAGCAAGCAAATTCTCAATTAGAAGATGGGAAAATCTTTCTCAGAGCATGTGGAGACCAAATGTGCACTCTCTGCCAGGTTCGTGCAGACTCTGTTAGGAACAGATCTTAAACAGGACACACCTTGATCAGCACCAAGTCAAAGATCCACAGAAAGACAGTAGGTCACACTCTCGTTCAGAACAAAATGGCTGGCCGTAACACAGGGAATTTGCTAGTTGGAACAGGTCTCAGTTCAGCTGTGGATCTAGCCAATGCAAGATGCAGGAAACACTGAGATGACACTCACAGCAGCCAACACCAAATATCAAGTAGAAACCTTTCTCTGAAACTGCAGCATAAACTTTTTTAAATGAATGGAATGTGGAGCCTGGTGAAATTATGGAGGAAGAACAAGAGCCTGTTGGACATTTCTCAACACACACACACACACACACACATTATCACAGCCAGAGTAGATGTGTAGTGGGAAAGTGTTGTGGTGTGAAGTACACATCTACTCTGAAACCCGTAACCATGGTGACACAGTCACGAGCAGCATTGCCAGGATATTGACAATTGCTTCCTTGTCCAAACACCCCTTTCTTCCCCAGCTTCTTATCAGTGACGGGGGACCAAACAGAGTAAGCGGCCCCTCAGAATCCATCATTACTAGCAGTGTTTCATAACACTGCTGTTTCTGCCACTGAAAGTCATTGTTGACCCCGTGAGTGACATCATCTGTCTTTATCTTGTTTCCCATTGGATTACCAGGCAGACACATTACATCCAGAAAGCTGCCAGAATTATTGTTCTGATATTTGGTTAGTATCATCATCATCCGCTGCGTGAAGATATTGCAGACTGTGTGGTTTGTGTGGCTGTGTGAGTGTGTATTATCATTGTCATGTTGGAAAGTAAAGAAATACATTATTTTGGCATTAGTTTAATTCATTAATTTAATAAATAATGTCATTGCCGTGGCTGAAAGAAAATCACTGTTAACTCGTCTGTAGTGGATTTTCAATCTCTCTCATTATGCCTAAGCTGAATTTTAATTAATGCACGTTTTTCAAGACTTCCTAACATTTACTACAAATCACACATTTACAGTACTTCCAACATTTTAGATGGTTCAGATGAGTCTTTTTGTGCAATACATAGGAGCCATCAAGTGAGACATTTTTATATATGTGTGACAGCTTTAAATCAATCCACACTTCCACCACACAACAATGGGACACTGACAACAACAGGACCAGAAATTATTTTCACGGTGACTGATTTAGCTGCAACAAACAAGCCTCAACTTTCTGCACATCGATTTTCACACTGCCATGAAAGTAATGGCAACCAGTGGCTGCCAAAGAAAAAAGAAAAGAAAAGAAAAGAAAAAAAAAATGGGGGGAGCCCATGGGAAACTTCAGTGACTCCACGATTCTTTCTGTTTACAGCTTTACAGGAACTGTGGTTTTATCAAATCTTGCTGAGGGCATGTAAACCTTGAGGACCATGAGTACCACAAGGAGACACTGGCCATGTTTTGTCCAATATTTCGGGAAGTTTTTATGACATGGAGATGATTTTATATCCACAGATCACAAGCGTACTGCACGTTTGGCATTTAATGACTGATTGTGACGTTTCAGGAGACATTTTTCATACTTAAGACTGTAAAACAAAAAACAAAACAAAAAACTTGACACTTGACAGAGTTCGGTTGGTATTCTTTGGCTGCTGGTTTACTAAGTTTTCGTAATAGAGCGACACTGATGGTAAGTGATGGAATTGTCTCAGTCTCAGCTTTCATATGTGTCAGAGCACGAGCAATGGAAATGTGGTGAGTGGGTTGACTTTTTGACGCTATACAGGTTTGGATATTTGATAATTAATTTGTTTGGTGCTGGAGTCGTTTAGCATGTGTAAATATGACTTGTATGTGCTTGTAGCAGAGTTTCTGCTCTTTAATTTTGAGTGAAACATGACTATTGTTACGTGATTAGTATAGTGTTACATGCGTTTTGGTGCAGAGCATGAACATTCTGCTGAATTAAATTTACAAAACCAGGCTAAGAAATGTTTTTGCTGATCCAGATTGCTTCCTTTAACATTCATAGTCCATGACTATGTAGTTTTTTTTTTTTCTTAATAAGCTTAATGAACGATTTCTAAAATGTTATAATAAAGCTGCTTCTGACTGTCTTCAGTACTAAACTAGGTGAGAACACTGATATATTTACCATGCCTTATTGCTGCCTCCAAAAACCAAAAATCATACCAAAAATTTGTACTAATTTGTTGGATTAATATTTTGTAATAAACACTGACTTTTGACACTTCCATACCTAATGAATGCATTTTGTAAATTGACCTTTTAGTGTGAACCCCAACTCTACATGTCCGTAATTAAGCAATATGCTTGGTCTGAACTACTTGTACTTGTTGTATAATATATCATAAACCACAATGGCACGTTGAAAACATGCAAATCTTACCCTGAGACTGTGGAGGTTAATCACAGAAAGAACATTCACAGAATGAATTTCTCACATATAGTTTTCAAAACGAATTACTTTGATACTTTTAGGTTAATCACAGGAGGTTGTATCAGACTGCACGGGGGAAGTTTTACATAACGTTATTATCTGGATGGTAAATGAGAAAAACAACATATCTACTTATGATGAATATGGCTGTTGAGTATCAGCTAGCTAATTAACTCACAAATCATATGAATATTGTTATACACTTGATTTAATTTGTGTGGCGAGAGTGCATCCCTCCACTTAGACTCTTCATTTTTCCAGTGTCAATAGTAATTCACCCATGTTAATCTTGAATACATGATTTGTTTACCACCAAGTTATTTTTGTAATATGCTGTATACTTCTCCACTTGGCAGTAATATCTGCTAAACTGTGTATTCTTTTCACAGCAGATCTGTACTTTACTGCCATGGTTTGTAGAATATTAGCAGTTTGGCATCACCTATTCATTTTATTATTTCATGGACTTTTAGGAGCTTTGGGCTGTAGTTAGACTCTATACATTATTATCTTCAGTCGTCTCATCACAAACCCTACTGGGTGGAGGACGAGACCCAAAACTCCCCATATGAAGCTCATTTTCATCTGGTTATTTCCCTCTGGTTGAAGTTAACAGATAACCATGGCAACCTCTATGCATACTTAATGTGGTCTAAATCTGTGTCTCTTACTGGATCTTTAATCAAATCTTAATTAACAATCCACTCAATGTTCTTCCTAATTAACACACAGAACTGTGTTTGCAGTGGTCTTTAACAGTGTTTTTAGGCTAATGTAATTTAACTGAAATGTAATCCAATTACAGGGGAAAGTACAACTGTTGCATCATGCTGTTATTTGTTTCCGAAATTAACGATTCCATAATAACACAACAGATTTAATGCAGTCCTGCTGATTATTTTATGTCTTGATAATTTCAGTGTAAATATTGTTTGCACATGATTACATTTACAAGAAAACATTGTCAAAATGGATGCTGTTTGCAGTTACCATTATTTATTCCAAATCTAGTTAACTCCCTGATTTTTTGTGTGAAAACAGAGAGCCATGTTTTCTTGATTTATGAAACAAGGGAAGATATTTGAATTAAAAATTAGAAAAATTTCTAAAGAAATTTTGAGTGTGCCTGACTCTGGCCCCGTCGCCCCCATGCATTATTATTGACACTGCTCAGTAACTTCAGTATTAATACAACAAGCTGTGTCATTATTGCCTTTTTAATGGGCTCTTCATCATCTCTCCCATTTTGGCTTCCTTGCACTGGCTACTTGTGAAGTCTAGCTCTTCATGGCCAGGCACCATCATATCTAAAAGAACTCATAGTACCTTACTACCCCTCTAGACCACCGCGCTCTCAGAATGCTGGGTCTCTTGTGGTTCCTATAGTTTCCAAAAGTAGATTAGGAGCCAGAGAGACTTAAGACTTTCCTTTTTGATAGCGCTTATAGTTAGGGCTGGCTCAGGTCATCCCTTAGTGATGCTGCCATAGGACTAGACTGCCGGGGGACTCAAAATGATAACAGGCCGAAAAACACAAACAATAAAATCGCTCACTGGCACACGGGCAAATGACAAATAGCCTAATAGCGGAACTAAGACTTGTGTCATAGGTCTAAATTCACTTTATTATCGTCCACTTACATTTACTCTTTAAAGTAATTATTATAACATAGCAGAAGATTTTCAAATTTTTCTTTCCTTATCCGGAGAAATTCTTAAAGCAACGGATTACTTTTTTAAAAAAATAACGAAATTAATGATTACTTAACGCACAAAACTAACGCGTTACGTTACATGTTACACGAAAAAAGTAATTAGAGTACTCTAACGCGTTACTTCGTAATGCATTACCCACAACACTGAGTGACACTGATTATTAGTTGTTGTCACTTTAATTTGAAGGTCCCTGTATATATTTTTCTTATGTGTATTTTTTTTATAGGTAGAACCATATTTTCTTCCTCCTTAGTTTATTCTATTTATACTGATGTCACCAAATCTATCTATCTATCTATCTATCTATCTATCTATCTATCTATCTATCTATCTATCTATCTATCTATTTACAGTATCTATAGATTAAAACAGACTGAACACTGAACACAGGCTGACCAACTTGACCACATAATAGTCATTTGGTACATTTCCATGAACCTGTTTCTATGCACAAAGTAAAGTAAAGAAAGCCAAAGAATTGCTAGAAAAGTTGAAAATGTTAGCATGTCAAAAAGAGAATATGCAATAAACTGACTTGTCATGCTGCTACTCACAGTTACAAGCCAACATCTCAGACAGTTAAATGATAAATGGATTGTACTTATATAGCACCTTCTTTTAGTCTTCTAGAAGACTACATATCTCATTCATACAGTGAGCTGCCATGCAAGGTGCCAACTGCTCATCAGTTTGAGAAACTGACCATTCATACACCGATTCACACACCGATGGCGCAGCCTCCAGCAAGTATCTTGCCCAAGGACACTTCGACATGCAGACTGGATGCAGCCGGGGATTGAACTGCCGATCGTCTAATTAGTGGACGACCCGCTCTACCTCAGTTGAGGTGTTACTCTTCACGTAACAAAACAAAACAAAACAGTCCATTCTCTACCAACCCTCACATATATAGCATGAGAGACCGTCTCTCCAACTGTCCAATCAGATCAGAGCAGTGGAATGGAGAGTTTACAGGTTAACATGAAATACACAGTTTCCTTAATTTTCTCAACTAACAAGGTCTCTGTTCTTTCTTCAACATAAGAATAGAAATACATTGAAAATAAACAATTATTATTTACATTAGCTGTCATTTCATCACATATCCAGTATCCAATCAGTATCCAATCAATGCTGAGAACCCCCCTACTCTTAGGGGCTACCAGGCTACGCTACCAGATATTTCACCACAAGGGCTGTACAAAAAGACAAATACACGTTATGTATGTATGTAAATGTGAAGCTGCAATATAATGCCACTGTGTGGCACAGATTATTCAATCTCGTCACATCCTCTTAAAGCTAGTTGATGGAAACACACACTGCAGTACCCCCAAACACTCTCACACGTTACAGAGTGATGATATTTTGCTTCAGTCCGACAACGACAAAGACTTAATTCCTTTCCCTCCTCATTCCTTCACGCTGTCTTACTTCTTTTTTTGTGTCCAATTAACATAATTGGCAGCTCCATCATTACCCATCCACACAGTGATGAGTCTCCGGAGCTGAGTGAGGGGGAAGTCACACGGTGGCTTTGAAGGCAGTGGTCTGCCAAAATGTCACCCTGTCAGAGCCCCGTCACAGAGGATCTGTGCGTGTTAGACCACTGCTCCACAGTTTGTCGGCCTTTAAATGGAGATTAACACTGTGTGGACAAATGATTTAACATTTGACCGAGTCTACAAACCTCTGCTTGGACGTTATCAGAGCTTACCCTGATCTCACACCCTGTATGTGGGGATCGTAGAGAATGAATTCATTAAACATCATTTATTATCTCTTAACCTCTGGGGTTTGTGACACGCACTCCCAACCCACAGTGTAATTCAATTGGGTCCTATCAAAAAGACAAACAGAAGACTTCCACTAATTACTGACTTTGATTACAATGGGATATAATTTGCTCTGGAGATTTACTTTGTGCTCCATTAACAAAGAACTTCCACAATGGCTTAGAACTGCAGGAAGTCCCAGATCACACAGAAGCTGTACAAAGTATATGATCATATTTACCCCACTTCTTACCCTTAAGTCTGCTGGGATAGGCTCCGCCCCCCTGCGGCCCTGATGAAGATAAGCATTCAGTGAAAATGGATGGATGGATGGATTCATATGATCGTATTTGTCATTTATGTATGCAACTGTCATGAAAACCTCCTAAATTCTCAGATATGATGTGATGGCTATTACTATTCTCAGTTTTCATGTCTGAGGTCGATGTTCCTGAAAACCCTTGTTTAGATGAACATCTAATCCATCATACATTATAGTTCAGCTCAAGAGCTGCAGTTACAGAAATAGGTTTTGATCTTTCAGAATTTAGGCATCATCTGCCACAAATGCTTGATTGAGAACAGTCAGACGGCTAAGAGGACTACTTTAGGTTGTCCAAAGTCCCCTTTAAAAAAAGATGTTTTGTATGAATAGTTTTGAAAAAAAAAGAAAAGAATTGCTCTGTACATGGGGAACAAAAAGCTGTAAAATATTTCAATCAGACTGATAACTGAAAGAGTAGGAAGAGACAGATGTGCCTCTGAGCAACAAATACATATTATAATATAGGACCTCACTGGTCATTTGCAAAATAAAAGTGTCAAAATCTGTGCAGATTTAAATAAGAACAGATTTCTGTTTCAGTGTTAATTGCACAATAAAGTCAATAACAAACTGGAATTCACAGGTAGCTATTCTTAAAACTTCAACAGACCGTTAACTGTGACTGATAAGCATCATACAGACACTATAAAAGTATCATTTAAGACACTGATAAAGATACCAAGTTCAAGAGAGTGCCAGACTTATCCCATGTGATCAAAGCTTGTTAAGCAGCCTGGGACAAAGGATGTACTGCCTCTTTCAGTCCTCATCCTGGTCACTCTAACGATAAAAGTGAACCTTCAGACCAGAGTGGGTGTAGGGGATCTGCTGTGATCCTCTGAGCTAAACTCATTTGGAGTTATGTTTATGTGCACATGATAAATCTAAGTCTATTACTGATCCTGTCATTTTACCAGCTAAATGCTCCACTCACCAGCTAGTCACTAACTGTCTGTCTGCTTTTTCCTCCTGAGCAGCAACCTCCATGGCTGTGAAGTGAAACCTACATGGAAGTGCCAAAAAACGTGCTTCCTTGATCTCCGTAAGTCCCCATATTAAAATGTTTAACTTCACAGCAGAAATAAACATGTTTACAGCCTGGTACAAAAAACAGTTTTGGTCTCAGATTATATTAAGAAGTTAAAGTTAAGCAGAACTAACAGCGTGGTTTGATTGACACATGGGTGCACCCAGGCAGCCTGCCTCACGTCCACCGATGAGCCAGATCAGCTGATTTTTAAATTAGCTGGAAGGCAGAAGAATCAGGACTACCAACATGGCAGTGGCTAGAGCCACATATTTTAAAAACCTTCTTTCAAATATTAATCTGCTCTTTTGTATATCAGCTGATTATTGTGATCTTTAGACACTGTTAACAATTTAACTTGAAATCTGAGTGTAGACAGCTAAGCCATAGCTCAGCTTTGTATGATCATGATCCAGTTTCACAATCAGATTTTCATGCTTCCTTGTGTCCCTGCTGTTGTGACTGGGTTTACAATAGACTGCTTAGAAAACGTATACAGAACACTAATTCACTTAGAGCCATGCAAAAGCTCCCAATTCCCGACATACTTTCAAAAACCATGTTCATGTACTGCATAAAAAACAGGGTCAAAAATCACCTGACCCATAAAGGACTCAGCAGGATCCCTGCATTAGGCTGCAGGCCTCTGTAGTGGAATCAGTCTTGATGATGACTGATGGTTGGCATGAACTAAAACAAACAGACAGCCACAAATCAAGATGGATGTGATTCATATATCATTACTCAGAACCAACCCTTGTCGAGTTATGGTCAACAGTTTATGAAGCTACTTATTACTTATTATGCTGCATAGTTCATTATATAGTGTGCTAACTGCTCCTTTCCACAACTGCATATTGCAGTGTTATTAAAATGTGAAATTACCATACATACATATTAAATAGAGAGAGCATTTTTTTTTAAAAGGTCCACTGTGTCCGATTTAGAGGCTCTATTTACAGATGGCAGAAATGCATATGCATTGCATGCAACTATGTGTATATTAGTGTATATTAGCCTGAAAAAATAATCATGTCTTTCTTTCCTTAGAACAAACTTTTTATGTGTACATGGTCTGCCATGCAACACTTCTGCAGAAGCCCAGAATGGTCAAACTTAACACTGGCTCTGGATAGAGCCATTTGTGTTCTCCACATGCTTTGCAGTAGGAAGGAGACGGTGAGGTGAGAGGGTCACAATCACCAACTACACCAGTGGATGCCACAATTAAATTCTACATACTGGTCCTTTAAAGTCAATGTTTTTCCTTATTGTGAGATAACAAAAAATGATAATGTGTTACTTTCTACAATGATGTATTGAACTGGTGTATTTTACTTTTCTCAAAAACAGGATGTTTACAGTTCTATAGCCTGCCCGTATTGGCTTCTAATGCAAGTTTTCAGTTATGATTGAACAAAGGCATACTAAAACATTGTTTAGTAAAATCAATTCCAATCTCTCAAAGGCTCTGGGAATCCAAGCTTTTAAACTGACTAGTATTGTAATTTAACGGCCATTTTTACGCCACACATTTTATTTTTTTCTTCCTTCTTTTTAAAGGCCAATAGCGGCTTTATGGCTGCAGAAAGTAAAACATCTGGTTAGAAGCCGAGTTGAGCTGTATTTCTTCGGCAGCTGTTTGGGTACACCAGCTTCAGAGTTAATAGCCCTCTTTCAAACACTCTCCGGGAAGTCGTTCCTCATGCGGTTTCCCATAAACAGCATTTTGCATGCATTACAGAACGGGGCTGAGGCAGTGTAATCAAGAATGTTAAAGATGGCGAAATATATATTTTTTTATACTAACATTAAAGCTGCCTTCAAAGTACAGTGTGTGTTTCCCGATATGTAAACAAACCCCCAGCCTCTGAACAAATTGAAAGTAAATAGTTTTGGTGAAAGAAATAGTTGTAAATCATGTTGTTGCTGTTCGCTGGGGCCCGTATTCCCTGAATATCAGAACGCTTACGATGCTTAGTGTGGAGATATTTCAACGGAAACTTTCTGGTCTGTTACTCAGCACAAAGTGTTATGGAGTATATGGGGACATACGGTGGAAAAATTAACACCAATACACTCCAAATATGGCATTATAGCAAGTGTATTATGATTACATGACAATGAAACATAATACTTTCATCTGACCTTTGTAATTACATAATAATAACAGTAATAATGGAAACCAGCCACTTCCCCTGAGCCCTTCCTCTAATGGTGCACTGTGAACTGTAATAATTTAGTACTCCGACATACAATTCCCATGCTCTCTGTTTGAGTGGGCAGTCTGCTAATGACCTTATGATTTTGTAATTAGTATGTGCATTATCTAGTGGGCCGGCTGTGTGTGTGTGCGTGAGATACAAGCGTGATCTACTACGCAGAAGATGATGTTCGCACTGAATGTGTGTGTGTGCGTGTGTGTTTACAAGAGAGATCTGAAGTGTTACAAGCGCTATCTGGTGGCCCACAGATGGGCTACTTCCCACTGTGTGTTCGTGTGTTCAAGTGTGTGAAACAAGTGTTAAGTACCGCTCGTACAGTGTTCTGCCCACTGTGTGTGTGATGATAATTTCTTACAGCTCATGTTAGACACTTACCATGGATTCATTATATTCCTAAATAGGATGCTATCACACTGTGCATGGAGGTATTAGCAATTAATCAAGTGTAATGTAAGCATGCCTTTAGAATTACATGTAATGAGCTGACTGTAAAAAAATGCTGGAGAATTATGACGCATTCATCATTTCTATATTCGAAATCAAATAAGATATTAACGGGACACTGACATTTTGGGAAATATGTTTATTTGCTGTCTAACTCAGAAGATCGATTTATATTTCGTCTTTGTGTGTCTGGCACAAAGACAGATCATCATGCTTCTTTCACAGAAATGTCAGTAGTGTCTTTAGTTTGCTTCATGTGAATATTTTCTTTCCCCACAGAGGAAAAATCTGACGAACTGTTTTTCAGTTACACCTCAGGAGCCTGGCACTTTGACAAGTTTAACAAATTAGTTTAGCACATGAGCATGCTAACAGTTGCTAATTGGCACTAAACAGAAACTGCAGCTGAGGATGATGTGAATGTTTTTCTGTGTTCCAAGTATCCAGTTTAACCCTGTAGACTCCATTGCACTAATCATTCCCTTTGTATCAAAACATGAAAAATAAAGTGCTCAGCTTGTGTCCAGGTTTACATTATGGAAGCTGCAACATTTTGTTGGGAAATGTTGACCCTCTGTGCATGGTAGAAACAAAGACATCAGGAGTTCAAGTATTTTGCTCAAATCGCATCACATAGTCCACATCAGTAAACAGTGGGACTCATCTGGCTTCTACTGCCCAGACAGAGGCTGTTTTCTTGGGGACAGTTTGCTGAAGAGTCAGCAGGGAGGAGTGAACAGGTCACTGTGACGTTAAAAATAACTTGTCATTGTCAGTTTCATTCTGTTTTTGATATAGAGCTGTTTGTTGGTTGAGTAGGAAAACAAAGGTTAATCTGAGTGATGGTTCTCAGTGAACTGTGGCAACAGTTAAGAACTTTTCTCAGGTCTAGAAGGCTAAAATTAAACATTTGATGGAGCAACATTTAATAGTAATTACAAAAAATGACAATTCCATCTGGACCAAAGTGGTGGTCAACCCATCCACGGATGCTGCTATCCTTTATACCAAAATACGGATTCCATGTCCCAGGAATTGGGTACAATGAAACAAACCTTGAATGTATCTGTACTTACAACAATCCCTGTACAAGCAGCACAGAAAAATATTTGGTTGGAGGAGGCTCAGAGTCAGCACCTCCAATCTACTGTTCTGGCTGATAAGGCAGGTGTGCTTCAGTCTTGAGGATTCTCCTGTTCTGTCTGAAAAATGTCCTGTAAAACTGCAAAACAGTTTCCATCATTTGGAAAGATGGAGGATGAACCAGATCTCTTCTTGTACTTGGAGAAATGCAGTGATTTTCTTGCTTTAAAACCACTGATGGATGTGGAGTTGATGGCAACTTTGAGAAATGTTCTACATGGAACAGCGAGAGACTGGTGGGATGTGGTATTTTTAAACACACATACCTGGTCAGACTTCCAAAATAAATTCGTGCTGCCTTTCTGTTTCTGAAGATTATGAAGATGAACTGGCAGAGAGAGTGAGAACAAGAGTTCAAGGTGAAGGTGAAAGCATTAGAGTTTTTGCTTTTAGGTACCACTCCTTGTGTCAGAGATGGAAGCCTGAAATTCAGGAAGACACAGTCTTAAAGCCAGCTCCGAGGCAGAGTAACTACAGTGGATGAATTGGTGAGGCTCAGACAGCAACTGGAAAAGGACAGGGTGAGTCAGACTAACCATGAACAACAGACAAAAAAAGGCAGTCATGCTCCATATTCTTGCCCAAATTAGAATCAGTTCAAGAAATCAAGGCCCACTGGACAATCCTACCCTCAACAGTCCCACCGTCAACCCTCCCACCCTCAACAATCCCATCCGCAGCAATGACACTCTCAGGCGAATCATTCTTAGTGACCCCATCATCGTTGAAACCACTCTAATCAAACCTATCCACAGCCATTGTACTCTTCAGATTCCCAGAACCATTCTTCAGTGAACACTGTGACTGTTTCAATTTTTTTTTTTTTTTTTTTTTTTTTTATATAGTGCCTTATCATAACAAAAGTTATCTCATGACACTTTCCATGTAGAGCAGGTCTAGACTGTACTCTTTATAATATTATTTACACAGACCCAACAGTTCCACCATGAGCAAGCATTTGGCGATGGTGGCTAGGAAAAACTTCCTTTAACAGGCAGAAACCTCGAGCAGACCCAAGCTCATTGGTAGACGGTCATCCATATATAGAGAGAGATAGAGAGTTTAGCTGCTCAATGCTTTGAACTCATAGATATATTAAAGAAACATCTGGCACCCTGCCTTCATGTGAGTGCCTCAGTAGGCAGTACCACAGTGGTTTAAGACAAAATGAGCCAAAGAAAATGCAGCAGCATCTGGATGCACTTTTCTAACAAAACGGTAAAGCAAATTTAATATGATATCTCCAAGTCTGTCAATAATAAATTATTTGCATCATGAGAGAGAGAGAGAGAGAGACAGAGAGAGAGAGATCACACTTATATTAATTCCACAAGAACCTGGTTCCCTTCAAAGAGCCATGAATCCCATCTCTAGAGCGGACAAGACGGAACCAGTCCTGCATCTGTCGGGCAAGTGTGATGCTGACTAAGCCAATGTCATAACATTGTTGTGAGAAATAAAAGTGAACTGTCTTGAAATGTATATTAAGTGTTGTCAAAGCAAAGAGTTGTTATATTATGAACACGCTGCTTTTGGACAGCATACAGTATCATTAAAGCTAAAACAGCATCATAGCAAACTGAACCAAAAAAGTGGAATAAATTATAATTCCACTAGCAACAGGAGGCTTCACCAAACTCCACACAAACCTAATTGTGATGATGTGTTAGCACAGGCACATCTCACTGAAAGCAACCCATTCCAATTAATGGATCCAATTACATAAAATAACACAGGCTGTTTTATGCTTTGCATGTGAAAAAGCTCACATTTTCCTCCCAAAAAGCTGGGCATGAATACTCCATCAGGCCTATTTGTACTATAACAATGTTGCCAAAATGACAGCATCAATTTCCACCTCTGAAAAATGGAAACCCTGCATGTTCACAAACAATCAAAACCCAATCAGTTGAATTTCCAGAGCAGCAAATTAAGCGTGGATGGGAAATTATTCCATTGTCATGCAGAATATGCCAGTAATCACTTAAATAGAGCGGGAAAACAGAAATCAGCAACAAAAGGCCTTCAGACAGTCTAGTGTGGTTGATAAGGTGTGAGAGCATGTGCCTCAGTTCATCAGTGGAACATTATGATTCATCAGTGGAACATTATGAAAATTGGAGCTCTGTACTCATCCTGTAATAAACTGGTTTTGTGTAAATGTTTAAAAAGGAACTAGAAGGCTATACATAGCTCTTTTTTTGTATAATTCACATTGTCTTCTCCAATCTAGCTCTCCTGATTGTCAGCCGTCTATGAGCATTCTTGTTTCAACAGCTAGCCTCCGTGTTCCGAGCCAACACAAGCCCAGGCTGGGAATCAGAGCACACTCGCATGCAGCAACTATAAGTAAAGAGTAAGAAGTACCCCAATTAAAACTCTATGATGAAAGAGGCAGAAAGTGGGGAATCCGAGGCAAGAGTTAAAAGGAAGCAAGAAATAAGTGAAGAACAAAGCAGGAATCAAACGGCAAAATAAGACAGTACACGAGGGGAGAGGAAGGAGTTCAGGAAAGAGAAAAGAGAATGAGGAGAGGAAATGAGTCTTCTGTTTTTGTCAGCTGCTGGGTTGAACCAGCCTCCAGTCCCCGAGATGCCGCAGATGACAGCCACATTCAAAAATTCATCATTATTGGGGAGACAAAGTGACATGGTGATTCTGGAAGGTCCCTTCAGAACACTGTCCAGATGTTTCCTTCATACTATGTTTTTGTTGTTGTTTCTTTATCAGTTCAATTATTCAGTCAACCTCATTAATAGATATGACTACAGTGCATGTAATCTCTGTGCCAGATATTTGATCTGTTCTGGCTCTGGGCGTCGGGGGGCTTTAGCGGGTATTGTTTTTCCTCTTTCATGATGGCCGGCGTTTCAGATCAGCTGCTGCCGACCTCATTATTTTATCACAGAGGGGGATTTGAGACGAGGCTGTGTTGCCTGTTTTTCATGTTATTACCTCACTTTTTTCTGCAGCGGAGGCCGACAAAGTTGAAGTAGTTTGTTGGGTTCTACATGGCTGGAAAAGCTGATTTGTGGTTATGTAAGGCCTTCTTTAAAAATTTCACTGTTGCATGATGTATCACAGCAGGACCTGCATTAATAAAGGAGGCTTAAAATGTCAGAAATCATTATTTTATCTCTTTCCTTTTGTGTATTGTGTATTATCATACGATATTGCAGATTCTTCAGTTTCTTCTGTCAGCTCATGGTCAACAGTAATACTAGTTTAATTACTGGTGCAGTACACCGTGGCTGTAAAAAGACATAAAAGAGCCAGTGCTGCAGGTACCTACCTTCCATGAGTTTGCTACAATGAAATAAACATAAGAAAGATTTGAAGAATTTCGAATGACGGATCAGTTCATCTGTCTCTATCTTACCATGTGCTTAGATTTCACAATGCCCTTTTATACCCCCTGTGTGAATTGTGTGATGGCCTCTATACAATGAACCACAGACTGTATAATATATCTATATGGATGTAGTAGCCCCACAAAATATCTAATTCAAATTCCTTCTCCTCACTGACAAAGCCCCCCTGCTACTTCAGAGACCTACTCCAACATTTCACTCTATCCCACTGCCTCCGCTCCTCTGATGCCAACCTCTTGTCATGACCACTACCGGACCAGACCTGGGGTGCAAAGTCTTTTCCATGCTCCCCACTTCCCGTTGAATTTTTTGAAAAGCATAATACAAGCACTATAACATGCATTATTAGAAGTGGATGGAGAAGCATATGGAATTAAATTGGTGTTATGGTGTTCCACAGGGGAACATTTTGGGTCCACTTTTCTTGTAATATTAATGATTTAAAGGCCCCTGTATTTGGGTGTATTTATTAGTGTATTTATATTTATTGCTTTTCACTGATGAAACATGGCCTATTTTACACGTGGAGTTCAATAAAGTAAACCAAGTTAATGATTATGATTATGATTTTGTTTTTAGACAACAATAGTTAAATTTCTCTTCAAGCCAAAGATTGATCAGAGCACATCTTCAAAGTGGCCTTTGGACAAAACTGTCTGTCTGACTGTTCTCTGCTCTCGATGTTATAGTTTTGTTTTTCTTGTGCCTTTGGTTGTATTTTGGAGACCCACAATGGAAAAATAAAAGTGTTATCATATATATTTAAACTAAACTAATTTTAAACTCCTAGTATTACTCCTAGTGTTATGAGTCTGGATCAGGACAGTTAGAGATGGAAGCTTAGCGGGCATTTGACAAAAAAAAATCAAAAAAATAAATAAATAAAATGAATACTAGTAGAAGAAGCTTGTCCTCTATGCAAGATGGCAGCACTTGACATCTTCCACTCTGGAGCTGCAGGATTTGGCCCGGGAATCTAACCATATGTGTATGCCAGCATGAGGCCTCCATCCTTGCCACACGAGAGCTGCTTCACCCACTGCCAAACTAGGAGTTCACACACAGTAAACATGCTCAGCACCATGAGTGCACTGACTGATTTGTAAGACGGACGGTGAAGTGACCTAAAAAGCAAAAATGTCCTGAATTTTTGCAGTCGCTGCAAATTTGACCCATTTAGATTTGTGCTTAATGTAAAGGTAGTTTCATGTTCAGGAGACTTCATAGCTATATTATCATGGTAAAAGGTCAAAGTGGCAAAGTAGGACAAATCATAAATCACTACCCAGCAATAAACTCACAGTGGGTGCCATGTTCATAGGAATTTCATTTTAAAATGACACCATGCAAAACACTCATGCCTGGCAGGTCCTAAGTGCTTTATAAAAGCACTATGATGTCTTTTAATGAGCTGTAACCCCCAAAGACATGAATCTAAATTTTTGACTGCTGTCTTTGACTGAAAAACATCTAAAAAGCTGTCAATGTTAAACTACTGCCTCATTCCCAAGATGCAACATCTTCATGTAGATATTAGCCACATTTAATGCAAATGCACATTTCCATTTTGATTAGTCAAATTTCATGTTTTCTGCTCGGTCTCTCCTGTAAATAGCTGCTCAAAGTGCTCCCTGCTCCCTTGCATGGTTAGTTGTCATTACCAATTCCTATTGATAATGGGAATCAATCAGACTTTGATCTGCTATGAACATACAAACAAACAGAGATGAAATGAATGTAATAGCAGGGGAGCTTTGCTTTGGAAGCATGTGTCAAAAACCACCTGTAATGGATGTGCTGCAACGCACAGCAAAGTGTTTTTATTTTTAAATTTTAAATCTGGATACATTCAACCTATTTTTTTATGTTTGCTTCGAGCCAAACCATAGCAACTTTGAATTCATGGTTGATGTTCATGAAAAAAAAAAAAAAAAAAGGCTGACATTGAGATCTTGTCCTCTGTGTGAAGTAAGTGGTTTATATGCAATACTTATTAAGCAGTGGTTAATGCAAACTGCCTCGGTGCTTTACATGGCATAAGTTCACACTCATTGGCTTAAAGGTCATCAAACAAGGTCAACAACACAAGACATAGCAGCCAGCTAATATTACTTACTAGTCCAAGCTCTCACCAACGACTAAAAGTCAGTCCCAGGTTTACTCTTGTAAGATGTTTTGTTTGTTTGTTTGTTTGTTTGTTTGTTTGTTTGTTTGTCTGAGGTCTGCAGGCCAAGACTGTGAGGTGTTCAAAAACACCCACAGTAACTGCTGAACACCAACACTCACTGTTTCTCAAGTGAAAAGAAAAGACAATCCAAGTACAATAATTTCAGTAATGTGCAATTTCTCAAAGTAGCACCTTTTCTTATTCTGAATATTTTATTTTATAATTATTATGTGGTGTTTTTAATCTTACTTTTTTAAATTTTGTTCTACAGTGCACTGTGGAATGACGAAAAAGAGATCTTGAATCTTGAACAGAGTTGTCAAACAAATGATGAATAAAAGTTTACAACAACATGTGTTGTTTACATGGAGGTGGCCCTACAGGTCAGCATTCAATGTAGTTTCAGAAATAAGGAAAATCTGAACATTTTCCCAATAGGTTTCACAATAAATAAATTCTGGAATGACCCAAGGATGCGCAGACTGACCTTTACTTTTCTTCGATATTCAATCGTTCCACAGTCTCAGGAAATCACAGCCTCCAAAAGCAGCAGCTTTCAATATGTAGTGCTGTTGACAGCACTTATTTATCCAGGTATTAGAGAAGCCCAGAGAGACTGCAACTTACTGTGATTGATTAGACACACACACACACGTGCGCGCACACACACACACACACACACACACACATGCTGCATATACGGCCCATGCTAAAACTCACTAATGCTGTTGTGCCAATATGTACTATTGATGACTGGTAATGCAGACGAATAATCAGTCCACTTTTTGAGCAGTGTTGGCAGGTGAGTTTGCCCCGATCAATAAATGATCAAGAAATCTAATCAATGAGAAAGAGCCGTTTGGGCTTCAGCCCAGAGCCTGGGAGGAAGACAGAGGTGATAACTGTTGATGCAGATAGTCCAGGAGTCCAACACATCGGTCCATAATGAAATATTCTAATACTCAAGTTTGCCTCAATATATGAAAAGTGGAAATCAGATCCTCCAAAAGCTGAAAGGGTTATGTGCTCCTCTCCATAATAGCACCCCTGCTTAATGTTGGTGTTCATGTCAAACAGCAACAGAAAGCAAAGTGCACATACTCTGATCTTCAAGCTGATCACACACAGATGTTCAAATGGTAACATAAACCAGTGTGTTACTACTCTGGACTATGATCACATGTGGCCAGGCGTCTGTCAGTTTAACAAGCTGGAGGATGATCTGAGTCTTTAAAGAAATAGGTCTGTAGTTCATGTGTGAACCGTGCTGCTGTGAATCAAATAGCTGCGGGTTCAGTCACTGAATTTTAAATGTTCAAAAACATTTCCAGCAGCTTTTAAGAGACAGAAGTTCTGTTTAGATTTGTTTAGAAAGCAAATTGTTTTAGTTTGATCCATGCCTTATACCTGCCTGCTATTCATGGTGCATTAAAGGGTCCAGATGTAGCTAAAACTATGAGTATTTTTTTTTTTTGTTTGTTTTGGCCTTTTCAAGTTTATTGTATAGAGACAGCTGAAGAGTGACAGGAATGTGGGGAGAGAGAGAGATGGGGAATGACATGCAGCAAAGGGCCACAGGTCGGATTGGAACCCTGTGCCACTACGGCAAGGACTGAGCCTTCGTACATCATGGGGCGGACGCTCCAACTGAGCTAATCAACACCCCATAACTATGAGTCATTTTTGGGAAAAAAATACTTTACTTTTTACCTACAACAGTAGTGTCACTTGTAGTTGAGTCATATTTCATGTAACAGTACTTCTACTTAAATACAGATTTTCAGAAGTCTTTCTACCATTGCTGTAGAAAAAGTCTCCTTCTTAGGTAATTAAAACCTCATGAGTCTTTTCAGGTGATTATGCACTCATGAAAAGTTACAGTAGCTCTGAACACATTTTATATTCCATCCCTGCCATATTCTGTAAACAGTGCCCCTAAATCTGACACGTTGGACCTTTAGTGGGTTGCTTTTCCACAGTGCTGTCTGTTCATTTAGATAGTTAGATTTAATTTGAGATATCTGTCTCTGAAGTGAATGGAATTAAGTTTGTGATACAGCATTACAAAAATGACATTTAGAAAACTTTTTTTTTTCCCGGAGACAGCGCCATTGTTACTGTGGACACAACATAGTGTCTGCAGTTTTAATCAGAACAAATTTCTACTGAAGAAGGCGGCTGCTCGTCAGCTGTTTACTGTTCCAAATTCTGCCACTCTATGCACACCACCTGTGCCCACAACCACATCACATTACCATCATTACATTGCTGCTCTCAAGTTGATTGTTTTCTTAAGTTTCTAGTGCCTCCTGACAAGGAGCAGGTCTATAACTAAAAGATAATACTAAAAAAAATAAATAAAATAAAACATAGTCTATGGTCCACAAATCTGAGCAATGACATGACAGCTAAGAGGATGATTCATACTGTGAATCATGAAAGACATTTTTATGACAATCCATGCACCACTTTTTGAGAAATTTCAGTCTGCACTAAAGTGGTAAACCGACCGACTGACTGACATTTCCATTCTAAGAGCCCGACTGCTAGCTTGGCTATAAAAATCAGCACCAACTGAATTTTAATGAGGCCATTTCTTTGGTAGAATGTAGTTTCAATGGAAACTGTTGACAGTGTCTGTGGATACCAGTCCGAACTAGATGATTTCTCACTGAAATAAAAACACTAATGTGTAGCTGTTTCTCTTTTTTTGAAGTCTGAAATACAACCAGGAACCAGCTGTGCACGTGCTTTGAAATATGTGGTGGTCAGCAAAGACCCATTGCATCGACACGGAGACCCACGGAGTCTGTTTTAGAGGGGTAGCAACACTGGGCAAAGTCCTCAAAGAAGAACAAGATATGTATGAATTGACTGAAGGGAAACTATTGTGGATGATGTCATTGTGCCTCTGAGGTTCAACAGATCCATTGGCCCCAAAACGGTCAACTAACTGTCAGGTAAAAGTTTGACGACTGAAAATGTGAAGTTGCAACAAGTATGTGTCTTCTAAAGGGAGAGCTAGTGGTCTGAACAATGTGCATGTTGCTCATACAGATTGCTCTGAAATTGTTCTTGCATTACAGCTACAGATCTTGAAACAGTTATTACTGTTCACGGCAGGTCTGAGATAAAACTATTACATTGGTGGCAGACGAGGAAAATCCACAGCTAAACATAATACAGCTGTTTGAACTGAAAGAGATCATCGATGTATTATATTACTGTGCTGTATCATATTGTCTGATACAGTGCTTTATAACATTTTTTTTGTTTTTTCTTTTCCAAGAAAAGCTGAACCCCCTCCAACGCACACACCCACCCACCCACAAAAAGAAGCACACGTCAGGTGTGATGGTTTTGTTTCCTGATGTTGTCTCATTTTGCTTGGCTGTCATTAGCCAGCTTCTCGCCACAAATGACACATTCTGGCTGAGACCTGTCCTGTCCTTCAATCAAACCAAAATAAAAGTACCTCTCCAGGTTCTTTTTTTGGTACTGCTGAGTCACCACCATTTGATTTGACATTTCATTCACAACATAGTGAACCTCTGACTGCAGGAGAAACGAAGACAAGCTAACAGGTAGTTGACCTGATGAAACTGATTGGGAGACATGGCCTACTGAGTACTGACACCATCGGTTTCAATACAGTAGCCCAGGACAGACTGGGACTAAACAGTGGCTCGAGAGAGAACCATTCACATAGTTTTTCCTTCATGCTAGAAAGGCTATGGTGAGGCAGCTGCAATCAGTAACTACACCATTGGATACCGCTAAATTCTACATGCTGGTCCTTTAATGACATTTATGGTACCTCAGGCATGGTACAGTACCTGTTTGTCTTTGTTTGTTCTTTATAGACAAGATAGCTTGCAAATATGCAATGGGAGCCTTACACTGAAAACAAATCATGGAGAGAAGCAGTAGACTGAAGTAGTTCAAATGGAATAGTCCAGTGCAAGTGCAAAAGGGTTATGAAGGTCTTGATGTCAGCAGACCCGTAAACCTGCATTGACCAAAACATCATAAACTGCGTCAGTTGGTCACATGAAGGCAGGTAGCAGCATGATTGTCAGTGAGCTTACAAAACACATAAGATAAGAGCAAATGTGTGATGTGAGAACAGTGTCCTGCTACGTGTTTCTGGAGTTGTTGTAGCAAGTAGGGTCAGGGATACATCTGACCACATCTGTTCACTGATTTGACCAAGTGACAGAGCTCACATATCGACTTCCCCTAACATCTACACTAAAATCTACAAGACAGATTTAACTCCAGTGGAGTCAAAACATTGATGTGATGTTTTATCACATATGTCTGTGCTATATGTTGCCTATATTCCAGAATCTGACCCAATTACAAAACAATCCTTTTTCAGATATTTTGGGGCATTCAAGATAATTTAGAGTCTGTCATTCCTAATAAACCATAAAAATCATCCTGCATTCAGGGGCATGTACTAATTTTACATCATATGAAACGTTTTCTCTCTTATGACTCTGCCAAAGCATAGTGCTTCCTGTTTGTTACAATGACAGGATAAAGAATAGACAGTTCCTGAATGATGTAACCCATAGATTTCTGAAGTGCTGTTTTGAAGCCGCATAAAAATACAAAAAATACTGTGCCGTGTTGGATGTACTGCTTATTCCACTTCTTGGTTAATCTAAATATCGGCAAAGATGTGGGTCATCTGCTGACCTGAAGCAGTCAAAATGATGCCTGGGCGCTTGGATGGGCCATCTGTGACAGCACCTACCTGCCAATCAAGCTGCGACGCTGTTAATTTTGCCTAAACTTAAGTCTCAATATCATTTAAACGGGTGAGTTCAACCCCCTCACTGTTGTCAATGGCAGGGAAATTAGCTATAGAGACCAAAACTGTTGCTGAACCAGTCTGTAAACATGTTTATTTCTGCTGTGAAGTTGGGCGTTTCAATATGGGTGCTTATGGAGGTTGACTCACTTCTGGAGCCTGTCTCCAGCAGCCGCTTGAGCAATTACAGTTTTTAGGACTTCCGCATTGGTTTCATTTCACAGCACCAGAGGATTGGTTTGATACTGTCTCTGAGTGATTCTGAGGGCTGCTAGATGGATCTATGGCCAGACCTCACTTATTACTGTACAAAAGCAGGACTTTACAACTTTATCCGGTTATTCAAATGAAACTGGATCAAATTTTACATACTGCTTTTCCCTCTGATGTCCTCCAGCTGTTCAGTCTCAACTCTGCGATTTACAGTTTCCTGATGGACAGATAGCTTCAGACTGCTAAAGACGCAAACTAAATAACTGCTGCCCACTGAATCTGCTGTTAGGAGCCAACAGAGCTGTACTCAGAAACTGGACCTGACCAGGTTCCAGCACAGCCTCTGAGACCAACAGGGAATAATGTTAAACTACCAGTGATTTACAGATTTTGCAGCAGTTGGTTCCAGTTTACTGTAAGGTTCCTATCTGAGTGTTGTCGCAAAAAATGTGTAAAAATGAGTAAGTGAATAGCACTCTGCTTTCTTGTTCATAGACTTGAAGTCCAGTTGAGTTTTCTTTACACAGATATTTCCTGACCATACTTCAAGGACAGATAGTTTGTCACCTCACTCGAAGTTAAACTGATACAGAGAGACGAGTCATAGAAGGTACAGGTTGTGTACAGGATAAACAAAAGGAAATTGCAATATTTTGTCAAAGCACCCCACAGACCTTTACACTGCAAAGATCATAGAAAAGAACTGAACTCAACTGAGTAAAAATACAACATCCCATCATGAAATCGGCCGCATTCAGTTTGCTCAATCCAGAGGGCTGAAAACAGAAAAAAGGACTGCTCAGCTTGCCGTTTACTTCAAGTAAAAACAAGAATACAGAGACTGACAAAGAGAAGGGCAGAAATAAAAGCACATATGCAGGCAAAAAGAGGAAAGTCAATCCTGTGCTTCTGTCAGGCTTAGCTATCATTTACTGATCGTCAATACTGCTGAAAAACAGGACTGATTATTCATCTGCATTACCAGCCATCAATCAGAACAGGACTGCATATGTGCAAGTGTGTGTGTGTGTGTGTGTGTATGTAATCGATCACAGCATGTTAAGTTGCGGTCTCTCTGGGCCTCTCTAATTTCTGGCTAAATGACAGCACTACAGTATGAAAGCTGCTGCTTCTGAAAAGAACAGAACATGAGCTGCTGTGGTTCTTCATGGAGTGTGAGTATGTGAAAGAGTCCACATCTAAATCATTATTTCAGGTCACCTAACACTATGGTCAGTGTACTGATTCATCCTATCACCTATGTGTCCATGGCCATAGAGCTTCTTTCAGTTTATTAAACCTCTGGCTGAGTTACATGCAGGTCATTTATCACAAATACTTGCACACTTAAATTTGGTGGAAAGGCTCTACTGAGCTCTGAATGCACCAAGCAATAATGAGGATTCTGCTGGGAGACCTAATCCCCATTGACAAACAGATCCATGAATGTTGTATCTTAGTAACACCAACAATACCAAAAGCTTCGTGCATAAAGAGCAGGCTGAGTTGGTGGATAAACTGTGGCAGAAAATCATGTTGGTAGGAGATACTAGGAGACCAGTCAGTGATAAGTGTGAGGTGATAAAGTCCATGTACACCTGCATGAATATTGGATTTGTGGTTGCCAAGCTGATGAATGAAGGTGCAGTCAGACCAAAATTTGCTCATGCATTTCAGTGAAGCACAGACCAAGATGTATTTCCTTCGAGTCTCAGGGGCACAAAGGGGTTGACCTCTCATTCACCAAATATTGAGTATCTTTGTGAAATGGTGCATTCTAGTCCAAGTTGGAGGTTGGAATTTCCCAATTTCTGACTGCTAATCCTTCCAGGTGCACGAAGCCAAATGTCAGCAAAAACGCATGGTTGATGACATCCTTTGGAAAGTGTCTGCACAACTAAATTATCAGTTTTTGTCTTTTTTAACTGAATAGTTGTTTTGTGTAGAGATGACTCTCAGACATTTACCTTAAGTAGCTACCTAATAACACTGGCAACATATTTGGCAGAACTACATGACAATGATCATTCATTTGCTCTTTTCATAACTGCTTATCTCTATCATGGTTGAGGGAGGCTGGAGCTGATCCCAGCAGATATTCGGTGAGAGGTGGGGTACACAAATGGACAAATCGCCAGCTTATTATAGGACGGATACACAAAGACAGACACCAATTAACCTGCATGTCGGAAGCCAGAGTACCCTGAGAGAACCCACACAGACATGGGTAGAACATGCAAACCCCACACCCATAGGCTGAACTGTCTTACTTTCAGTTGATGGTTTACCATTTACATTTTGTGCTTTCATGGATGCTGCCATTGTTGGGTGACATTAGACAACTGTTTCTTGATGAAATTGGAATAGATGGACAAGTGCATACTCTGACTTGAGACATTACATTTGTTTTTAGAAGCAGGATGCCAGAAATTGTTTCTACTTGTCTGGAATGCAGCATAACACCATAGTAGGGGAACGATTAATGGTGCTTGGCTGCGCTAACTGTAACAACAGTAATAGAAGGTAATGACAATAAACCTGCTTTTAACCTGCTAGCTCCTGCAGTTCATGCTTACAGCCCCGCACACGCATTTCCGATGATTCCGATGCTAATCAGTGAATGCATGCCTGACCTCACTGCTCCACCAGAGCAAGCTTGGAATAAAACACTTATGTTGTATGTGTTGATTCTGTTAATAATATAATGTATTTGCAAATTAGGATATTATGGACCATTTGTGATCTTCTCATGAGATGAGTCATAGTCATACACAGTACAGGCCAGTCAGGCCCAGTACACTTTGGACTGCAAAGTAATTGGTAGCTTAGCAAATATCTTTAAAGTAGCTTCATACAAACATATAAGCACAGTGCTGAGGAACAAAATTGGATTCCCTATTTTGTAATTTCATAATCAGCCTCAATGTTGTACCTGAAAGAAAATCCTCTGAGAAAATAAATTGAACTTACTAAATATCTTATATATATCCTTATGCACACACTGACAGTGATCAAGAACTGAACCTGTTGGTTCAACGGGGCCACAGGTGTTCAGTTGTTGTAACCTCTGATCTGTTCTGTTGTGATGTTTACCTGTGTTCTCTCAGTCTTGTGTCCATGTCCCTCTGTTTCACTGGGACAATAATCTAATCTAGCCATCAAAGCAAACTGAGGACAGTTTTGGCAACCAGTGAGAGAAAGTCATATTGTAGCTAATGTTTTGTGAAGAGTAATCCCACGACTTAGACCATCAAAGGTTTGGAACTGCTGTAGGGAAATTGCAATGTTTGATTGCCAAATCACAAAGCAACAGGGACAGAATGTGAGCCTGTATTTTCTGTCAGAGGAAAACTCTTTGATGATACACACTTAATGCAAACAGATGCTCGGAGAGATATGTGTGATAGTTTCACCAAGGAAATCAAACATTGTCTCTCTGAAACTCCCCAGAGTTTAAATTCCATTTAACAGTTGAAATGGTTTCTCATCAGGCTGATAGGACTCAGGCTTCCATCTGATGTGTATTTTACAGTGTGTGAGAGAACAGAGATTGACTGATATTAGCTGCTGTATGTCAGCTGTGTGTGTGCAGACAAGAGTATCATTGATTGCGGTGCTTCCTCCTTTGGAAGCATTTGCAGGCAGCTGACATCATACATACTGACAGTGTGCATTTGGTATAGTTACTTTGGATAGTAGTTACTTAGGTTACAACGTTACATCAATTAAAAGTAATCTGTTAGGTTACAGTGTCACCTATGAATACAAGTAATGCGTTAGAGTACTCATGCGTTACCAAAAATTAAATTACCAAATTAACTTTGCAGGATAACAATAACAGGAAAGACAGTCAGCTTGGATACAAGACGTTTTTTTAAAGTGTAAGTGGATTGACAGAAGCTTTTTACCAACACAGAGTCCATTTTACCGTTATGTTGTTGTCCTTTTCGCTGAAAATTGAAAATAATGTGTGTACTAATTTGCCGAGACACACACACACACACACACACACACACACACACACACACAGGTAACGTAGGTCAGCGGGGCACAGACGCATCACAGCGCTACGCCTCCGCTGACACATCCACAGGTGGAACAGTACTGTAGTCGGAATTTTTCTTTCCTTATGCAGAGAAATTCTTAAAGCAATGGATTAATTTTTAAAAATAATAACAAAGTTGTTGCTTAACGAACAAAACTAACACGTTATGTTATGCAAAAAAATAAAAATAATTAGATTACATGCGTTAGAGTAATCTAATTATGTGCGGGCTGCTACAGGTAGCCAGAGAAGCTTGATGAGTAGCAGGGTAACGTGCCATGTGGATCATCTGAAAGGGTTTCACTGTGCAGGCTGTGAGGCCCGCTTTACAGTAATGGAGTTGTGATATGACCACAGACTTTGTCAGGAGTTGGGTAGCATCTCGAGTTAAGTAAGACCTAATTTCTCTTATGTTGTAAGTGTTGTAAAATTGTGGGCAGTGTAAAACAAAACCACTCTCTAACCCAGTTCTCCCTCACTCAGCATGGCCAGAACTTCTTGGGCTTTTGTTCTGTATATATATATATATATATACTGTATATAATACTATATCACTATATCATATATACACAGCCTATTTATTTTATAGCAGCCTGTGTAGACTAGACATAAGCAATTTTCCATCAGCACTTCGGATATGCTACATGCTAGCTTTAACGGTTATTGGAGCACAGAGCGAAAATGACTCACAACAGTTGCTTCAAAGTTGGATGTCGCTTTCTACAATAGCAGTATTACGTGAAGAGTTTAGAGTATTGACAAGGAAGAAGAATATGGATAATAACTAAAATATCATGTATATGGATCCTACATATTAGTAAAACTGGCCAGTAAATGCTACTAAATGGAAACTGCAGTGCTCCTTAGAATGGTGCCGTAATGTAGCTACATGTACATTATGAAACATGATCAAGTATGCCGGTTCTGCTTCGGTTCATGTTTCATGGACTGAGAGATGTAGGAGTTTTATTTTGAAAGAGTTACATGCATTTGAAAATGAAAAGGTTGTAAAAATGACCCCCTTGGCAGTTCTAGTGTTAGAACAGCATTCTGGACTCAACAAAAGGTTATATATTTAATCAACCCTGCAATTCCAGGACAGCTTACTGGCTAACCAATCATCTACGTATGCATGATTAAGTAGTCACACACCAGGAAACATTTCTTTGATTTTTGAGGACCAACTGTTAAACCAAAGGTCATGTATGAAAAGGTAAATGAGATGTAGATGAGATGGAGTCAGGAAAGCAGAAAAGAGGGTTGTTACACAAGAAACTAGTACTGTCCACACAGTCTCTTCAATGCTTACTGCAGAGGACTGCAGATCTAGATATGTCCATGGATAATAGAGAACATGGTTATATAACTGCAACAAATTTGCAGCTCTGATCGACATTGCTAGTAATACCGCAGATAAAATTACACATGAAGTATTTGGATACTGGACAACTGTACACCATGTTCCAAATTATTATGCAAATTGTGCAAAGTGTCATACACATTTATTTGTTTGTCTTTCAATTAAACTCATGGATGGTATTGTGTCTCAGGGCTCTGTGGATCATTGAAATCAATCTCCTGTGATAATTAATTTACCAGGTGAGCCCAATCAAAAGAAAACCACTTAAGAAGCATGTTCCACATTATTAAACATGCCACAGGTTTCAAGCAATATGGAAAAGAAAAAAGGATCTCTCTGCTTCTGAAAAGCGTGAAATTGTGCACTAGCTTGGACAAGGTATGAAAACATTGGCTATTTCCCGAAAACTTATGCGTCTTCATCGTACTATGAGGAAATTTGTCGCTGGTTCAGAGCACAAGCGGGTTCGTGCAGACAAAGACATAATATGGAAGGTTTCTGCCAGACAAATTCATAGGATTAAGAGAGCAGCTGCTAAAATGCCATTGCAAAGCAGCAAACAGGTATTTGAAGCCGCTGGTGCCTCTGGAGTCCCGCGAACCTCAAAGGTGTAGGATCCTCAAGAAGTTTGCAAGTGTGCATAAACCTACTATTTGGCCACCCCTAAACAATGCTCACAAGCAGAAAAGGTTGCAGTGGGCTCAGGAATACATGAAGACTAATTTTCAAACAGTTTTGTTTACGGATGAGTGCCGTGCTGCCGTAGATGGTCCAGATGGATGGAGTAACGGATGGTTGGTGAATGCCCACCGTGTCCCAACAAGGCTGAGCCATCAGCAAGGAGGTGGCAGAGTCATGTTTTGGGCCGGAATCATGGGGAGAGAGCTGGTAGGCCCCTTTAGGGTCCCTGACGGTGTGAAAACGACCTCAGCAAAGTATGTAGAGTTTCTGACTGACCACTTTCTTCCGTGGTACAAAAAGAAGAACCGTGCATCATCTTTATGCATGCACAATGCACCATCTCATGCTGCAAAGAATACCTCTGGGTCATTGGCTGCTATGGGCATAAAAGGAGAGAAACTCATGGTGTGCCCCCCATCTTCCCCTGACTGCAACCCTACTGAGAACCTGTGGAGCATCATCAAGCAAAAGATCTGAGGGTGGGAGGCAGTTCACATCCAAGCAGCAGCTCCGGGAGGCTATTCTTTGGCCTTATCTTTGTCCTGCAAAGACATTAAAGCAGAAACTCCAAAAACTCACAAGTTCAGTGGATGCAAGAATTGTGAAGGTGATATCAATGAAGGGGTGATATGTTAACCTGTAACTTGGCCTCTTAAGATGTTTTTGATTGAAATAACTTTTGATTTAATTTATGTCCTAATGCTGCAAATTCAACAAATTACCATTTTTAATTGTTTAAGACATATAAAATGTCTTGAAACTCTGTTGTGCATAATAATTTGGAACAGTGCATTTTTTTTTTAGTTTATTTGAAAAAAAATACTGTTATCATTGGGAGGATTGTTCAATAAAATTCAAATTATACTCTGACGGTTGATGACTCGAATTATACTGACTGACTGTCATTTGGATCAAAATAAAAAAAAAAAATCTGAAAAATAATCTGGAAGAAAATATTGAACGAGACAGTTCTCCATTAATGAGAATAAGTCCCAACTATACTTGAATTCCTTTAATTTGTTGTTTCATTCATCTGACTTAAGGCAGCAGATGACTCATGCAGATATTTAGACTAGGAGTAACAGAGTTTAGAAACGCAAATTCAGTTGACTTTCTGGATGAATTTCTGTCAGTTTTACAGTACTGAACTTCCACCTCAGTCTAACTTATTTGTCAGCAGCAGCTCCATTTATCAGAAATATTATATTTACCCTTTAGAAAGGTTTAATTCAGCGATCACCACCCTCACACACTGTATACCCCAGACAAGATGGAAATGTTATGAGAGTAAGAAACTCCAACTCATTTCTACAGTGAGTCAGCAGGTAGTAAACAAAGAGCAGACTAGTGGCACTTAGAACAAAGCCCTAACTTTCTAATGAGATGTCATGTTTCTATTAATCATACCCATTCTCTGATATGGATACTAAAGCACTGCCGCAGTAATAGGCATTAAACAGGACATTCTCTGCTGTGCTGTGGTGTTGTCCGATGAGGAGAAAAACAAATTGGTGCCATATAATTTTAACAGTGTTGTCACAGACATAAGCTCTGGTTTATTTGGCAGGAGTCTGCAAAGCAAAGGTGGGATAGTCAGCACTCCTCCTGAGTATTTAGTAAAATCCTGTCATCATAATTCCTGAGTATCTTAACACAAAGGTGATAATATTCATTTTTGGAGCCTCTCCATTTGTGAAGTGCTTCCAAAACTGAATGTGAATTTATTTTTGAGCTGGCATCACAGGCAACATATTGTCCTCTCCAAATAAGCAGCATTTACTCATTCATCACTCTCAGATTAATATATGTCTGCCTTCTGTATGTAAAAAGAAAAATAATGCACGTGAAATAAATACAGCAAGTGCATTCTATAATGCAAAGTGAAACAAGACAAGACTGGACACATATGGTACAGAAAATGACATTTGCAAGCCCAGTAAATATACACTGTGGGCTTTTACTCTGGGGGAGGCAACAGACCTCTGAGGTAATGACAGCATTTCAGTGAGCAATAAATACATTTTCTGCTCACATCCTGGTCAGCCAGGGTTGTTTTGAGACAGAAATTATGCATTAGTTTTCTCTTATTGTTTCATGATAGAGCCCCCCCCCCATATCTGCAACATGTGAAGACGCATGGAGCAGCTGTGTTTTTCATTCTTATGTTGCCCATGTCAACACTCTAAAGGCTCAATTCTACCAGGTATGGCTATGATGATGCTGACTGTGAGTTGTGAGAATATAATACTGTTGTACTCTAGTGGATCACCTGTCAGTACTAGTCAGACCAAAGTATGGTCTGCTGTCAGGTTAAGGAAGCGAGAGGGGCTTGTGTTTCACTGGTAGAATTTATAGGCTTATGGCAGTTATCTCAATGACAGTTGTTGAGATAATTCAGTTTGGACTAAAGTGGTACATTTGAAGTTGAACTTTGAAGTCAGGTGCCTACAGAAAACTGAAACGAGTTTGGATTGTTGTAAGCATTCCTGTTATTACTGCCTACTAAAAGATTAACGTCCTTTATATATGCGAGTCATAATGGACGAAATCCTCTCTTTTTGTCATTACCCATCCACTGCTGCTCGGCAAGGAATCACTGTCTAGGGAAACATAAAGGAGGAATTTAATACTACCAAAAGGTTCTTTACCTTGGAAGATATCCACTTGATTTATGCAACTGACTGCTGAAACATCATACTAGCTTCATATAAACCTCTCAACAGATTTCTACACAGAAGGACTGGATATTGTTCCCCATCACTGAGACTGGAAGCACATCATAAAGAGATTTTCAGGACAGGATTAATATTTAGAGCAAGCAAAACATTGTTCAGTGTACATCCTAATGACTGTTTTAAGAAAAACTTGAATACTTGACTTGTGATGCCTACTGTGCTAACAGTCATATGGGATTATTTATGCAGATACTGAATTGGAATGCGATGTGAAAAGGTAGACACAATTATCAGATTCTTGTGTTTGGATTAGAAGTTGTAGCTGTAGCCTGGTTGTATGATTAACATGATAAGGGTTATCTGGTTCTCCCCAGTAGTTAACTCAGCAATGCAGCAACTCATCTTTCCTTCTCAGTGTGAGGTTGAATAATCTCTAAACCAGAAGCCAATTCAAGCATGGCATATCAATATGATCCCCTGGTTTTAAATCAAGCATAATCCTTTCTCCTGTGGCTCCACACACCTCTCCGCACACTGGGAGACAGATATAGGACAAGGTTAATTGGGATCAAGTGTGCGTTATTGCCCAGCTGGCCCACTTTTGGCTCTGCCTGCCTTCCGACCCATCCAGATGTCACCTATGGGGTGATGCTGACTTGCTCCGGTGCCACCTGTTCAGTGATCCAGTCACTAGTGTAGACACCTGGCTGCATTCAGAGACCAAACACTTTGAGAAGTTGCTGCAAAGAGACAAATAAAATACCAGTAGGTGGTTGCACAAAGGGCACAGGGCCAATCAAGCAATGGTCATCCATTGACCCATTGAGCTTTTAAGATGGCCCCACGTGTAATCCACCAATGACAAAGCAAAATGGGATCTTCACACAGTTAATAACTTACTGCATTTCGGGCGCCCTGGCTCCTTCAAAGAACACTACTAAAAGGGTGCCAGTACACTGCATCAGAACTGCTTGTTGCATGGCCAGTCAGAAGGGGTTAGAGTCACAATTCAGAGGAATAGGAACTATTTCTGAAAGTTTACCAACATTCACACCCAGGGATTGACCAGCAGTGCAGAAATCAGGAAGTGTCTCTCTGTTGCTCTTGTAATTATTACACAACTGCTAATTGAGTGCAACACTATGAATGTCGGCCTAGAGTGACTGAAAATGCGTGCTATCATCTCAGTCTTTAAACAATTTCACCTACCCTCCCTCTCTTCAACTGCCAGCTGTTCATTCCACCCTCCTGATTCAGGCCAACTGTAAACTTTTGTCTTCCAAGGAGGTCAGGCAACACATCATGTGAATTCATCCTTTCCTAATCCAACCCTTATGGACAATTAGCAGTTGGTCAAATGTGCATTTTTTTGTGTCAGGGTTTGTGGAATTCTATATGAAATCTGATTTGGTTCCATCTTTGCCTGTGATAACTGCAGGTGTAGCCAGGCCTGAAGATCAATAGTCATCAAGAGTGGTTGCAATTCAGGCCATTTAGAGATTCCTGGAAATTGCCTACTCCATGACCTTGTCCAGGACACTGGACACTGAGAATTAACCTGTTTCTTTGTCCATAGGTTATTCTGTGAATACCTAATGATATCACTTTCAAATAGCAGTGTTTGGGCACAGAAACCCGTGGAAAATAAATGACATTTACCATTTTCAACAGTGACCATAATGTCAGGTTTGTATTCCTCGCTATGCTGACTGTGACTCACATTAAGGAGTCAGACAGCCAGTGAGACTGAAAGGCTCAGCTATTCGATGAAACCTTTGGGGGTCACCACTATTATCAGTTTTGTTTGGGTTTGTTGATGCCTGGATGAACTCTAGACACATCAAGCACAAATTACACTCACCATAGTGGGCAGATGATTTTTGTCTGTCTTTATATCATTCAGACTGGTGGAATGAGGATTACTACCAAACCACTGAGGTGGTGAACAAAAGAAACAAAACAAGCTGATTTAGTGGCCAGCTGCCTTCTATTCACAGCTCAAGACATAGCAGAAGCCCTCATGGCTGTCCAATTAGCTTGATTACTTGCAGAGACACGCAATTTAAATGTGTCTGCACACAATTCATGCACACCTGGATCCTATCTAGAATCCCTCGACATTTTAAACATTTTGGGACCTTGCTGGAAATGAGTTTCATCTTTTTTTACTGGTTATCTGTTGAATGATCTCTATTAAACTGTCAACTACAGCTACTTGAGAATCCACTGAAGTGACATTTCGATGACTAAAGATTACAATAAAATGGTGCCATATGTTTATAGAAAAGGTATGAGAGGCAATGCATTTTATCTACAAAGCACTGAGCTGGTTCAAAGATGAGGACAGAGAGGATACAATGAAAAAAGTATACAAAATGTTGCAAAAAGATTTCAAAATATGAGCCAAGAAGTTTGATATACAAAAACTTAAAGAAAACTGGACATGTTGTACACAATATTCTCTTTTGGAAAAAGAATATCAGAATAATCCTCACAGCATTCATATAAATTAAATTTCACATGCATTTTTTAGATGCTGCTTGTTGAAAACTCTATAAGACTTTGTGGTGTACTTGTACAAAAGATGAATCTCAAAGAAACAATGCACATTTTAAATTTTTCTCCTGATGGTCAGGCCATCTGCGTGTGGTGAATTGGTGATTGAAAAGCAAAATTGAATGGCAATTTGGATAACAGCACTTTATAATTGCAGCCCCTTATGGCACATTATCTGACAACATTGAATATGATGTGAAAGCTTGATAAATGTATTAATTTTTATTCATCCATCCATTTTCCATAACTGCTTGTCCTTATCAGGGTCATGGGGGACTGGAGCTGATCCCAGCTGACAGTGGGCGAGAAGTGGGGCACACCTTGGACAAGTCACCAGTTTATTACAGGGCTTGTTGACTGTCCTACTTCATCCACCTCCTGGCTAATCCAAATATTGGCAAAGATGTGGATCATTGGTGGACCCGAGGTGTGTCAAATAATACCTGGGTGCTTAAACAAGCCACGTGTAATAGCACCCACCTGTCAGTCAAAGTGGCCACACTTTTTATTCTGCATAACTTTAAGCCTTAATATAATGTGAACAGGTGAGTTGTATATAAATTCACTCTCAGTACAGTTGTCATGAACGGGGAAATTAGCTATAGAGACCAAAACTGTTTTTTGTACCAGGCTGTAAACATGTTTATTTCTGCTGTGAACTTGGACATTTTAACATGGGGACTTATGGAGACTGAAATGTTTTGTAGCCAGCATCCAGCAGTCGAGGAATTACAGTTTATGACACTTTCGCACTGGCCATGGAGGTTGCCGCTTGTTGGTAAAACCTGTGTTTGCTGTACTATTTCATGCCAAAATGGCTGTTGTGAAAAAGGTCTATTAACCTGTGTGTCTTTAAACTGTGGAGAGAGGGAACCCACAGAGACACAGGGAGAACATGCAATCTCTGCATGTCCCAGCCCACTGGGGTTCAAACCAGAAACCTTCTTGCTGTGAGACAACAGTGCTAACTACCATGTCACCTTATCATTATCTTTTAGATTTTTCATTTCAAATATTTTTAATGCATTTTACTGTATAAAGTGATGCTAGTGGGGATGTGTGCGTGATTTCAGATTCATCGCTGACTGCACAGCATCACTGATTAAAATTCAAATTGAAAATTGTGAATTCTATCATTTCTTGCTTTGATGTTTCGCATTTGGTATTATAATACCCCAGCCAGTTATAACACCTCTGACGGTGTTCAACTTTTCAATAAGTTTATTTTCAATAAATATTGTTCCACCTATTTAACATATTAACAGCCAACCGTGTTCCTCATGTGTACCACACAGAGCAGACACATCGTTCATCACATATGATTTATCATTTTAAGGTCAAGAGACGTAACAATTTTGCATGATGCAAAACACTGCCAAATTAATGGCTGCTGGAACACCTGCCACAATTTAGCCTGCTTTCACTTGAGTGAAGCTGCAGCCTGCACGAGGTAGGACCGAGCAGCTGCCACTTTCCAATTACCGTGATTAAACACGGTGATCAATGAGCATTTGAAAAGATCAACATTCAGGCAAAGTGTGATGAAAAACCCTGGCTTTAATGAAACTGCAGATTTTTAAAGAATGACCGTTTGTGTGCCAGCGTGCACGTGGGTGTGTGTGCTGAATGATTCAAGTTTGATGACTTTGGATTTGTTGGTAGTTGTGAAGATGCCTTTTGTACTGTTACCTGTTTGAACTGTTACCAGCCCAACATAGTTCTTAAATATGCACACAAGCAGTTATCTTTATCTTTATCAAAAAGAGCCACATAAATATGAAATTCTCATGAAGGTTTACATTGAAGAACCTGTTGATAACTGTGCCATCGGTACCTTTTAGGTGACTGAGGAAAACGCTGCCCAGGGTGCAGATTATACATATAACAAAACACTTTACACTATAGAGAGGAAGACACAGAGCAGGAGGTCCAGCAGCTCTGACGTCAGCATGTGGAGGTGAGATGATGCTCTGATCTGATCTATCCTCTTGCTAAATTCCACCATGCACAGCTGCAATGTGTTCTGGGTGCACTGCCGTTATCACCTGCGCTGGTTGTGGCCTTTCTAGTCAATCAGTACGTTTACATGCAGCAAGAAATTCAAATTTCTGATCGTATCAGACTTAGTTCGGACTTTTTAAAGTGCTTGTAAACACCTTAGTCCGATCTACTTTGGACCTATATCGGACCGAATCGGACATCTCAAAATCAGATGAACACCTAGATAATTCGTTCATAGTCATAGATTTTTAACGCCATGTATACTCAGCAATCGGATCTGAAGTGGATTTTGCATTCTGCGCATGAGCAACATTTTCCCTGGAGCCTTCACCCGGAAGCCAAAAGATCTGTTGTTCTTTTTATATGCATTATTAGGACGAAAATAATGCATGAAATGTGCGCAGCTGTAGCATCGTCAATCTCCTCGTATGTAAATCTTTGTTTGAATGCCTTCAGATAGTTTGTTCTTGCTGATAAGTAGAGGTCAACCGAAAGTGGCTCTTTGCCACCTACCGTAACGGAGTCAGCCATGCTCCGGCCGTTTATCCGATTCTCTGAACGGCATGTATACTGTATACAGACAAGTTATCCGGTCTCATGCATGTCATTATCTGATACGATCAGAAATTTGAATTTCTTGCTGTATGTAAACGTACTGAGTGTTTGTAATGCCACCAGAAGCAAGGCGGAGCGTTTCAAAAGCCACTCTTAGCTCTGCAGAGAATATATGGCTTCTGTGGTTTTAGGGCAGGCATCATGTTTTTTTGCACATAAACCAGGGAAAATGACCAGATCTGAGAAAATTAACAAAGTCTGGCAGATAAAACTCTCCTGGTGGGATATGAAGCTGCATGGAGAAAGGACCAAAGCAGTGATGCAGTTGAGATCCAGGCATAAGAGTTCAGCTGTAGCCTCCTTTCTTACAATCAGACAATAAGAGAACATTTAGAGTTTTATATTGCTTTACTTGTTTTCGTTCATTATGTTGCTCTCTAGATAATTGTGTTCTGTCTTGTCTGATGTTTGATGACAGGTTGAAAGTTAATTTCTTTTTCTCAGTCGCAACTTTCCATGTGCATCTATATTTACAGATGTTTTTCCTTTGACAGTCATTCTTTGGGAGAGTGCATCACATTTGCAACTGAAAAACTGATCTGCACCTTACTGAATGTGATTCTCTTGGAATATTGTGCTGTTCTGCATATGGAAGAATCTTGCAGTGCAGTTGTGTATTCAATCTGGGACAATGTGCGGAATAACAATAAAACAATAAGTGGTTAGGGTTTTCAAGCGGAAGGAGTCTATAGTGAATAAGAATTATTATTATTCAAGGTGAACCAAGAGTTTGGGGTGACCATGAGGAAGAAAAGAGAGTGGCCTGAGAAAACAGCCCTCTTGCAATCACTCCCATCTCTCATGTTACAACCCACCCACTGCTGCAGGAAGAAGGGACACCTGGTCTGTATGTTCCTCAATATGACACATCTCCTTTGTCCTTCTTTTACCTGCGTATCATCATTTAAGTAAATAGATGTATGCTTGCTTATCATACAGGTACAATCATGGTGAAATGTATTCTCAAAGATACCATGCATCCATTTGAATGAGGTCCAGTTGCAGTTGCAAACTGATAATGCTCATAACGAACAATTGGTCAGTGTGAACATGACGTTCGGCAGGCATGTTCACTGTGTTGAAGTTCAACATGCTAGCTCTTTCTCCATGAGCTCTCTAGACTCTTCATGTTGATTTCTTCTGTCCTAAACCAAAGTACAGCTATGAATGCGGCTAATAAGGGTAATGCCAGTGCTGTGGAGGATTTAATAAAACTGTGTCACAATCAATCTAAATTGATATTTGTCTAGCAGCAGAGATGTCACTGAGGGATGTCATCTCTGAAGCCTTGAATTAAAAAAAAAAAAAAAAAAAGTTTTGCTTATTGAAGAATTACAACAAAAGGCTGAGAACAAATTTGTGTGAAGTAAACAGACAGAGAAGTGGACAGTAGTAAAAAAAATATATATATCAAAAGCTCATAAAATATCTTCTCTGAATGAACCATCTCTTTTAGAAACGTGACATAAACGGAAGACACAGGGAGGGGGTTTCATGTGAAAAACGGCTTCCTCTCGTGCTGTAAGAGTAATGGCTTGTAAACAGCAAAGTACTGCGAAGTGTTGAGGGAGGAGGACACAGAGGACAAGAGCAGCAAGGAAATCTGCAGCCTGATATTCTCCACTTCCTTTACTAAATCATTCAGGCACTGCTCGCATTTTTCAGAGCATGCAGCCCGCTTTGTTATGGCTTCAGGGGGCTGATGACAGAAGCAATTACATTAAAGAGGACCCCAGAATAGTGGTAGAACAAAATAAGATGATCTTGCATCCTTGACCTTTTATTTATTTATTTTTATTTTGCTACTTTGAAAGACTGTTAACGCCTAGATGCAGAGCTGAGGTTCAATAAAATGACTGTTAAGCTGAATAGGAGCCACTTTGGCCAAAATGAATCAGTGCTATAAAACAATGATTTAACACCAAAAAGAAGGCGACAAATGTTCCAACAACTGAAGGTGACTCAGCCAATCTGTGTTGAGGACTGTTAAGTTTTAAAAAAGTTCCAGTACAAACTGTTCTCTGGCTCAACTGCACTTTTTTGGTGTTTTTGGAACCTGCTCGTACAAAGATTCAGAGGTAGAGCTTCTTGGAGGGTGTGCAGCCATTGTCTCATTGTTACAGGATTTGGTGGATGGATCCATCTTTGAACAATGAGGGGCTTCACTGCAGCATGTCTTAAATCCAACTGAATCAGACTCATTTCTCTCTCTCTCTCTCTCTCTCTCTGTCCTTTTAGAGACCTCTCTGTCTCTGCATTCTAAAATTTTTTGAGATAAGAATACACCCACAAATGTCTCCATGACCTGCAGTCTGGTTTGTTTCCAAAGGAGCTGGATGACAGACTGCTTGACTGATTAGTGACGTGTGTGTGTTTTATATGAAAGTATAGTCAAGCTGAACATTCATTCTCTTGACTCAGCAAATCGTCTTTCGAGTGTTGCAATAAAATCTGTATTTCCCAGAAGGAACAGAGTGTAGCCAGTGTTTCATTAGTCCAGCTAACTAACAGAAAAAGTTAGCTGTGGGTCTGGAGTCAGATTCAAGATTATGCCCAGGCATGTGCAGTGATGCAAAGACTTTCTGCCCCCATTTTTGCCTCTGATTAGACAAGTGTGTTTTCTTTTTCCTTCTTCTTTTTCTAATTTTGTAATTTTTTTTTTTTTTTTTTTAATTTGGCCCATGGCATCAACTCTCGGCTACTCCAGTCTGCATGTCAAAGTGTCCTTGGGCACACCATCGGTGTGTGAATGTGTATGAATGGTTAGCTCCTCAAACTGATGAGCAGTTGTCACATCGCATGGCAGCCAGTGCCATCAGTGTATGAATGTGTGTGAATGGGTGAAGGTCAGTCTAAGTAAGACTAGAAAGGTGCTGTATAAGTACACTTCATATATCATGTACAATAATAATTACAATACAATCACTACACTGGTTAGCTGTGGCTGTCTTTTTTTTTTAATGTGAACAGGACAAATAGTGGCTCTCAAAGGTCAATTAAAACATTAACCACAAATAATGGTAAATATAATACAGAGACATGGATGCTAAAAAGAAAGAAAACACAACTATATAAAAACTACCTCAGATTATGTAGGCACCAGACGTCACAGCTTATAGAGAGTCACACCAATTAGTGCATAGTCCAAAACTTCCCAAACTTTTTGTGTAGTTTACCTGCCAACCCAGCTCTGGCTCCACAGTCAATGCCATCTCAGACAGCACATATAGGCAACAGCTGCCCGTACATACAGAAAATGTGTTATGTATCAAAAAGACGTCTTTGATGTCATATTGCCTGAAGGAAACTATGAGTCATACCATTTAAAACATCATTTTCAAGCTCTTGAAAAGTGTTCATGATGATTAAAACAAGGTCAGCTTTAAAACACATCTAGGAGACTAGCTTACTCGCTTGCCGCACTGGACACACGCCTCAAGTCTGAGATACTGAGACTTACCGATATGCTACCTCCTAATGAGCAAATGTTTCCCCTTCAGTGTCTCTACCACTCTCCTTTTATCACTGAAGCTGAGACACAGTTCTTACCATTGCATCATATGAATCAATTGATAAAGCATCATTTAGCGCAGTGGTTCTGAAACTTTTTCCTTCCGAGTTGAATTGGAAATCATATTCAGCCAACCTAGTTTCACTCTATATTTTTCTCCCCTGGTTATCAACACCCCCCACAGCAGTGCCTCTGTGACCCCACCGGTTTGAGAATATAGCAGATGTACCATGCTGACTGAAGAAGAAGCCAAGGTATGGTGGCTGGCATGTGCTGATGTGGGAAGCAAATGTGGTAAAATTACTACTTTCAGTGTCACCCCACAATGATGTGCCTCTCATGCTGCCAGTGTGTGGGCCTATATAGAAAGGACCATAAATGTTGTGCAGCACCGGTGGGTGTTGCTCTTAAAAGACAGGGTTGGATTCCTCGATCCTCAATATGTCACACGTACATTGAAATATCGGTTGTTTACTGCTGTCATCATTTTGATGTCCATACTGGCCGTGGAGAGATACTTTTTTTGCGACATGACTACACCAGTAAAGACAGGACAGTCCTCACTTCCTGACAGCGCTGCAGCACTCTCACTCAAGACTGGACCAAATTCAAATTTGGTTGTCCCCATTACTCACTTAAACACAAAAACATGGTAAAATAATGTCCATGTTTGTCCACAAATTTTAGTTATGTTTGCTAGCTGGACGATCAGTGCTCGTTCAGTCACGATAAGGCAACGACTTCTTAAATAAAAAAATAAAATTCGATATAATCTTGATATAGTGTTAGAATAGCTGACACTGTAGTATGTCCATCTGACATATACAGTTTTTCACACATTAAAAAGAAAAAGTAAATAAATTACTTTTTCACACCACAGTCACACCTTCTTTGTTGTGCCTTTGTGATTCCAGAGTGATTCGCACCTCTTCATTTAAATATGATGATGCATACCGTATCACTGCAGAGGAGGCAGTGTGCACCATCCATGGTCAGTAGGAGGGAACACCCAGAATGCTACCCTGCTCTTTAGAAAAGGGAGGTCATAACTGTGGTTCTCATATCCAGGGCACACAAAGACAATCTACTGCCCGGTACTGGAGGTAACTCGGACAGCATAGAGGTGTTGAATTATGGTTATTTTGAGAAATCAGTTATTGATTTTGAAGATGATCTACTCCTGCTGGGAAAAATTGAACTGAACAAAACTGAAACTTGACACAAGATTACCAAGACACAGTTTACATTCTTTGGTTATTGTTGAAATCCTAAAGTGTGGATTTTTTTTATTATTGTTAAACTCTGAACTCTATATCGTCACAGACTTGCCTGTGTTTGCTATAATGCTCTGGTTATGACTTGGATCACTGGTTGTGGGCGACTGACCTATTAAAGATGAAATCATTTGCTCATTGTCGGACCTGTTTAAAGCCCCAGCTGTAATTAAGTTGAGCTCCATGAAGCGAATCTGTCTTCAGGCGTCCTGACTGTATACAGCAGGCATGCAGGTTCGCACATGGCTGAGTCCTGTCTGCAGCTGATTGCAGCCGCTGTGCTTGCATCACTCTGCTTCACCGCGGAATCTGAAAACTGTCACGTCAGCGAACAGCTCGGCGCGCACAGACGAGAATGGAGGTGGATCCATCTTGCTTTTTTTTTTTTTTTTTTTTTCCCGCCTGCTCCTGTTGACTCCTTGCGCTGCCTCTGAACCTTTCCAGTGTAGGCCTCGCCTTGATTGTCACCTTCTGCTTCTCATCCTTTACCCCCTCATCCTCCTCTTTGTTTCTCGTCTCCATCTCTTCCTGACAAGCTGCCAATCAAACGCCGTTGCCGCGAAACGCTGCGCCTTCCTCTCTTCCCTTCCTCTCCCTCTCTCTTTCTCCAGCAGCTGCAGTTAAAGAGTCTCTCAGCTGTGTCTCTCCAGCAGAACTGAATACCTCATTACCTGGATTGTATGGCCTAACATTGGCATTCCCCTCACTCGTACTCCCTCTTTCTCTCTTTCCCTGCTCCATCTATGTCTCTCTCCCGTCCTCGCTCAGTTCAGCAGCTGTAACTTGTCAGTGCCAGTGACGGCCATCACTCTTCAGCGTCCCTCTATCTGTCCTCACCCATCCTCCCAGCTTCATTTCACACAAACACACACACACACAAACACACACACACACAAACACACTCCACTCTCTCTCTCTTCTTTCTTTCTTTCACGAATTGTTTCATCTCCTCTTTCTCAGCCCCTCTCAACTTTTTCTTTCTTCTTCCTCGCTCTCCTTCTTTCTGTCTTACCTTGGCAGCATTCAGCACTATCTCTGCCTGGGTGGGGGGGGGGGGGTTCTTCCTGTTGGCTTGATTTCAGCCTAGCTAATTGGTTTATACAGCCTTCCCAGCACTGCCTGGTTCACTCTCCGTTCATCTGCTCTGTGTCTGCATGTGTATGTATACATACAGTATATTCCAGTGGTTGTATTTGATTCGCCGACCAGCTGATTTATTTATTTATTTATTTTTTTTACTTTCTCACCTTCTCTAGGAACAAAAGTTTCTAGAGAAAGTGTTCTGACTCTTCTGAGATGAACATTAATTACATTTAACAGCATGCAGCATTTATTGAAGTTCAATATCTACATGTCTGATTAAATGGAGATGTGTCTTTAAGCCTCATTTAGTTTCAATTGAGCCCAATCTTTGAAGGTGGGAGGTTACCAGGAATAAAACACAAGCAGAACACAGTAACTCCTGGCAGAAAAGACAAAAGACAATATATGCGTGACATCCCCCATAGGTTTTCAAGGTACTGTCATGAAGCTCAAATTATTCTGCTCTGACTCTGCGTCTTCCACCTCCCAGCTAATCTAAAAATCCGTAAAGACATGGATCACTGGCAGACCTGAGGCAGGCAGAATGGCACCAGGTTGCTCAAATAAAGCATCTGCAATGGCACCTACCTGTCAATCAAAGTGGCCACACCAGTTAGTTGTAACTTTAAGCCTTAATATCATTTGAACAGGTGAGTTGTATATAAATTCACCCTCAGTACAGTTGTCATGAACGGGGAAATTAGCTAGACCTAAAAACAATCCGTCATGCTGGAAGGCAGAGGCTAGGCATGTATCGTAGTGTATGTCGTAGTTTTATTGGCTTGCTATGAAACCTACTTGCTTGGGTTTCTGAAAAGATTATGGTTTGGGCTCAAATGCGTAACTTAACGCTGACTTTAGTTTCACACTGCATGACATGAACAGTGGTCTCCCGTGTTTTGTTCTCTTTACACGTCCATGGAGTTACTTACAACATCCTATCAAGGCCTTATTTGATTGGTTGAACCAACAGAGCAGGTGAAAGGGCAGAGAGAGAGAGAGAGAGAGAGAGAGAGAGAGAGAGAGAGAGAGAGAAAACAATATACAAGCACATCATAACATCACATGCTGATTATGTATTTGGCAGAAATGAATAAATGTCACCAATAATTAATGATGCTCTGCAGGAAAACAGGAGATGCATGAGAATAATACTGGAAATAAAGAGCTGAGTCAAAGTACCAATACAGCGATGTTAAAAAAAAAAGTTAAAGAAGACAGACAGAGTAAAAACAACATAATCGGAATTGGAGTTAATTGAGGGAGAAGTAAAAGGCTGCAAGCGGCTAAATGCAATTTACAGGTTCAGACGGGCGGACAGAGGAAAAAGAAAACGTGCGAGGGAGGCTGAAAATAGCAAGTCATAGAACCGAACAGCCAGAGTTCACAGAGGAAAGAGAAGAGCAGTGAAAAAAAAAATATACTGCTTTGTTTTGAACAGAACCTGTCAGTATTGTGTACACTCTTTGGTCCACTCCACACAAGCCACCTTAAGAAAATCAGTGTGTTGTTTATGTACCAGAGCCATGCGATACCATCTCTTCTGTTCTCATCATTTACATCAGTCATCATTATATGACATGTAATAAAACAGAAATGTACAAAAGAAATAGTAACAAATAAATATAACTACTAATAAAACTACAAAAGCTGCAGTTCTTCCTAAACAACTAGACAGCTGGTTCATATTTTGGGGCTCGGAGTCTTGGAACTTGATGCGACTCTCGACTCCAAGTTGCTTTTTGACTGTTAAACTGCAGATGCTCGCTCACAATCAATTCAGACTGTTGCACCAAAGGAGCTTTGAGTGTTCCAAAAAGACAGCTTGTTAGGAAATGAGAAAACTAGTTGGATTTCCTAAGGAAGCATATGGATTTTAAAATGAGATCTAAAATGTACGCATCTAGTACAAACAAAGACTATCAGCAGATGCTTGATTGAGAAACGGCAATTACAGAAATCTGCAAAAGAAGTGCATTCACATTCATATTTCAGAATGTACTGGTTGGATTTACACTGAATTTGGTTCACAGTTCCCAGATGATATCCAGACTTTTCCTCTAGGCTGTTGCTATTTTTGGTTTAGGTTGAAACTGGTTGATGTCTCACCCAGTGTTTGATGGATTTCCATGAAAGATCAAGACACAGACACTCATGTTACCCAACATTGGTAATCCACTTACTTTTCTTCCAGTGCCATCATCAGTACCTCATGTTTGGTGCAGGTATCAGAACTGCTTGCTGCTAACATGCAAAGTTAGATATTGACGCATGTCACACAGTAAGTAGTGTAATGACTTAATCTCACATGTAACTCAGGTGAACAAGTCAAGAGTGAGCAACTTATGTTGACTTATGTAAGAAATGTATTTTACCCTAAACTCAGTTATTTTCCTAAACCTAACCTAAGTGCAACTGTCCAAAGTCATAAAACTTTGAACTTTTTTTTTTTTTGTAATGTTATGTTTTGAGGTAAAATACCTCAAAACATGATCTTTTCCTCATATTTTTTTCAGTTATGTCACTTATTTACAAGAATGGCCTCCTCCAGCCAGATGTATCTACATCATTCCATTCAGATAAGCAAGGAACAGTCATGGATCATCCAGTAATTCTTGATGGCTGTAAACAACAAACATGAGTTATGTGAGTTATACTGTGTAACTTAAAATAACTCTGTGTCAGCTTTTGGTTTTACATTGAACATGAACAGCTGCTCTCTAGAGTGCAACTCATCTTTTTAATTGACCCATCTTTTCACTCCAGCCATGTCTTTCTGCATAGTTCAAAGTATAGAGTTGCTGACCAAGCTGCTGTGTTTGATGTGTTTGGAATGTGAACGGGTTGGCTATTTCTAACCAGAGGTACCTACCACAAGTGCCCTAGTGGCTGAATTTAAAGTGCCAACCCTGAATTACAATGTCCACAATTTCCATCCAGTTCAGACTTTTGACAGCATGTGTGTGAATACATTTTGTCAATGCTTCTGCTCAGTGGAAGGGTCAGGGTCATTGGGGACTGTCTCCACATGGGAAATGCTGACAGTTGTCACTTATACTCAGCTGTCAAGCAGCTCATTGGAAGGTTGTGGTGAAGGTGTGAAGTATTAGATTCCAGCTTGAGAATCTGGGTAGTGGAATACATAATCTCGAGGTACTCTTGAGAAAGCCTTACAGCTTTGTTGCAGTTGTTCATCTGGACCAATGGGAAGCTGCAGGTTAGCTCATAGTGGCAGTAGACTGTCTGAAGTGTGCAGCCACCAACAGCTGATGGTACATTGTACACTGATACAAGGTACATTGAAGTGAACCTGGATGCTCTTTCTATGAAGTCTATAAAGTCTGATATACTGGTGTATGTTCATATGTTGTAAGGTTTGTACAAAATGTCCATATGTTGTAAGGTTTGTGCAAAACACAAAGAAAGTTAATGACAGTGACAGAAACCATGCATGAGTGATTGCGGGATGTAAATCGTCATGACTGAGCTGCAGCAAAGCTGCTGTAATGAAGCTGA